>VFFE01006543.1:0-129886 GCA_008921705.1 Burhinus oedicnemus
ACCAGCTGGAAAAAAAAAAAAAAAAAAAAAAAAAGAAAAAAGAAATCAAAGTCCTTTGCTCCAGCAAGACTCAAAATAGGAGCTGTTTCCTCCCTGAGATGAGGAAATACCCAGCTCCCCACAGAGGAGCTTGTGCTGGCTGGCTCTGTGGGGGACTGGACTGCCCCAGGCTGCTCAGCAGCTGGATGCCCTGAGGTTCTGCCTCAGTTCCCCATTCCAGAATGCACTGAGCTACCAGGCTTCCTGCAGCCTGCGAGAGGGTCTGGCCACCAGGAAGGATTGCTCCTGTGAGGATCCCCATGCTCAAGGAACCTCATACCCACCTTGCATAGGCTAGTGCTAGGACCTGACCACACGCCTGCTGACAGTCAATGTGCCCCATCCCTTTCTGCCCCAACTGGTGCTGGCCACCTTCAAGCTGTCCAGGACTGACCGACATTTAGCTTGTTTCTCCAGGATAACTCCACCAGGATTTCTATTCCAATTTATGAGACCTTCCTACCTGTCTGGGAAAAAAAACCAAGCTGGGATGGGTGGGGGTGGAAATGGCCCCAGGGCAAGGACCTGTCTGCTGTGGCCATCCCATCCCTGTGCACCCTACTCACCTCCCTGTCCCTGCAGTAGATTTGCTGAGCAGTTCACCACTGGTTTGAGCACATTTGGCAGGACAGTCCTCAAGCCTGTTCCTAGCCCTCTTGCTTCCCCATTTGTATCCAACTTGCTGTGTTTTTTCTGCTTTCCTGTTCTTTTGGCAGACCTTCTGCTCTTCAGCATCAACCTTTTTCCTGTGCTCCCCATTCTTTCCCATCAGCTGTGCAGGGGCTTTACAGGATTGCTCTATTTGGTCTTTGCTCCATGTTTTACTGAGGGTCTTAATATGGTGTTTTTCTACAGCCTCCAGGCAGTTTGGAGGCCTCTGGCTTTCTGGACCACACCGCTGAGAGGTTTGGGATTGGCCTATTTTTTCCTTTTTTGACACATTTCCTCATTTTTACCTGGTCTCTTGTCTTGAAATTGAATAACCACTTGCTGGATTTATTCACCTGGCTCTTCCTTACCATAAAATTAAAACAGCTGGCCTAAACCCTCCCAAGGTAAGCCCCATGTGCTGTGCAAGAGCAGATCCAGAAAGGTATCTTCTCCTGGTGGTTCTCAAACTGCTTCTGAGGGGATGGCACCATGCACTGCATTCAAAAGTTTTATCCTTACATGTCGTTCCCTGACACTTTGATCCAGTCTGCAAGTGGGTAGTTGAAGTGTCCCCTTGTTATAGCCTCTCCTAAAATCCGTAAGTATTTGGCTTTAGGTATTGCCTAAAGTTGGTGCTGGAGCACTTGTAGGTTTGCCCTTGCTCTGCTGCCCAGATGTGCTGGCTGTTCTCCTGGTACTGCAGAGGATCTGATTTGCCTTCCTTATTTATTGCACTTACGCTGTTTATTTTCCTGCTGGCATTTTCAAGAAGTGTACTGAACATTAGCTGCATTCCTCACATCAGTCCCATCAGGCCAGACCAGGTGCTGTCCCCCAGCCACCTGCTTCTGGTTTAAACACTCTCTGGCACTGTGGTTATCAGTGCCAGCAGCCTGCTTCTGTTACGATAAGGAACAGCAATTCTGTCCTGTGCATTTCCCTAGCATCCCAGGAGGTACTCCAAGTCCTACCATAGCTAAACACCCCTTCTCTGATCCACCATCTTAACCCCACCCTGAGACTCCAGCTCTCTGCATGTTTCCTGGGTCTCACCCCTGCAACTGGCAGGGTTTCAGAGACCACTGGGCACCAGTGTCTGGCCAAGCAGCCTGGATGTAGCTGCCAGATCACCCTCCAATACTCACCTACCACACAGCACGGCACCATCAACTTCTCTGCTGTAGTTGAAGCATCTCCCCAGCAGCATGTGAAGGCAGTGAGCATCAGGGCATACTGGTGGAGTTGCTTATGGCATACAAAGTAACTGCCACCATGCACCACTTCCCTCAAAGAGGGAAGCTGCTGCCTAACCCTGGTGATGAGAAAACAGGCCATTTTCTCCCAGCACTTAGGAGCTGCCTTTGGCTCGTCTTCACTTGCTCAGCAAACACCCCCGAACAGGTCAGCACTTTCTTCACAGCAAAGGTATGTGAGGAATTTCTCCTAAGGCAGCTGGACCCTTTCCAAAGAGGGCAAGCTGCCAAATTCACTCCCCCCCTGCCCCCCACCAGCCCCCAGCTGTGGCAGAGAAACAAGGTGCAAACTTGGAACTCTGAAGGCTTGCTGTGCACTTCTGCTTCCACCCTTTTGTCTGCTGGAGCTGGAGAAGGGTCCTTTTCCACTCCTGCCCCCATGCCTGGGTTGACTGCACCAGGGAAAGGACTGGTCCTGCCATCTCTTGCACAGAGACCTTTAGGTGTCACAGCTCTCCCCAGATGGAGAAGCTAAAAGACACAAGTGTGGGTTTGCAGCTCTCTGTGCTCCCCTCCCTGCTCTCAAGAGGTGCCTGGCACTGCTGGGTGGTGGGTAGTGTGCAAGAGGAGGCTCCTGATGTGCAGTCTGCATGGGGCTGGGGGATCCTTGGGCACTTACTGGTATCATTACCTCCTGTGATTTTTTTTTTTTTTTAATCTCAAATTGCTTCTCAAAGCTCCAGCTGTTGGGGTAACTTGCTCAGGTGAGACACTAGGCTTTCCCATAAATGCCCATCCCCAGCCCTCCTGGCACGTAGAGACACCTGCAGATGTGTCCCCATAGGCATGCTTTCCACCTGCTCCCACTTTCAAGTCCTGCACTGTTTTTGCCAGCAAGGCACAGAGCCCTGCAAAGCACAGTGAGCACCCTGGCCCAGCAGAGGACCGACACACTTGGCAAGCTGGAGAATAAGCACACCCTCCAGGCATGGATACCAAACCACCCCCTGTGTGTGGCAAAACCAACTGCAGTTGAAATTGTTTATCCAGATATCTGAAATTTCCTGCTATTTATGAGCATGGCTGCTGGCTGTAGAAAGAAGGCTGCGTATCTGTCTTGTGCTGTGGGTTCACGACTTGTCTGCCTTCCACACCGCCCCACCCCCCCCGCCGCCTCCCCAAGGCCCCTGGAGAAGGTGCAGCATCCCCTGCCTGGCCCCCAGCCCCTGAAGTTGGCTTTTTGACACATCAGCCCGGCAGCACAGCTGGACACTTATCTGCTTGATTTCTGTGGCTATACTTCATGGGTAGGAAAGTTGGCTTTTTTCTCCTGCCTGTCTGCTGGGAAGGCGAAAGAGCATCTCCAGGGGATGCGACCCCTCTGTGCATTCACTAGGAGTGTGCCATGGACTCTTGAAAGCCAAGCACCCAGGAGAGCAAATGAGCAAGTCAGTCTTGGCGACCCAATGACATTTTCCAAAGCTTGATGACCCAGATGTACCTAGGATTTCACAGAAGCAAAGATACCAAGTGTAGGAGCTACTCTGGGCTCTGATGGAACACCTCTACAAGCATGGTACCTGGCTCTTCCTCCCTCCCTGAACCAGCAGATCACCCCCAGAAAACATCCACAAACTCCACTTTTGGAAGAGAGGTGCAAAGAAACAGGTTACAGATAGTTGACCACAAACAAACACAGGGATGCGCACTGTCATCATGCAGCTTCCATCAAGCCCCATCTTGAGGAGTAGCCCCAACCAGAGCTGAACCCTTGAGGCACTAGGTGGCCCACGCCTTGTGCTCAAACTTTGCGTTGCTCTAAGTGCCAGTCCCCTGAGGGCTCTAATGGGTCTTGATGACTCTGAACAGCCTCACCTGGGACCCCCACCCACACATCCTCTAGCTGTGGGCCCTGTGCTCACTAACTTCAGCTCAGCCCTGAGCACCTAGTCCTGGCCTGAGCTCTGTGAGGGCATGTTTATTGATGCCTCTTTCTCCAGATGGACCTTGGACCTGTGTAACAGGTAGCTTACATCAGGTGCTGTTTCCTGTCTGGACCTCATACTTGTGTGGTGACAGTTTGTGTTCAGCCCATCTGCTGGATGGCCCCTGGACATCTCTTGGATGGAGCCCTCGGGTCCACACTATGGCCTTGCTCCTGATCTTGCCTCCAGCCCCCTCTCCTGCTGCTCCTGTCTGGACCTCAGCCCCAATCTGTGGGCTCTTGCTGTGGCTGCTGACAGACCCTGTTACCCACGCATAGCACAGCTGGGAGTGAGCAGGTCAGGGCTGGAGCATGTGAGGCTCTTCTGCACTCACTCTGGGGAGCCTCCTGCATGGGCCAGGCCAGCTGCCAGAGAAGGGCTGCTCTGCCTGCCTCTGCACGGCTTGTTCCCTGTCCCCCAAAGGATGCAAGTTTTAAGCTGAGAGTAGGATCTCTGGCACCTCTGAGAGCAATTTCATTGTCACCCTGCGTATTTTCTGGCAGGGACCCTGCCCAGCTGGCTGCACCCTCCTTGAGGAGGAGGTCGGCTGGGCACCCTGGTCTCCTCTTCATCGGCAGCCGCCATCTATAGTGCTGCGGTGAGATGCCCTGGCTCCTGGGAATTGTCCTTGGTCACTCTTTGATGGGATTGCCCTGCCCTCTGCTGATCTTTGCAGCAGCAAGCCGGGAGCAGAGGAACGGACCGGCAGTCAGCAGCCTAGCTGGGCTCCCAGGCAATGAATGCAGGGGTGAAAATCTCTACAGACGCCTAGGGGTTAAATATTCTGGAAGAAGGCAAACAAGATGCACTCTCAGCTGCTCGCCTGTCTTGCACATGCTCTACAGGGTAAAAGCAGGCCTCTGCAGCCAGGGACCCCTTTTCCCTGGGTGCTTGCTGCCTTGCTGGAAAATCAGATGGGTTTGATCTCAGGGAAGCAAACAGCAACAGACTTTGACCAGCAACAGAGATGCTTATCCTGCTACTCCAACGAGTTGGGTTGCTGCTGTCACATCTGGGCTGGGAATGACTGCCCGGGGGTGCACCCTGCCTCAGAGGAGGTGCAGGAGGCTTTGTGGGTGGCCTGGATGAGAGCCGTTACCTCTCCCAGCAGCACCATGCAGGCTGTAGGGCAGCAAGGCTGGGTCCTGCCAGCTTCCGAGTATGGCGAGGTGTTTTCTCAAGACATTCTGGGACAAAATAGCTCCATAGGGCAATTACCTCGTGGGTGAGCAGTGAGGCTGTGGGCTCCTGCAGTGCTTTGGGAGTCACTCAGCCCAGCTCTCCAGGACAGGAGAGCCCAGCTGGGAGAGACGTACTCTGAGAGCCAACATCCCCATGCGGAGACATGCACCCCACTCTGCCACACAAACATGAGTGCCTGAGGCCGTGTGTAATGGCTCTGACATGGTGCCTGCCTGGTGAGGGCTGAGGTCCTTGATCTGCCCTTGCACAGGGGTCCAGGAAGGATGGACAAGGAGCTGTGCTCTCCTGCCCAGCATCACCTTCCCCTTCCAGCACCACTTGCTCCAGCCCTGCTGCTGGGGATGCTTCACTATCCTGGCTTTCCATCCATGTGTGGGAGAGGCACATGCTGCCCCTTCTTTGGGGAAAGCAGTCCCATGAGGAGTGCGTCAGCCATGGATGGACAGGGCAAGCGATAGCCTGAGGAGCTTTGATCCTGTAGGGTACTGGGGCTCACAGGGCTGGCACATGAATCCCTGCAGCCACCCCACGGGCACTGGGAGATGTGCACAGGAGTCAGGCAGGCATTCTGATGAAGCAGCATGGAGGGAGCATGAGCATGCAGGGAGGTAAGTGGGGGGAGAAGTGTTCCCATGGTGGGGATCAGAGCTGCTCCCATCCTGCAAGGTGGGAAAAGATTTGCTCTGAGGGTGCTTGAAGGAGAATAGAGCTGGCCTGATGTTCATTGTCCTAAATTCTGCCACCAGCAAAAGCGTTGAGACCCAGGCCAGATGGAAAAAGATCCTCTTGGTTTGTCAAAGGTGACAGGACCTTCAGAACAGGGACTGACCCCACTGGAGGACATTTTGCCGTGATCTGCCTTTGTTCACCTCAGCATTTGTGTCCAAAGACTCTTGCAGCTGCTCTTGCAGCTCCAGTGCCTGTGTGCCAGAGGCTGTGGGGACAGAAGCTGTGGGCTGTACCCCATCCACCCCTTGCCACGTGAGACATGAGCGCTGCAGAGCAGGTGCCTGGGAGGCAAAAGCTTTTCCTCCCCTTTCCTCTCGCTCTTGCAGGCTGATGGAGCAGCTGGCACCTGTGGCCAGGCCACAGGGTGTGGGTATGTCTAGTGCTGGAAAGCAGACACAGCTGGTCACTCTCTGCTGAGGGTCCCAGTTGCTTCCCAGTTGTTGCCTGAGTTTTCCACTGTTTTGTTTCCACAAAGGAATGACATGCAGAGAGCGGCACCTTCTCTGCAGTCCCATGCTCTGAGACCATCACCCTCCACATGTTCACAGCAGGCCCAGAGCGCTATGTCAGTGGGGTCTCGACCACAGTGCTGTGGCCTGGGAAACCTAGGGGCCCCAGCTGGCCACCAGCCCTGCCTCTGGCCACTGCTCCTCACTGGCAGCACCCAGCAGGCCTGCCCCTGTGGGGGCCCCCTTCTCCTTCTTCTCCCCAGGCCAGCCTAGGCATGTTGAGGGGTATCCCCACCGCCCTGATGAGGCCTGGCCTCAAGGGCTTCTTTCACGGGTTTGGGAGACGCCTCGAGGAAGCACCATGGAAGCAGAGTGGCAAGGAACAAGGTGGCTGCATGGGGCTCCTCATGGCCTCCTGCCACCTTGTCCTGTCAGGGCTTCCCACCCAACTCCTCAGGCCCTCCCCACCACCTCATCCCCTCAGGGCCTCCTGCTGCTCCAGCTCCTCAGGGCCTTCCTGCCACCCCATCCCCTCGGGGCCTTCCGCTGCCCTGAGGACCCTGAAGGTGCCCCACCACCCTGGCCCCTCAGGGCCTTTCACCAGCCCATCTCCTCAGGGCCTCCCCCTGCCCCATCCCCTCAGGGGCTGCCCCACAGTGGCAGAGCACTGAAGGAGCTCCATATGAGTCGGCTAAAAAAGCACCTTGGACCGCTCAACAATCCAGCCAGCAACACACGGGCAGGAAACAAATGGTGGTTCATGGCTGGGAGAGTATTTGTGGACATCTCCAAGGACAAGTTTTTCAGGGATCCCCACAGCTCTGCCCATGAGCTTTGTTGGAAGCATTAAGGCTTCAGCAGAAGAACCAAAGGGCAAAGCGGTATCTGGCCACTTTTCCTACCACACTGCATGCCCGGGTAACTGTTGCTGAGCACAAGTACCTTTTTTCTCCTCTTCCCCAATGCCCTGGGGACACTAGGGACCAAAGCAAGACCCACTGGTTGGAGAAAGATGGGCAGAAGAGAAGTAGCTCAAGACTTGCAGGTACAGCCATTCATGTGCTGCTTGCCACCAATGGAGGATGGCCAAGTCCTGCACTAGGAAAGCACGTAACATGTGGGACAAGCTACAGAAATAAGCCTCTAGAATAGCCTAGAAATCCGATCACTTCTTTGCTTGGTTTCTTTTTATTCCTTTTTTTCCTCCAGAGGTTTGTTTCTGCATCTGTACCCAGTGTTGGCAGCTGCAGCTGTTAGGTTCAGCTCACCTTAAAAAGTATGAAGTTACACAGGTCTAAAAGCCATTAGTTGTTCTCTTCCTTTCATGCTCCTGGGTCTCTGTGTATAATAACATGGATTTCATGTTCCCATGTTGGGGTGAAAGAAAGTACTCTTAGAGAAGAGCTGTCCCATGGGCAGGGAGAGGCCATGAGCCACACAGCCTTCCCCACAGGCTCAGGTGGCCCCAGCACACAGAGCTCCCAAAATCAGCTCTGCACAGAGCTCCAGCAGCACAGCCAGCCATTGTCCCAGAGACAAGGGTGCCTCCTCCATGCCCTGCAGAGCTGGTCTTGCAGCACCAGCAGCCTGAACCTGGAGGAAGGATTTCTCTCTGCAGCTCTTAGCAGCAGCAGTGTTTGAGCTTGCCAGGTTTGAGATCGAGAGGCAGATGTAATTAGTCATGCCTTGAAGGGCTGGAACAGAGAGGAACAGAGTCAAGGTCAGAGCCCGGGTCTGTGGGGACCCCAGGAACCCCTCCTGCCAAGGCCACCCCACTCAGCTCTTCCCATGGCCGGGAGGGAGCAGGGGCCAACAGGATCAGCTGGAAGGTGCTAGCTGCAAATACCCCATGTGCCCCTGAAATGTCTCTGCTCTGCCCGTGCCACCCTCATCCTTGCAGGGAGCAGAGCCCCCACACACAACTGGGGCAGGGATTGCAGCTCCCTGCCCAGGGTCTTTCCTCCTCCCCACCAGTCCCCACTGACACCCTGCTGCCCTCACTCACCCTCATAGATGACTGGAACTTCTCCTGCTGTCCCCTCATGTGCCGCTCAGCGAGCCCTAGGAACACACAGCCCGTCACAAATCCCACTCGCCCCAGCAGCACAGCTCCCCCACGCTGGCCCTGCCAGCGTGCCCCACACACTATCCTCCTCTTGGCAGGGCTGAGCCTGGGGCATTCCCTGAGTGTGACACCCAAGGGCAGGGGTGGAAGAGGGCAACAGGGAGCCCCGTGGGCCCTGGCCCCACATCGGGTAGTTGGGGATTCACAGACACTGGGTCGAAACCTGCTGCCGGTGCAGCAGCTGTGGCTCGGGCCAAGCTGCAGCAGGGCAGGGACGGACCCCTGGGGGGTTGTGGCTCACCAATGAACCTGATGCCTACCTCTTGCATGGACTCCTGTGGGCTCTGCAGGTACAGCAGGTACTCATCTGCTCTGCTGCTGTTCTCTGCCAGCTGGAGAGAGCGCAAGGGAATGGAGGGAAGGTTGGCGCAGACTGTGCCCAGGACTGGCCTCCCCTGCCAGGACGCCCATGGCACCCAGACAGCAGCTGGCTGGTGCCAGGCTTTGGAGGGAGCAGAGGGCTGGGTGCTCCCTGGGAAGCTGCAGTGCCACCCTGCTGCCAAAGCCCAGCTGGGCCAGAGCTCCATTGGCACCCCTGGGCTTGGGGAGGGAGAGAAGCCTGGAGAAGAGCCTGCAGGGCCACACACCCACGGGAAGGGAGCGTGTATGGGGTGCAGGCTGGCAGCAATGGGCGGCAGCGGTGGGTAGGGACAGACTTCGGGTTTGTGACGTTTCAAAGCATAGTTCAAAGTTACATTCACCATTTTACAAGAGGACAGATCACTAGGGCTGCTGTCAAGTACACTGCAGGTTTTATATATGAAAGAAATTAACTAAAAGCATGATTTTCACATTCAAGGCATAAAAATGACATAGGAAAAAATAATTTCTAGAAGGAAACTTATCTCAGTAATTTACAATGCAAGCTAACTGCCATGAAAGTCAACGAAAGCCTTAGTCCTTTATAAACTTTTTAACAGGAAAACACAAATATTTCCACATGTAAACAAATAACACTGCTATTGGTAGTGCCATACCCCGCTGGATCATGTAATAATGACATACAATAAAGTTAGGTAATGGGAAGAAGCAGGAAAAGACCAGTAACTTTTCTGATAACGCCTCATCACAGTTTTCCCTGTAAAACTATTCCGTTTTCAGCTACCAAGACAGACAGAGCAGCAGCTCCAGTAAACGATGCATGCATGTGCTGACTTCCTCAGTCAGTAACGCTGCACCTCACTCAGCCGCATCCTAAAGTAGAAACAGTCTCCACATACAACAGCGGTTCATATCCCAAACACCAAAACTCACAAAACGATCTTGTCCTGTCTTCACCATCTCAGACCAACATGTTTTCACAGCAGACATGGACTGGAACATCTCTTTTGCACAGAGGCAGGCCTACACGCAGGCTTTGGTTTCTAGCCAGGCAGCAGACAGCTGTATTTCCACTGGTCAAGGTGACTCATCTGGTGAGTGTTCTGCTTCAGCAGAAAGTCCCTCTCCATCTACCTAACTACCCATCTGGAGACCTCATGTGGCACCCATGTAAGTACCCATATATTCTGCCTGACACCTCTCAGACTAGCTGCAAGTCACGGTAAAGCGTATGGACTATGATAGCTATCACCAACAAAAGGAAGATACCTAAACCTTCAAAATCAAACATCTTGGGAGATCGTTCATAGGCACTGGGGATGAAGATGGATACAATGCTTTGCAAGGTAAATAAATACCATTTGTAGTGGTTTCCCTTCAGTTGGTAATGCATCCAGTTATACCACAGAAAATGCCACAAGATTCAGCTGTTACTTTAGACAGAAAGCAGAAATAGCAACCTCACCATAGCAAGCATCACAATATTTAAAGCTGGCCAATAATCTCTTCTCCAATTCAAAATGCAAACTTCTGCAAATAGATGTTTGAAAAAAAAAAATTAATTGTAACGCTTCAAGTATACAACTTATCACCAAAGAAACAAGCAAGGATTGCACACGAGGCCTTTGGAAATACTTTCTAGATTAATTAAGTCTCTACCATGCAGGGTTGTAATAGCTGAGCTTCTGCATTGCTGCACAGTTCCAGGTAGAGGAGGAAGAAGTCCACACTGTTCATGTAGAGTCAGAGATGTGGGTGCAGGGTTGGACTAAAGGCTGTCTTTCTTCCGGGGGATGATGCTGAAATATATTGTATTTTGGCATGCCAGCATTACAGACTTCAGCAGGTTTGACAAGTAACAAGCTAGATCTGGCTACTACACGAAGGATAGGAAAGGGAGATTGATTCATTAAGACAAGCAATTAGTGGATAAAGGAAACCCATGAACAGGCCCCTTTGAGTGAAATTGAAAAGCAAAGCGATTTTGGCAGCAGCAGTAGAACTCTTGAAATTAGGAGTGCTTTTTAACAGCAGCTGACAAGGACTATTTGCTGCCATTGAACATCAGGGGATATGAGGAAAAAGGAAAGCTTGGGTAACATGGGAGTCCTGCCAGGAGATAAACAGTCATCTTAATGTTTTACCATCATCTTGCAACAAGCAAGCAAAAAAATCCAAGTAACCCCTGCTGAGACACTGACACTCTGGTGGATCAGTTACCATTTGCTTGGTCGTTACTGCCAGCTCTGAGAAATTATTCTTGATGAATCAGTACCTGTGTGAGCAAAAGAAAAAAAATTTTAGAGTAGAGCTCCTAGCCTGCCTCAATGATTTGCTTTCATCCTCGTGACATCAGCTTAGCGAATTGGATGTCTTGTGCAACACTTGGGATCAAGGAGGTCTTTGCAGCACCCATCCAGAATATGGTGTCTTAGTGGAGTAGCAGAGGTACTAGTTGTCAGGAAGTGAAAGCAAAAGAAACACCTGCATGCAAAGTACCTGGAAGGGCCAATCCAGCATCTCATGTTGAAGATGGTCAGCACAGATAAAAGTACCCCCTTTCAGATGAGCTAGCATAATACACACATCTGCTTCCTGTGAGACACTAACCTCTCTGTTCACGCTATGACGTTAGTACTGTGGACTGCCAAGGCTCAGCTTCAGAGTCAGGACAGCTCATGTGCAAAACAGTTTGATCACAACCTGGATGCCATCTAGATAGTTTATCAGGCATAAATTGGAAAGGGACTCCATTTTTTCAAGGCACTGTTTATATATAATGAGAGGTCGTTTCCGCAAGCTCCACCATAAACAGCTATCTTCTTTCCCAGGCTAGCTAATCGTTCACTCCTTTCTACGGATTACGTTGTTAAGACTTGCAGTTCCTTCTGTGACTGTTCCGAACACTCTCCAGCCACTCCATCATCTTCCCTGAAGCTTAGTGCTAGCACTGTATGCTGTACCCAACAGAGGATTCATTGCACTATAAGCAGCAGGAGGGCTACTTCATACATCTCACAGACAACAAAACACCAGCTATTTAATATTCCATTTCAGACATTTTTCTACAGAACTGCTGTCTCATCAGATTTCTTCCCGTTTTGTGCCTGTGGAGCCAGTAATTTCCAGGTAACTGTAAAATTTGCATTCGTTCTTACTGAATTGCAACCTATTTTTCAGCCAAACTGCAGCTACCTTTGATCTGAGCCAGCACTGTTTTGAGCAGGGAGAGACTAGATGACCTCCAGAGTTCCATTATTCTACAGCCTGTTTTCTAGGTGACTTGGAATTCACTGCATCCAAGAAAAAGCCAGTAACTAGTGATCCTTGCAGATTTTATTAGGTGGTTGCAAGTAACTAAACTGAACTTCAGGTCAAGTGAATATGAGGCTATCCCTAAAAAATGGTGAGACAACTGATTCAGGAACATTTGGCAGAGGTATAAGTTGTCCCGCAGAAAAACCCTCCATGGGGGGAGGAGCCAGGCTCTAATGTTCAGGCTGATCAAGTCATTCCAGATTATCCTTCTCAACAGCTACACTTAACCTGCTGTCTTTAATGAAGACAGGAGTTCTCTGTGTCCACCAATATTCTGCCTGGCTTTCACATCCCACTGGAATCTGTGGCTCCAACCTAGTTCTTCCATAGAACTTGATAAAAAGGACCCAAAACTCATGACTCGACACTGAACTGCAGCTCTGGAGACTTTGGGTCAACTCTTCACTCTACAGTTTACTGCACAGGACACAGGAAGGCTATAGTGATCTGCCATAATGACCCATTTTGACAATGGGAAAATAAACAGTTCTGTCTTTTCTATATGGTTTTTACGTTCTTCAGAGTTACAATGAACAGACTGTAAAGGATACAGCACAGCAGCTCCTAATTTTCCAGAGGGTCTCCAGCACAAAGACAACTAAAATAACCTTGGGTTGCTCACAGTTTTTCAAAGGGAGAGAGAAAAATAAGATATTTTAAACCACGCCAAAATCATTAGAAACACCAGATGGAAAATCATATTTTTCAGAAAAAACAAATGAGGAAGAGAATTTAGCTCTTATTTCTTTTCAAATATTAAGACAACATCAATACAAGCATCAATAATTAATACTAACTCTTCTTCCAAAGACACAGCAATTTAACATCACAGACACTGACAACTTATTCAAGTCGGAGAACAGATTTAAAGAAGGCTTACCCTGCTCAGGTAGCTGCTCTTGGATTTCAGCTGCATTCATTTGATTTTGCTGGAAATCTCTTTCAGCAGGCCTTTCAAATCAGACAGCTTAAGAATTTAAAAAAAAAAAAAAAAAAAAAAGCAGCTTTGTTTATATAAAGTCAATCTAATTCATTCCAACAGATGATTGCAGCTTGGTATGGAGGGAAAGGAAGAGAACAAAACAAGCAAGCAGAGTAAGTACCTTAAAATACCCTAGAACATACATACCCTAGAAAATACTATACAACATCAGCAACAACAGGCATAAAATCCCTTACATGAACTCCTCCCTCCTTGGCACCCTGTGGATGCCAGCCACCGCTTTGAAAGCCATAACTGACTGCTTTTTGTATTCAGTAGTCACTCTGTGGTGGCAAATGAAGCAGTGTTAATATTGCTTTTCACAGGAAAGCAATGCTAATAAGCAATATGAGTAATTGCCTCTCCAAATATTATACCAAATGCAACAGTGCTTGAAAGGACACTCCCAATTACAGTTTTCATCAATGCAATTGATGCCGTGAGCCCTAATGCATATGTATTTCACCTCGTTAACAAGCAGGCATCATGACAGCTACTAGGTCCCATCTATACTCCAACTCCTTGTGCTCCTTCAAAGCAGAGACTGCCGATCAGTGGAGTTTTATGGAGCACTCGTTCTGACACATGGAGCCGTCTTCAAACCTTCCCCATGCCATAACTGAAGTCTATTATTCCTTGGGACATCCACATTGCGTTTAAAGAAAAGTTTACCCCATGATCAAGGCTCATGCCCAAGACTCAGTTACATCCTCAGACTTGTTTTTAGGACATCATCTGAAGTGAGAGACAGTGAGATATCCCTGGAGTGCCTTGCTCTCAAGGGCACTACTCCCAAGCACTGGCCTCAGTACATTTCTGTCATTAAAGCTGAAGGCAGGAATAGACAACACAGCTTGCTGTAAGGTATTCCCTCACAGAGTAAGAGGTACAATTTGGGTATTACTTTTCAGTAGAGAATTAAGGTTATTGTATTTCCTTTCAGTTTCAAGAGGAGCATCACTAGACACATACTTGGTCGCTCACCATTTCCATTTCAGTCTTGAAAGCAAGCTATTATTTTGTAATCTAAATTATCTGACAGCAATCAAAAGAAGCCTTTTGAAGTATATGTGGGCCTTTTCACCCTTGCACTTCTAAAAAGTCTGTTCTTCACACCAACGCAACTCCCCACTTCAGAGGCAAAATACATAATTCAATCAAGCCCTCAAAAAAACACCCTTTGTAAAGGTCTTTTCAGTCTCACAGTCAAAAAGTATACTTGTATGACAATTCTGATAATGATGTGCTCTCTGGTAGTAGCTTTATATTGCTTCAGCACAGGATGTTTCTGTGAATCAGATGAGAATTGGTTATTTTAATGATAATAAAGGTCTTCCTACCCTGCAATATGTATGGAGCATCCTTCGTTTACCCCGCAGGTATTGCCTGTGTTATCTGAAGGCTTGCCACAATATATCTGAATTGCCACTTAATTTTATAAGCAGAGGTTAAACAAACAAACAAAAGGATTAATCACCTCATGCCTTCAGCACTTCAGCTAATCTTGACAGAACACATTTGAGAAGGGTATACTATAAGTGTGTAATACCCCTTCTTCCCATTGGTGTTTCATGGGCCTGTTACACAGCACAATATTGCAGTTTTTTAAGACAGAAGTTATTTTTAGTTCTATTCATCCAATAAGGAATATTGAGAGACACTTCTTCAATGCCAAGCAAGAATCTTTCTACTTCATTTTCCAGCACAGTATGAAGCTACATATGGAATCAAAGGTGCAAAAGAGCACATTAAAAAAGCCCAATGAAAATGGGATCCTGGTGATAGTAACAAAGACTGCATGTGACTCTTGGTGATCCTCATTTTCCTTGTGGACCACTACCTGCTTTACCAGAGGCACATTCCCCAGAGAAGTCTGAAACACAAGTACCTTTGCATCCAGTTGTCTAAATCGATGTACCATCCTGAAAACAGAAAGAGGACACAGAGGAGAGGACTGAGTCTGGATATTAGACAAGCCTTGGCTAGCTCCCTTTCCCCCTTTGCAAAACTGTGCAGAACTGCTTTACAGAAGTCTATCTGGAGCCAAGAGATGTAGTCCACATCTTTGGCCAAAGAGTGGAGCTAAGGCAACTACAGCCAGAGGTCAGTTACAAAACAGATTGTCTGCAGACGTCTCTGCTTGGGAAGACCAGTCTTTCCTCCTTCCAAGAAGGCAGAGCTGCAGGTGGTTTGGCATTGTTTTTATTGGAAGTATATTAACTAACATATGAATTACTGTTAGTGCTGTGCTATTCAATTTTCCTTGTCAATACTCTTCTGCTTCCACTATAAAAGCTATTTTTTTATCTTTGGTTGACTTCTTATCCAATTGCTGAGTGCCTCTGGGTAGTCTTAACATAAACACTTATTTGTGGACAGCAATGTCCGCAGCAGGGGCAAAGGGGCATGGAAGAGTCTGGTCTTTCCTATCCATTCTTATCAGCTCTTCCCTTACATTTGATTTAGGGAAAGACTCAAGCTGCTAGAAGCTAGCTACAAAATTAAGCTATTGTATGCAGCAGGTTACTGTTGCCGTTTTCTAGCTTTCTTTATATTTCTCTTTCCTCTTATCCTATTACTCTGAAAACACTGAGACAGATCCCAAAGATAAAGTGTCATGATCTGGCAGTCAGAGAACAGTAGTACAAGTCACTAGCCTTCAAATACCACCATTCCAAATAGCATCCTCCACTCTCCAGAAGTCTTTCCTACTCATGCTATTAAGTACAGACCTCTGTATAGATTGATGCCATGGGAATGGTTGATATTCCAGGTCTAACACTAAATACTCTCTGCTAACTGCATAATGCTACAAAACTAGTCAGCTATAGCACTGCTTTCCAGATGAGACCTCAAAACAGTATAGGAAGACAACATTTTCTCCTCTGGTGGTAAAATGCAAAGATTCAAGTACAGAAAGGGGAAATAATTTGAGAAATACTGTGACAGACATTTGGAACAAGTGTGTTTAATACATCTACCCAGCTACTGTGTGCATAATATGTCATTATAACCCTTGCAACTTTGCCATTAGCATTTTACCAGCCTAATCAATTATTTCTGAAGACAGTCTGCAGCAGCTGACAAAACCCCATCATTTTACTTAAAAAGAAAAGGCCCATTTATGGCTGCGTTTATTTATCTACTCATTAGTTTGTAAACATTTAGAGCTGCTGAAAACTTGCCTTCACTAAAATATTCAACAGAAAGTTAAGAGAGTGAAGACAAAGAAGGGCAGACGTACTCTTCTGATGAATCATTTGCTTTGGTATTGATTTTGACAAGGTAATTTTCCTTCATGACAGCTTCCCATGCCAGAATTTCATTGTCCTCATTTTTTGAGCCTGGAAAAATGTATGTCAAGAAAAACAACAACACCAGGTTCAGTTAATTTGTCTTTCCAGTGCTAAGATGCAAAAAGGCCGGGTTAGTGCTTGCAATCTGAGGCTAACGATTCCCTTCTCCACATCCAGAGCCTTCGCAGCCCTACTTCCCACCTGTGACACAGCTCTGATAAACACGACATTAATGCATTTTACTACATGCTCCTGGCAACCACAGTTGGTTAAAAAAAGAAAATATGAACAAAAACCCCAACAAGCTCCAAAAGTCTTTCTGGAATTTTTTGAGTCTTGATTAACACAAGTGCTTTGTGAAGTAGCAGCCACTTCAACAGGCACAGGACATTCCAGAAAGTTCCCATCTGGGTTTAAGCTTTCCATTTGTTTATACATTATCCCATATTGGATCATTAAGAGTAACACATGTTAAGAACCATGTTGTATGACTTATCATTGAACTACAACATTTCAAAATGATGAAGCCTTCTCTAAAAGGCATCTCCTGTTGATGCTGTAAATTAAGGAGTGACACAGAGCAAACTACTTTGAGTCAAAGTCCTCCAGGATAATACTTCTGCATTTTATTCTGTTCCAACAGGACAGCACAAACTACATGAGTTTTAATAAAAAAAAGTTAGCTGAGACAAAAGAAGCCCATAGCTGGCAAATGACTGAAGTCCTATTTCCTCCACCCAGTGCTCCCCTGACCTCACACAGCCTCAGTTTTTCTCCCAGATACCACCAGGCATTTAAGCACCTGAATCCCAACCATTTCCATAAGTTAAGTGGGAAGCCAGGATTTTGCGACAGACAATACATGACCATGCTTTCTCCATGCAGTTTGTAGTTCCTGTCACCTGCATCAACTGCAATGATATTTTAGTTCTAATTAATTCTTTCATTTGCTTTTAGAACAGCAGCATCAACTGTGCATCACTTGGGCAGAAATCTCTGCAGTTAAATAGCCTCCCCAACAAGGAAACCAAACAGTGATTTGGACAGCCAATACGATTTAGTCAGCGATAAGGAATTTTATACCCCAAAGCAGGCATCTTTCTCCTAAACTAATAACAAATCCAGCCTGTGCTGCAGGGCAACAGGCAGGTTGCTAATGGATGGGAATAAGTCTGTCAATTAACTCAACTTATCCTCTCTCATCTGCTTCTGAATGGCAGTTAAAAAAGGAGAAAACACTCCATTTGTTGCAGGGGAAAAAGCTTGCTAAAACAACTCATATCTGTGCCCTCTGACAGAGTAAATAAGGGGGAAATAGATAGAGGACTGACTCAGCTACTCCTGCATTTTTGAGGCAGGCTGTCCATTTGGCCATGCCCAGAGGGCCAGGAGACTCTGCATTCTCTTTCAGTCACTCACCAGCAGGCAGAAGAGCATCTGAAGAGATCGTGCTCTACTAAGCTGCCCTAGCAGCTCCTAGCTGTATTAGCTGGGAGACTGTAATGAAAGGACAGAAAAATGCAATTCCAGAAGGTAGAGTAGCAAGCAGAAACTAAAACCACCTCTTACACAATTTACCTAAACATTCAGAGCATGCAAGATCAGGGATCTCCACCACTTGGGAACAGTGCAGGAGGGATGCACTATCAGGTGCTAATAACAAGTGGGATGGTTTACATTTTTCATGCAGACCATGAAGATGACTTTCAGCTGCTGCAGGTTCTGGATGTATTTATTCAGTGCTCTAATACAAAAAAAAGCCCAAGAAAACTTTGAAAGCTAGGAAGTAGCATAGACAGCCCTAAACTGATAGGATTAATTTGAAGACTCAATTGATTTACATACATGAGGTAATTCTGCCTCAAAATGGCTTGGACAAGAAAGCACTGAATAACTGCACAGTACTCAATTAGCGCAGGTCTCATTGTAGAACACAAAAGTTCTCTAATCAAAAATCAAAGGTACCGGGGTTCGGGGATCACAACAATGCTCAATTGGAGTTTTAGCATAAGAAATTAGGAGGATAATTCCCCATATCCCAGAGAGAGCACACCTTAAGTACTGAAGGAAGATTATGACTGAGAAGCAGCCAGGGACTTTGATTTGAATCTTGCTGAAGAGATTCCCAGCAACATAGTGGATTTGCATTTGATAGAGAACATGAATGAGCTGCTCCTCATTTCCAGTACAACCACCTCCTCCAAGGTCTACATTGCCCTGGAAAATTTCCCACTAAAACACTAACTGCCTGGTTTAAGCACAGTATGACATGAAAGAGTTGCAATGCACCTGCCACAGGGCTGACTTTTAGGCAGTAAGGAATAATCCAACTCACAACAAATAGATGGCTCTTTACTTTCTTTCTTACAACAGCATTTGAAACATTTTCTCATCACCATGAATATGTAGGCAAAGATGACGAAAGGGAAGGGGATAGTCAAACGGCTGCAGTATTCTTGAACCAAGAAGTAACGCTGGAACTTCCACACCTGGTCGTTGTTCTCTTGTACTGATCCAACAGTGTAACTAATAGGCGAAGAAAGAGAAATACATACAGCATTAGTTATTCAAAGACCTCCATCAAAGCCAAGTAAGACAGCTTTTCTCTTTATTATACCAGGGCATGTTTTCGTAAAGTCCTCCTGGAGCTAGTACTTTTTACTGATTAGGAGGTTATTGAGTTTGTCCTCCTTTTTAGAGAGAAATTTGAAAATGGGAAGAACTAAGACAGTACTAAAAAAAAACCAAAAACCCAAAGTTACAAATAAATTGGAAAAAATAGGAAAAGGGAGAAAATACTCCACATACTTTCACTACCTTAGCTCTAGGCAATTTTTTTCAAGCCTAGACACATGAGAACAGGATGCTTCTTTGCAAGGTACCGCATCTCATTAATTCATCAGCTAACTTCTTTCTAAGCAAAAAACCAAAAACCCTAAAAATAGAACATTTACAAAAAATGAAAAGCTCCTGAGATTTTTAGTAGAGGCATTAAGAATGCTCCAGGCGTGGATCAAACCTACTGTACTAAGCATTGTATGATACCAGCAAAGCAACAACCACAAGAGTAAACAGGTCACAGACTGCCTGACCTTTCATTGCTGACATTAAGTGGCAGATGGATGCTTCCAAAATGTCTGTGTTGAGATCCTAACGGACCCTTACACAAGATAAGCTAAAACTTCACCTGTTAGAAATCATCTTTTGTTTTATAAGATAAATACAATCCTGAATTTTAGAAGTATCTAAAATGTAATATTCAGCCTTTTCAGCTAATGCATACTGGATGCAAAGAAAAAGTTGGCTTCTCTATTGTTAAAATTAATATATAATTGTAATTACAACATATGGAGACATTGATTCGACTGGTATCTAATAGACATCTGCATTACTAAAGATTGACAAATACTATGTACAGACTGGTCTTAGGATGAGCCATCACAGATTCACACATTTCTAACTGCATCAAGAAAAAAAAACAGCTAGGATTGCTGTTTGCCCACTGGGCTTCCTGAGTTCAGCACAATCCAGTGCTCCTGCTTGATTAAGTTGTTCAGTCTATTATTAAAACGCACTGTGCAAAACTCTGAGAGTGTCATCAGAGAATTCGTGCTGAGTCCTTCCACAAAATAAGCTGAACTGGCAAAAACTAGGTTTTTACTGGCATAACTGGATAAACCAGAACTTTTACTGTTAGATGCTGTTAAAATATTTTAACAAATATCAAAGGCTTCTAGGGTAGAGCTGGCTTACTGCTATACTTTCCTTTATTAATGTGAATTGCTTTCACCTTTTCTAGGGAGCATAAGCATTGTTTTCTGTCCCCAGGTCCTGTACAGGCTAGGAAAACACATGTACAAAACATAGATATGCTGTACCAGTCCTAGCTGCCTTGCTAAAAATCACATTTCTGACTGTCTTTGGTGTCCAGGTCAGCATGGGAAGGAAGGTTCAGAGCGAAGGGGAGAGCAGATCCCAAAGCTGAAGGGCTTCTCAACTCATTAAGCTAGTACATCTCATCTCAGGCCAGGCAAAACTGGCACTGGCATTTGGAAGGGAGATCCCCTTGAGGCAAACCAAGAGCCCTTAGCACTTCTTATAAATACTCTTGTTGCCAAAGCAAATCCCTGCCAAGACTGTCACTGCCAAGGCACTATCAAAACATGCAAAAATAAACATAGTGGACCTCAAGAATGATGCCCAGGGGTTGTAAATGTTTTTTTGGGTTTTTTTTGTGGGTTGTTTTGTTTTGTTTTGTTTGTTTGTTTTGTTTTCTTTTGTGCTGCAAGGGAGTGTAAAGGAGAAAAGAAGCAGGACTGGGAATGAGAACAGAGCCACAGCACCAATCCAACTGTATTCACAAGTCAGAAGCGAGACAGGAGGGCACCACATTCCACAAGTCTGATATAAGGACTTCCCATTTTTAACTCAACTCTGTGTCAGAGCTTGCAGTGTAAACACCAAAGATTTCCAGAAGAAGCCAAAGAAACTTTTCCCTGAGGACCACTTATGGTTTTCTCTTGCTGGCCCCAATGCAGCTCATGTATATTTGATAATGTGCACAACAGCAACCATTTTTATTTGGCAAATCAGTGCTGGCTATGTGATATGGTCAGCTGCTACCAGCACCACATTTCAGGTGTCTGATCCCTCTGCATGATCTAACACTTCACAAGATACCAGAATAGACCTCCTGACTGCTAGACCCACAGACAGATAAATTACCATATAAAAGCAGAGGTAATGGCATTTTTCAAGACAAAGTCCTTTTGTATGTCCCAAGGAGATGTGGCCCATTGCCTGTGATATAAGTCAGAACAGTAAATAGCAGGCCCACCAGAGCAGTAACACACACATCATCACCACACAGCAGGTCTGGTTAATAAAACCATAATGTTATAAAAAGACTGCGATAGCAACTCACTTATTCAGTCTAGCAAGGTCAGTTGTACAGCAACTCGTACTTGGTAAAGCACTGACCCAGCTATCACCCCCTGTGTGAAACGCAGGGGTTTGTGCCAAGCCCACTTAGCCCACTTAGAACAGGCAGCAATCCAGCCCCAGCACACTGTACTAGTTTTGGTCAGACTTCTGTGGGAAATGCTGAATAACACCTTGCCTTTGTTCACCTTCCCACACTACCCTTCAACTGAGAGGTCTCTTTCAAGCTGGGAACTCTGTCCAGACTACTCCCAGCAATTCCTCTGCAAAAGATACAAGCCGACTCCGAGGCCTGACTTCATGTCGTTTTCCAGGACTTCATTCGCAAGCAAAGTGATCGCAAGCAAGTGATCACTTCTTTATTACATACCCAAACATGGCCACAAGCAGGTTCACAAGTAGAATGTTAGTTGAGAGCATGTAAATACAGACAAGTGGAATGGTAATCCACTCTGGGAAGCGGGGTTGGTTGTTGGCATCCAGCTCCACGCATAAGGGCTTGGACTCATTCCCCGAAAAGGTGCAGCGGTCAAAGTTGTAGGTGGTACCTGAGAAGGTGAGAGCAGAGAGCAAACAGTGAGCCCTATCCCCCTCTTTCTGTTGAGTCCAGCCCCAGGTACTGCTACTGACCACAATACATGTGGCCTCCTCCTTCCTCATCTCCCCAGACATAAAACCTTGCATTGTTGCTGCTTGGAGGAAAGGAGTCAACACAGGACTGGACAACCACTGAAAGGACAGAGCCTTCCACCCTCCCAGGAGAGCTTCCCATAGAAAATAGGTACCATCAACATCATCAGGGTACTGGCCAAACATAGCCAGGTATGGCTCGTAGATGACAGATCGAAATATCCACTCCCAGCGGTGCTCATTTTTCCTCAAGATGCCTTGCCTGGCCACACCAAAGGCCACCATCCACACAGCAAAGAGAAAGAGGAAGAAGAAGACATCTATCATCTGAAAAAGGACAACAGGCAAACGCATCAGTGTCCCACTGCATGCCTGTTGCAAGTCACACATGGCTTTTTTTCTCCTTGATTTGATGTTAGGGTGGAGAACAAATATTAGAAGAGCCCACACAAGTTAGCACCATTTTAATGCAAGTTTTCAGATCACTGCTCCATAAATTTACAGTCACCAACACACATACACAAATAATTGACCATTCCCACTCAAGGAACTTCAAAAATGTTTATGCAACCATAAAACCAAGCCACATTTCAGAATACAGGATATCCCTCTGGGATCAGACAGGCTCCACTCACAAAAGCAAGATCCCCATACAAAGACTATTTATGCAATAACTGTAGCTGCAGAGCCTGCAGCCAAGTGTCAGGTAAAAGCAGGCACCACTTCTGAAAATGACACTCTGGATGGCTTCAAACCAGCACTTACAGTCCAGACACTCTGGCTAACAGTTTCAATAATTTCTAGCTCTTAACAATATACAGATAACTGAAGACTGGTAATATCTCATCTGAGCTTCTCCATTTGTTGCAGACCCATCTCCACCAAGATCTGCCCTCCCACTAGCACCAAGCAGCTTTATTAGACTTACTCAAAAACTCATCCCTTTTGAAGAAGGCCAAACAAGAGAAAGATGTACAGGAAACAATCCTGTGTTGTTGCTTCCATATCATAAGGTACTCTAGGACCAGGTAATTTCTAGACTTTAGCTTTGCAGCAGTGGTACATGGCAAAAGAAAGGCTTTCTGGGTAAGCTGCAGACCACGCTGTTACTCCCATTGTCACCACACAGCTGGTTTTTAAATTCTATACACAAGATTGGCTCCAGGTGACATGCACAAATTCAAGCAGACATACTCCAACTGCCCAATGCTCCTCATTCCCACACCTACAGTAAGCCACATCTGTATTATATGGAATATCACTGTCTTCCTATTACCTTTCCCAGTCTGCTAGCAATCATCCCCTCCAGGTACAAATGACAGAATTAGCCCGGCTGCTCTTCACCACCCACTTCTCCAGTTACGTGTGTAATGGATGCAGTGGAAGACAGAAATCCTCCTCCTATACTATTTAACATCATCTTGTTTGGGGAATGCTCATGTGAGCAACAAGAGTGATGAAATATACCACTGAAACATCTGAGACACATGGAATCATGGAATTTTCAGAGTTGGAAGGGACCTCCAGAGATCATCTAGTCCAACTCCCCTGCTGACGCAGGAATGCCTACAGCACATTACTCAGGACTGCATCCAGGCGGGTCTTGAAAATCTCCAGAGAAGGGGACTCCACAACCTCCCTGGGAAGCCTGTTCCAGTGCTCTGTCACCCACACTGTAAAGAAGTTTTTTCTTAGGTTTGAATGGAACTTCCTATGTTCCAACTTGTGCCCGTTGCCCCTCGTCCTGTCACTGGGAACCACTGAAAAGAGTCTGCCTCCATCCTCCTGCAACCCACCCTTTAGACACTTATAAGCAAGAATAAGGTCTCCCCTCAGCCTTCTCTTCTCCAGGCTAAAGAGTCCCAGCTCTCTCAGCCTTTCCTCATAAGGGAGGTGTTCCAATCCCCCAGTCATCTTTGTTGCCCTATGCTGGACTCTCTCCAGTAGTTCCCTGTCCCGCTCGAGCTGGGGAGCCCAGAACTGGACACAGTATTCCAGTTGTGGCCTCACCAGTGCCGAGTAGAGGGGGAGAATGACCTCCCTCGACCTACTGGCCACACTCTTCCCTATGCAGCCCCAGGATTCCATTGGCCTTCCTGGCGACAAGGGCATATTGCTGGCTCATGGATAATTTACTATCTACCGGGACCCCCAGATCCTTCTCCTCAGAACTGCAAGATAAGACAAAAGCTACCAGGAAATAAATTTCCTCTTCTGTTCTTCAGTCTGATCTTTATTCTCTCCCTGTGCAGAGGGAGAGGAAAAAGGCCCTGCTCTTAATTAGGTCCTATTTAAATCTTAATTAATCCTGTTTAGCAGATTTAAGAGGAGAGAACTTGCTGCCATCATCAGAACAGTGGTGATTTTCACTCGGGGCGGGGGGGGGAGGGGAAGGTGTCACATTATTTATTTAGACTCTCTTGAATAGCTGCCATAATCTTACCATCCTCTGCAGCATAATGATTTTGGGTCCTAGATTCCTGCTAACTGTGAAAATATGGATCAACCTCAGTGTAAAAACTATGTAGTCCAAACAGAAAATTACTCTTCCAGAATACCAAGAGCTTTCATCAGATGAGTGAAGCCTGATGGAGACAGTAAAAGAAAAAGAAGAGAAGCATTGGGTAAAACATGGAGGTCAGGTAAAAATACACTGGAATACTGAAATGGGGAGTGGAAAGTAACTGGAAAACAGAGCACTGCTATCCAGGGCCCCATGCTCTCTCCCACCAACTCCCACCTGAGTTCTACCAGTGGTAGAACTGCTTAATTCATGCCTTGTTTACACACTTCCTATCTTAGCTATATCATCATTGTGTCTCCTCTTCCCCTCTGAAACTATTAACAGCAAATAAATCATGTACTTTTAGCTACTCCCACAGCCTTCCAAAAACTTCCCAGTGCAATGACCACTCTGCTGCACTGAGGCAACAAGAACTAAGTTACAGGTCACTGAACAACTACACTGTAAAATGTGTTTCCATCATTTCTTTGTCACGGTTGCTAACTCACCCATTCATTTAAAACAGCTTATGTGAGCTAATGACATTCTGTTAGACTACTGTAGGTACAATTACAGTCCCCTTAAGTACAACACACTAAAGCTCAAAGAGTCCAGATTACCATACTAAATAGTCAATAATAGGAGCCAGGGAAAATCCCAAAGAACTTATGACTCTCTGAGCTATTAACTATCTTACTTTGCAACTTTGTCTGATACGTTCTATATAGCCAGTCTTGAAGGCATTTTCATGAAACCTAAGTCTATTTCAGTCATCTCCTAAACACGCTCATCCAAACCTAGGCATTAAGAAGGGCTGCCCTGCTGGCCCAGAAAGATCTCAACTTAGGAAAGCCACCTTTGACTCCATGGATAGACTCAACTTTCATTAAACAAAAAAGAGAAAGTATTGCATGCAGATGTTCCCTAATCACTTTATTTTATTTCTTTATTTGCTTTTACAGATTTAGAGTCAAGACTTGGCAGTATTTGGGACCTTCATAAAGAACAAGGAGTTTCACTAACCTGTCATTTCCCAAAATCTCATTACAGGTTGTAGACAAAACCCAGAAAGGAAGCAAAGCCATAACATGGCCACAAGAAAACATATTACTCACCTGAACACAATCCCTGCTATGAAGTAGAAGATTGCTAGTGTATCCATAACATTCCACAGATCTGAGAAATACTTACTGCCATTCATGTACCACTGGGAAGGAAAAAGAGCAGAAAGTAACCACCACACAGCACTGGCCAGTAACATGGGGAGCTCATCCATCCTCCCCTCACCTCTCCCCACTGGATGTCCTCATGGTAACTATTCCACCCATTGCAATAGTACAGATTGTTTCCTTGGCCAGTTAAATTTTTGTCACACATAATAGGTAGATCAGAGTTCGGATTGCTTTTAATTTCCCCAAAAAGAGGGGTTTTAATATATTCAGCAATGCCAGAAATTACTGGCAACATGTTTTTACCGCTAACTTCCAATAGGACTATAGGTCGAGATTTTCTGTTTAAAGCTCCTTAACACATCTCCTGCAGTCCAGATGTCTTAAGCTAGGGCTCTTGCACTGGGACCAGTTAAGCACATCAGGGACACAAACACTGCACCACAGCACGGGTTACTGTGCTCAAAGGACATAACCCAACCACATGGATGCTTGTGCATGGGGAGGAACAGCCCTGACAAGAGCTGAGATTGATATATTTATTGCTCACATGTATATACACATGCTGCCAAGGGACCTCAGGGTAGATCATTGTATGCTCCAGCAGAACTGCTGCCAAATGGGTCAGAGCAGTCTTGGTGTGACTCACTAAGAGCAAATAAAACACTAGGGGGAGGCAGGAGGGTCACTATTTCGGTGCAGTTGAAGTATTCTGGCTTCTCTTTATTCACAGAGCTCATTCAGTAATCTGTCCCTGGCTACATGCACATACTTTTGATCAAAGATGCAGATTTAATTTATTCTTTTAATTACCTGGTGCTCTATTTCTGAATTGCAAGTCTAGCAAGAATCTTCGCCCATTCCCAGACTGACTGATACTGCACCCTGGACCCAAAGTTTGTGCAAGAACCAACTTCTGGATCCAATCTGGTTACTCTTTAGGACAAGTAGCTTAACCAGGAGAAACCTCTGCCAGGCCTGAAGAAATAGACTGAGTCCCTGATCATAGTTCTTTTTAATTTTCATTGAAATAATCAAAGCTTAGTAAAGTACTGATCAGTGAATCTCTCTATAACTGGCATATCCAAGGAAGGCAGTTCTGCTCTCAGTACTTTTACAGGAAACAGATTGAGGGGAGTTTTCTTCTAAATGCAGAAGAGGGACCCATTTTGCTATTCCAGTTGCGTAATTGTTGCATTTTCTTGACATGATGGGATGCATTGCTAAAGATGGACAGTTGTGGCAGCCACCAGGGTATCAGGCTCAAGAAGTTACCAGACACTATTTCAGCATCTTGGGACCCACACATACCTTTCTTACTACTTAAGGTACCAAAGGTTAAGCACTGAGTGGGGACAACATGTCTGACACCCATGACATTGGGTTGTACCTGTCTAGTAAATCCCTAAATCAAACATAAGTTGTCTTGCTATACATGACAGTGAAGCGGTGTTTTATGTGAACAGCTAGATGCATATGGTCCAAATGTCCTTCACAAAGCAATGAGCATATCACTGCACTACAACTGTATTAAATGCAGCAGATTTAAGCCTGATGCCTCATCTATTAAGGGCACAATTCTGGATGGAGGAAAGGAAACAGGTTTGGTCTAAAGGAGAAACAGACAGAAAACAGGCAGATGTGTGTAAACAAGTGAGAACAACCAAGACTGCACTGCAGTTCAGTCCTTCAAATATCAAGCAGTTCCCACTGCTAAGAGCGCACCAAGGTTCTGTCCGGATTCCTTCTCCATTTGAGAAAATGGGGCTTTCCTGCACGTCCCACAAGTGTACCCACTCACCTGGCTGGAGGCTACATCCATATGGCTAAGAAGATAGCAGGAAAAAGGCATCTCCAATTTCACTATTGCCATGACAGCTCTAAAGGGGATATGGAGAAAGTAGCTCCGGCTAGTTAAAAATCTCTAGGACCATCAGAAGTGAAAACAGGGCTGAGCCTGTGGCTTACAGTTCAGGTACAGTTCAGTTCTCCTAAATGGTGAAAAAAACTGCTTTAAATTTAGAACAATGTCTAGTAGCTGGCACTTCCACAGACATCACACACTAATCAGAGGGCTGATTTCTCCCCAAAGCTAGTTAACTGACTGCAGCAGCTATAGTGGGACCCCAAGCAATGCTACTTTTACTTTTCGTTTGATGTCAAAACAAAATCTGAGACATCCCTCTTTTTTAAAAAGTATAAAGGACACAAATACTATTTTGACTGCAGAGTTAGACCAATGCAAATGGAATCTATCTTGGAGGAAGCCAGGGAGAAAGTTTCCTGAGAAGCTTAGAGGATTGGGATACTGCTCTGCCTTCTGCTTCTTAGAAAAATAGGTTTGAAGCCAGGACAGTGACTTAAGATAACTTTAAATCTTAAATAACGTCTCTGTTTTAACGGCCTCCACTCCCACAATCAAATTGGTATGGCCACCAGCCATTAATGGGATTACTGGGATCTGAAGCTGTTCTACCTGCTCGGGGTAGTGAGAAATAGTGACATTGGTAGGAAAAAAAGTTTCTACCCCTAAGCCTTTCCCCAGGACTTTTGCTGGGTACACACGGGAAGTACAAGGTCAGGTCCAGAGACACCAGAACCTAAATCAGCAAAAACACACACTCCATTAGTGTTTTCATTGCAACAGAGTCTTTTACTTTTCCCCCATTTTCCTTAGCAAGTAAAGTTGCCTTAAACAGGGCACCACCTTGACTATTAAAAAGGAAAAAGATCACACAGCAAGTTAAGCACAGTAACATCAACACTCAGCAAAGTCATTCGAGCTCATGTAAGAAATGTTATTGCAGGGTGATCTGATCCAGCAGACCTCCACAAACACTCATGTGGAGACTACTGCCTTTCAGGACAATCAGAAAGCAGCACTGCACTGAAACCACACACCCATTTCTCTTCCAATTTCCCCAGCATCTTCCCACTATTCTGAACACTGACTGGTAGAGATCAACATATTTCATATGCCCCGTTACATATGAAGTGACAATAGTATCAACTATACTGGCTATAAAGGCAGTCCCGCATGCTGTTCCCACACCACAATGCAGGCAGTACAAAGCTGGTCCTTGGGACTACGTGAAACTAGCAAAAACTGTATTTATGATTAAAAGATAAACAGAAATACATAACGGTATGTTGCTCATTGGTTAAAAAAACAAAAAAGGGAGGGGTAGGATGTGGAGAAGAGAGGCATGAATCACTTGATCTAAAGGTATGCACCCAGATAAATGTGTTAAATCTAACCTCCTATTCTCAACTGCTTTGCCAATCCAAGCCAAGCATTCCTAAGAAATATCTCCACAGGCATATTCTTATCCACACAGCCTCAAAGTCAATACACGTTCCACTTGGTGTATGGACATTGCAGCTATTGGCACACAAGTAGAATTAAACATCGGGGAGGAAAAAAACCCCCACATTCATTGTGCCTTGAGTTGCCTGAACATAGCTCCCAGTGGTTCCCTTGTAACTTAGAAGCATCCTGCACTGCCTTATGCCACTAGGAGGTGAAAAACCACATGGCTTTTAATCTAGCACTAAACATTTTGGTTTGCAAGCGCTGCCTACTTGTCTCACTTCATCACAAAGTAGAATGAAGACCAGCACATAAAGGATCATCTCCAGGATGGTAGGCTCCTTCTGGAAATCCATAAGCAACACATAGGCGAACAGCAACAGGAAAGCGATGTAGAAGATGACATTCCAGGAGAAGACCACAAAGGGGGAGGTGAAGAAAGACACATAATACAAGAAGAGTTTCTTACTCTTCTCCACAGGCTTTTTCCTGAGGAATTAAAAGAGGGAAAAGGTCTCAAAGCATAGCTGTTACGCCTGGAAACATTTGTGCTCTTCATTAAAGCGAAAATGAGAAAGGTGCAGTCTAGCACAGGACATTACTTTAAAGGTAATGCTGTTCTGCATCCACTGACTTCAGACACGCAACTGGCACATCTTAATTCTAGATCAGAGCGAGGACATGATCTGTCATAAGCTCATTCAGCCATTAAATATCTTTATTTGAGAGTGATTGAACACTGGAACAGGTTCCCCAGAGTGGCTATGGAGTCTCCATCCTTGGAGATACTCAAAACCCAACTGGACACAGTCCTGGGCAACCTGCTCTGGCTGACCCTGCTTTGAGCAGGAGGTTGGACTGGACAATCTCCAGAGGTCCCTTCCGGCCTGAATTGCCCTATGATTCTATGATTAGTTGACTTGCTTTGCTTCTGCTATTGAGAAGCCAGTTGATTACCTGAATGAGATGAAACCACAGCCTATTAAAGGGAAAAAGAACAGACACAGTATAATCTTCCAGTTCTTAGTATCTCTTGAAATCTCTCCATACCACTGCTTGGAAAGGAAATTCTGCAGGGAAGAAGAAAATATTCTCATTTATTCTAACAGCAACAAAATAACCTAGGAATGCTATTACGGAACATTTGATTTAGTAAAAAAAAACCCCAAACTCTGAGATTTCAATCAAAATAACTGAGATTCCTGTTTCAACAATACAGAAAGCTTTCTGCATCAGTAACAGTGTGCTGGTTCCTTAGACCAGCCATCCTCCAGTCTACATGATAAGGGGTTCAAAATGAGACTGAACAGGACTTGACCTGATTTAGAAGGCACTTTATGCTGGGCAGTACATCCACACAGTGCATACACGGAGTTGTGCCAAGGGAGAAGTCAGTTCAGCCAGCCTTTATCATCTAGCTCATTTTGATTTACAGCTCTAAATCAAGTCTTCCCCTCTTGATTTAGCATTTGTGGGAAAACAGCCACCTCCTATTTCAAGAAGAGGAGCCACACCCCCATCCTCCACTAGTCACAGTCAGTGCTCCCTGGGATGCATTTCACAGCACTACAGACGCTGGTTCTGTGAGCATGCTGCAGTACACAGCTTTGCTGCGGCCGTACAAAGCTCAGTGTTCACATGGCTGGGAAACCTCGCCCGGCAGCTCTTACTTCCACAAGGACAGCGTCTGAGTATTGGCCTTTCACAGGCTGTTCACATGGATGTAGCATTTTCACAGCAACAACATTCATTTTTAAGCTACCCAGATCAGAAGAGTTACAGTAATCTGTGCACCTTCTTTCCACTGACATTACCTGCACCCCTGGCTGTGCAATGAACTGCTGGTCTTTAGCTTCCACTGCTAGTTCCAGACAATTGCTCCCTCCCCAGGCTTCACAGGAATAGGTCAGCAGCTGCTCAGCTAGATCTTCATCATTGCTGTAGCACTCGGTGAACAGCTCTGGAGGAAACAGGCAGCCCCACACTGAGCTCCAACTTCAGACTCCATTTGCCACCAACTTGGGTGCAATTGTCTTCAGTGACTTCCAAAGTATAACGTTTATAATATTAAAGCATGCAGGTACAAGAACTCTTTCCACGTTTTCAGCATGGTAAAACAACGTGTGTATTGCTTTACAACCCCACTTGCAAGTATTAAGCTTTCATACAGAATTCATGTCTGGATGAAAACTGTAATATTAAATCAGCTCACACATTGAGTTCTGCACTAAAAAAATGAGTAAAAAATATTAACTTCTCCTGCTCAAATGGCTCAGTGTGTCTGATTGTTTCATCTTCTTTTCATTCATTTAGCACTGATTTAATGACTGAGTCACAGTAGTCCCATATTAACAGTAGAGTTGAACAACAAGGGCAGAATCCGAAGCTTTTTCTCTGGGAAATGCATTGCAAACATAGTTGTTTTAGAAGAGCTACAAGCATCTTATTCTGCCTACAGATTTTTGCCACTAACAATGCGTGTAGAGTAAGAAATTGTTTCTCTCTAGCTCTGGAAAGAGCTCTGCCACTTGAAGGCAGTTCTGTTGGTGTACCTATGAGAGAGGACAACTGCCCTTAAGAACGATCCAGACTCTTATAAAACACACCAGCCTTCATTAGAAGCTGTTCAATAGCGCATTTTCCCAGGCATTTCACAAACAGCTGTTACCATAACAGCAAGGACGCAGACATACAGCAATACTTTCGGCTGGTATTACCACATACACTGCAATATGCAGACAGATCTTGATAGACAGACTTCAGTGGGACCTGTTCAGTTCTCAATGTCTTGCTAAATAATCAGGCATGAGGGATACAGATACCTTTAAGAAAGTCTATTTAAGCAGTTCTCACCTTGTGAAGTAGGGGTGCTTTCTGGTAACACGCAAGATATTTTCATTGTGGCCTCACACCACTCCTTAGTGGATAGTGAAATAGCTTTGCTGATATACGCACAAATAAAATTAAGGCTCAAGTTCAACAGGTCAATCTAGTCTCCATGTGACCCAGAAAAGGAACAAACAGGGTCTGCTTTTAAGAACAATAAAACAACATCTATCTGTACAGATTTTCAAGATTTGGCTAAATGAAGCCATGACTGAACTGATTTGGTCATGGTGGTAACACCACCTCAATGAGAAGACTGGACTAGAGGCCTCCAAAAGCCCTTTCCAGCAACATTTCTGTGGTTCCCTATACAACCTGCAGGGCTATTACACCTTAACTGTCACCTAATCTGATTTATGGTGATGAAAGCAAATTGCTGGGCAGCAATGCAGTTACAGATCCACTATCTTCTGCACCAGGCAAGAGAACAAAGCCATAACCGGCAATAAAGGCCCAGAGGCAACACTGTAACATATATCCTTCCAAGTTTAGGAACCAAGGTCCACAGGGTGCAAATTGAAGCTTACCTGTGGTGCAAGTTGTGGGTGCTACAAATTAATCCCTGCTCTGGTATCTGCCAACTGTGCTGGCTTTCACTTGCGTGTTTCCCTGAACAATTCGCACGATAACTAGACACTGAGGAAACGTTAGCATTATTGCTCATGAAATGGAAGTCCTCAAAAAAAGAACATTCCCTTGCTCTCCTGTCACCCATTACCCTCATTAAATAAGAAATTATTGGTCACTCCAGCCTATGAGATGCAGGGCTCAGTTCTAAATCACTGAGAACTGTTGCAAATGGAGAAAATGAAGGTCATACACAAGAAAAAAGAAGAAAACCTGAACTAGATTCTGCATTCTCAATGGGCAACAGTATTGCTTATCACCTTAGAATAAGGAAGGTATATGATTTTGCATTTCAGAATTTAGGAATTCAATCCACTTTTTACCTGCAATTTATTCTCAGTCCCTAAAAGTACTCCTCCAAATTTGAAGGATGGCCCTTCTGAACCTGATTACCACCAGCACTCATGCAGAAAGGTTCTCTTAATCTCTATTCTTGCTATTTCTGGGCACGCTTCTTCAGCCTTGCCATTAGAGCTAGGTAGCTTTTCTTCCCAATGAAAGAAATTCTCTACCAACCCTCCCCACACACCCCCATACCCACTTTTGGAGGCAAACTGTTCAGACAGGGCACAGTTTCTACTGGGAACAGATGGTGTGGAAAAGATTTCCAAGCAGTAAAAACCCATTTTGACGTTAAAGGGAAGCATTTAATGTTGGATATCTAGTTTTCTAAATAAGGCTTTCTTTCTACTTCCTTTTGAGATGTCATTTCTCTTCTTTATAAATCAGGCTGAATTTTTGGGCAGCATTTTAGGCAAATTCAATGAATTATCCTGCCTTGCAATTTGCTGAATAAAACCAGCAGGGTCATCGGCTTGTTTTTCTGCACAAAATAAAAACATCACCGTGCAATCATTGCTACACATCAGACCTGAAGATCATTAAAACAAGTAACGTTCCAAGAAAGAAAACAATTTCCTGACCCTTTCTATTAAAGTTCTAAAGGATTTAAAGAAGGCACTTACCTACTGCTCTTGTCTCATACTCATTAGCAAGTTCCTCAGACTCACCAGCAGCATTTATATCATTCTTCACCTTTGCCATGCTTTTCAGGAGCTTACTGGCCCCAAGGGCTGCCAAAGTGCAACCTCTGGTCTATAGAGAGAGAGGTAAGTCATGCAAAGCCCTCTGGCAAAGAGAATGTGATAGATTCTTCAAAAATTATTTCCCTTTTTTGCAGCTGCTCAGTTCCCAGTTGAGACTGGCAAATGAAGATCCAGTTCCACAAAACAAGTGGTAACCATTACTGTACTGTTGTGGTAACAACTTTGTGACCAGTCTGAAAAGTCTTGTGTTTAATAGTCATATATCAGTTTTGCATCTCTGGCTGAAGATTCACAAAAGGCATCTGCTCCATCGCAAGCTACACTACCATTTTCACTGTCCACCAGTCTGGATCAGTTGGGTGTACCCTGAACTACCCAGACTATGTCAGTCCGTTCCATTCAAAATGTCTACACAATGTGAACGTTTGGGCCACGCAGACCAACATGCATCCAGACGTACAAGGAGGAAGCACTGTTTCAGACATGAAAACCAACATAAGCAGGAGCATCCATTAGCTTTGCTTGCATTAGCCTCACATTTACAGCCTGTGAATTATGTATTTGATACAGTCATCACTAAATGTACTGTCTAATCAAAATTAAAAATGAATTTCAATCAAACACCTGGGATCAGAAGAGATCCATATTGTGGAATGGGTGGGAACTCAGCATCCAAGCTTGAGCGTAGATAAGAACATACAACTATAGGTAAATGCTATCTGGACTGCTGACTCACACGTGACATTAGGAAAGCATGAAATCCACACCCAAACACAAAATGGGTAATATTAAACCTACTTACAGAGCCATCTAGCAATTATGTTTGTGGTTTTGTGTTTGAAGATGGATCCAGAGTCTTCAAAGGCCTACAAACCAAAGACAAGGAACACCACTGTGCTCTTTGCAAAGAGGAATAAAGGAGAATTCCACTTACTTGCTCCCAAATGACTTTTGACAACTCCTTCTTGTTCTGAAGAACTGACCAAATAAACAGAGCTTGCAATGGATGCCTTGTAATAGGACACTCATCCTGAAAGAAAGAGCAACAACTCCTCAGACCTAAGCTCACTATACTGTTTTCAACTGGAACAAATCCTAGCCTGCCACTCTCCTGTTTTCATATTTTATTCCTTTTACAGACAGCCCACTGATCTTCTGTCTCAACTATGTGGCACTTGTCACACACTAATGTAAGTTAGTTTATATTTACATTAAAGCCTTATACTTTCCTATTTGGTGTGGAAGAATCAGCCTCCATATTTTTCCTAAAGTGGGCATCAAAGGACACTTGGGTCACAGTCACTTTCTGCTTTAAGCCATGCAGTTCAGATAGCCTCATTCACAGCTTGACTTTGTGTTTAGGTAACACAGATTAACATCCCCTAACTTTAACATCCCCCTAACATCCCCTAAAACATCCCCCTAACTTTATGCCTTTTTGTTTAAGCAAGACCCCAAACTTCACAAAAACTTAATCAGAGAGGAATTTCTATACCACCATCTTCTTTGTATTAAAGCAATTAGCACCTGGGGATGGCAAAGCCAATACAAAATGCTCCCTGACAACAAAACTTTTAAGAAACACAAGCTTTGGTGGAAACTCTCAAAGCTAACCAGCATTTTCAAACCAAGCTTCCCCCCAAATATCACATGTGTTGTTGCACTGCACCTCTGAAGTCAACAACTGATTTCAAAAGTTCCTTATCTGATGTCCAAGCTCCAGTTTTGAAACTCAGATCTGGAGCTGATGTTTGGACCTACTGTGTTGTGATAATTAAGAAGTCTGGTTCTACCTGACAATGAGACGAAATAAAGTCCAGAAGGTGTTTGACACCCTTGAAACAAGCAAGGTTTAAGATACAAGAGTGTACTAAAATACAAGAGTCCAAATTCCTCATGCCCAGCTGGCAGTTCTGTACCAGACTCTGAAGTTATATTGGAGTAAGTTACAAGCCCAACTACAGCACTGATTGCTCTAACAGAAAATATTTTAACTCAACACCCATATAAACTCATCCATTTTTCTTGTAGTTAAATGACCCTTACGTGCATTTGTGAAGTGGGGCAGTATGTTAAATGTAAAGCATGGCTGAGACTATTAAAGCAAATCCTGCTTTAACAGAAACAAAACATATTTTTTGTTTTTTCCTTTCAGGGGACACACAGTAGAATCAAACTGTTCATCACTTACTGGAAGATGTATGTCCATCTCATCTTTGCTATTTTTGTCATCTCTTTTGAGACCTCTTCGGAAGTCTTCAACCATCTTCCACACAAATGTGAGAAGTGCATCATTATAAGAGTTCTTTGCAATCTGCAGGTTCTTGAACACCAGGCTGCTGAAGTTGTTTGTGTACAGCTCTCTAAGGACCTCTGTGGTAAGGAATTTCCTCAGATTCAAGCCATTTTCCAGAAAGAGACGGACAAATTTGGGCCTGTCTTTCACTAGGGCTGTGAACATGACATCCTGCAGGTCAGAAGACTAGGAAGAAATGGAAAAGCAAATATTAAGGAGCACGTGAGACATGTAAAACTTACCTAAGGGCCTGATACATGTGGCTAACTGCCACATTTTCCTTCATGCTGCCACATTTTCATCAGAAACAGATTTTTCTGTATGCAATTGCCTTTTTGGATGGCCTAGAACACTTCTGGCACGGGCAGATAACCTTTGCAATCAGTGATGTCAGCACAAGGAGAAATAGACACTTTTACACCCCACCTCACAGAGGTTGGGGTGCTGAGGTAGAAGCTGCTGTTACGATGTCTGTCTTCCCACTATTCCCCTGTCCCATGTCACTGTACTCAGAAGTGATCTGTACCTCCCAGTTTCGGTCATTGGTGAAGATCTCATCACTGGCCAGGTCCAACTGATTCCACTCCAGCAGCAGCTTCAGCTGCCCATTCCAATTATCTCTGTCATGTTCATTGGTACTGAAAGCTGTAGAAGAGGAACAATCCTCTAGGTAAAAGACCAGAGACAGAAGAGCTTCTTGGCATACTTACTCGTCTCTGCTTTTCACACTCTACCTGACAAGACCCCTACCAAGTCTTTCCCTGGACTCACGTGTATCTTCCTGATCAGATTTTAGAGGATGCTGGAGGCTTAGAGACATATTTATAGTCCAACATAGGCTACAAATGAGCTGCTAGAAGCACCTCATCAACCAAAATCAGCACATCATCTCCTTCAGGCTCCTCAGTGTCCTTCATACACTACATAGAAGAAATTTTGCAGGATTCCTAATGGGGCCCGACACAAGAAGTGTCATGAGAAGCTGTAATGTTCATGGGCTTTCTCCATGCACAGACAGGAAGATGAGGTCTGCCCAACCACCTTCACTGAGTAACGTTTCTACTCTGCTGGAGTAGTAGAGAGCCCAGGTTCTGAATTCCTTACAGTAGCAAGTCAGTGGGGTTGCTTGGCCTCCTGACTGACTCGCTGTTGTGTTGCAGACTTGTATGCTACTCTCAGAGATGCTATCCCAGCATCCCCAAAGCTTTGCAGACTGTCTTCCTGGTTATCTGAACCGAGTTTTGATCTCACCCACACTAACAGATCCCATAATGCTGCTGTAGGCTGTCCACACCACTGCAGATGAAGACAAGCTCCACGCTGTGGCAGAAGCTTGAACTCTAGAGAGATGGCACTGCTCTAGGGCAGGCTGTTCTAGAAAATAGCTAGCCACCTTTTTCAATCTATTAAAAAAAAAACAACAAAAAAACACCAAACAGGAAAACAATTACTTGCCTTTGTACAGAGCAAAAGAAATGGCATTGCTCACAATTTCATCTCCAGCTTCTTCTATTTTGATAACTGTCAGTAAATGTGGGTTCTCAAGGACTTCTTTGATCTATAAAACGGAAAAGTTCAATTTCAAAGCATTCTAGGCTGTTTAGTACTTGATCTCCTAGAGCATCTTTAAAAGAAATTTCCCATCACATCATAGCAAAGCTGCTTCTCATCAGTCCTATTTCCACGTACAGTTAAAATTTAATCAAGTCCAGATAGAAGTAGATAATGAAATTTATTTTAAAGTCACCACAGTACAAGATCAATTATCCTCTGAACATATAGCAAATAGCTGTGATTCCCCCTATGCAGAACACCATAACCAAAAAGATATAATCTCAGTAATTAGAAATTACTCATCAAGAAAAAACAGATTGTGACAGCACAAGTTTCAACAAACATCTAGCAGCTTATTAGAGAACAGTATCTACCCTCCTTGTGCTTTGTCAAAAACAGAGATAATTTCTCACATAACCAAGCCTTATAAAGTTACTTTCATTCTAGCACATAGAAAACAAATAATATTAGCCATTCTTTACTGAAGGATGAGGTACACTCCAAGGCAGCTCAGCAGAAACTGTGAAGAGTGTGACCAGGTGATCAAAGAGGGAAAACTGCTTTCAGCAGCTCCACACTCCTCCTAGAAACCAGAGGCTCACAGCCTGCTCAGAGGGAAGTTCTTCCTCTTCAGGTTTGGATGCCACAGCCCCCAGGCTCAAAGTGCAAGTTCAGACTCATCTCTGCAAAAGGCCATGCCCTATTCCTGCCCTTTTTCTTGTAAGCTTATCACAGAAGTAGAGAATTGTTGAGGCTGGAAGATCTCTCTGGAGATCTAGTCCATACCTGCTGCTCAAAACAGGGTCAAGTGGAGCAGGTTGCCCACTGGAACTTGCAGGTTGTCCCATGGACTCACTCTGCCAAGCTCTGACCAAGAGTTTTGACTCAGGCCTTACCAGAAACAAGAGCTCCTTAAACTTCAATACCAGAAGCTTTGTTTGGTTTATAACAAAGAAAATACACACAAAGGTTTGAGTGTCTGAACTCCTCTCCGGGGCCTGCAAACAACTTGCAATGGCACATTTATTAAAAATAAAAAAAGTTAAGGAGGGGCTGAAAGCTGAGAGAAGGAACCTTAAGTGTACAGGAAGCAATATAACATTTTCCATCCCCCATTATGAACATCAACTGAGGTTTGAATATGCAATCACTCCCCAGTCCCCACTGTGAGTGTGGGTAGAAGATAATTAACCAAGAGAGGAAAACAGAATCAGACCCCAGGATAAAGCATCAGGCAATTAATTGAGAAAGTCAATTAGCTCAAGTTAATGGATTGTTCAGTGAGCTGAAGTGTTGTTGGAACTAAGACTTCTGAAAAATAACAGAACATTAAGATTTTTCTGGAGCTCCATTTTCTTCTGTCCTTATTAAGAACAGAAGTATATCTAAACCCAGGTCCACCTGAAGGTCAGGTAACCAGAGAGTTACAAGAGTTTCCTGAGACTGGCCCATGCAACCCAAGATAGAAAATGCTCTCCTTACTTCTCCAGTTTCCCCAGTCTCCAAAAAATACTCTTGTAATAAACAGTTACATATGGGATCACAATGGTGACTACATCCTGAAGGCTCTACTTCTGGTCAAGGAGGCAAAGAAAAGCAAAAGAAGAATTTACTGGTCTACATACAGCGTTGTACCTTCAACTGCATCGCCTGTACACAGTACTAGTAAGTCAACGCTAACAGAGTCCCAATGGAGATGGTGCAGGGGTGCTGCTGTGGTGAATTACTGACCAAGTAGGCCTCTAATCCTAAACGTCCGAGTCCTAGTCTGTAAGGGAAATCTGTCCTGCCCAGTATCTTAAGGGATGCAGGAAGAAAGACAAGAAATTTTGGAACAAATGAGAGAATCCTGAAGTAGAATCGCTACAATTTGAAAGACTACGGGCTAGCAGCGATAACCCATTGGTCTCTGAGCAATTCAGCAAGATTTAGCAGTGTGAAGCCTGATTCACCAAATATGTAATTTCTCCACCTTCACATAGCATGCAAGGAAATTGCAACACCAAGCAGCACATCAGCAAAGAGACACATCCAGCAGCCAATGCTCCAGAGGAATCACAAGCATCCAGGGAGTAGACAGTTAGAAAACATCTGGCCTTAGCTCTCCTGGGCCTAGTCACGTGCTGCCTTTCCAAAAGATTGAAATTCCCCACCCCTTTTGTTCCAATCCCTATAAGAGTTTGAAATTTTTCTTTTTTAAATCCCCATGGATATGTTATAGCAAGGAGCCCTGTACATCCTATAAGTATCACCAGATAGCAACATCCCTGATTTGGAAGTCACTAGCTGCTCTTGTTTCCTCTACCCTTCTCCTACTTTCAGCCTTGCTAGCTCCCTGCAGTAGCACACACTTACCCATTTGATCCAGCTTTCAGTCTCCTCTTCCGAGAGCCTTGAAATGGTGCGAGGCAGATACCTGAGCAAGCTCTCCTTGACACATGAAGAAGCAAGAGTACCTTCTGCCTCCATCAAGCTAGCAATAACATCAGCAATCCGGCCAGAGCCTTCCACCACAACACAGGGAATCTTACTCTTGATGGCCAGGTTGATAGACTATGGAGCCAAAGAGGGAGAGGTGATCACTTGAAGCATGACTGCGTTTTTAGAGCCTACCATTCAGTAAGAAAGCCTAAAGATTTTAGGTTTGACTTAGGTGAGTAAAACAGAAACTCACGGTCCAGAGCAGTATTTTTATTACTAGCTACTGATACTTTACCAATGACAACTCTTTAAAACAGCATTCATCTAATAACAGAGGGTTGTGAAGAGCCCCCCAGAAACTGAGGGACAGATATCATCATCTGCCAAATTTCTGAGTTGATTAGCAGATCAGGAAAATTGCTAAATGGAAATGGCATTCAGGACACATTATAACACTGTCTAGCTACAGCCACTGCTGTTTTATGGCACATCACTGCTCAAGTAACACCACAGCTGAGTACAAGGGCTCTGGCTTTATTTGCTGGAGATGCACACAGCAGTCTCACACAGAGATCACTTCTGCAGCATCACGAGAATAGTGCACTGCAATGATACTGAATGTCTCTAATAGTTACTTATGTGATTTCTCACACAGCAATGTTGTGTACTGCTTACCAGCAAGGAAGAAAAAAAAAAAAAAGTGTTGAAATAATGATGGAAGGACCATTAGCCCTCCTGTTGCAAAGACCACAATGGAAGAAGATTATTTAATTTGCATCATTACCATTGAGAACACAGTCACCAGAATGGAAGCTATCTGCCAGCAAGTTATACAAAAGGAGTCAATGCAAGTTATGATCAACCACTGGAAAGTCAGAACATCTATTAGCTATCTGAAGAGACAGTTTCCTAAGAACAAAAAAAATGAACTTTGAATCATCAAAACAGTGAGAACGTTACTCCTGTCAATTGGACAAGGGGTCCATGAGAAAAGCCAACTAGATTAAAGTGGTTTTCTTAAGAAAGGTCCAGCTAAAGTGCATGTTTTACATCACAGGGTGCTTAAAACAGAAGCTTGAAACAATTTTACTTGTCCTCTGCGAAAGCGGATTCCTGTCGTCATGGACCAGTCACAGAAGCTGAGAAAGAGGGAGTCTTTCCTGGTCAACACCGCTAAGATTAAGCGCTAATATTAAGCGGTCTGTCAAGGACAGATTTCCACAGCATGAAACCTGCTGTGTCACTTTGGGCTGATCAGAGACTCTATTTACTCCTTGAGAAGAAGGGTTCACCTACAAATGAGTGCGAAGGTAAGACACAAATGTGTCTGTGTACTAGTAACACCGATAAACAGCCGAGAGACTGGCATGAACCCTTAACTGAACTATCATCCAGATATTTTTCAGAGGAACCTCTTGCTGTGAATTATGCATTTGATTTAGCAAGGCTTTTATTCATTCTGATTAGTCTGTGTTATGTATCATTTCTTAACAGTGGGTTTGAGGTCTTTACATAATATACATGTAACCACAAGGCTGCCCAACTGCATGGCATATAGAAACATGCCCACTGCATATAGAAACAACTCCTTCAGTGATGGCCAAATCCTCTCATAAACGTTGGCAATTTGGAACTAAAAGGGGATGGGCATACTCAACATGTCCTTTCCAGCAAAGCTTTGTTTTAAAACCTGAATGGATGCTTCATTTCATCTTAGGACGTCTGATTAACATACTGAACTCTGTATCTGTATTCACCTACAATCTACCTGTGGACAAAGCTAAAATTAATCACATGAATGGAACCAAAACACCCAGGAAGCATACAGGGAGGCTGGGATAATGATCTGAAATTTCACAGGGTGGTTCAGACTAACTGATTAGTGTTAGCAATGAAGTGGTAACAGAGACTGTGCTTTGAATTCACATTGTTTGTCATCGTGACAAGCAAAACAGTTTGATTAGCCTCAATATTAGCAGAATGACTCTGGTCAGAACAGGTAGTAGCAAGATCACATCTTCAAAAGAGATAATTATAAATATCACTGTGTTCAATTTTACTGACTCAAACACTGACGTACTCTTCATTGTATCCAATCCTCCTGCAAAACTCAACCCCTTTCCCAGCTCCTTCTCGAGGTCCTCTCAGCCTAGCCTATGTCAGCTCTTTTTCTTGCTGTTTGTCAGAGCCATCTCGTCCTCACTGTTGCTGTTCCCTTCCCACACAGCCTGACTGCACATGACCTCACTTTGAATTCCCTGGTGCCAGGTCCCTTTGCTCTCTCAGACCCACCCTCCTCGTTCAGTCCACTCATCTTTACTCTTGCAAGTTGGAGGAGGAAGTAACAATCCTGTTTTTTAACCCTGAGACAGATCTAGAAGTCATCTCTTTTTTCCCCTTCCCTAAATGTTACTTAGACATCCTGTTTCAAGAAATTACTTTTTGCCTTCTCCTTTCTCCACTCTGTTCATCCTCTTCCTACCTGTCATCTATTTGAAGACGAAGCCTGCTGCCTCCCTTCTAGGGTTCAGTGTCAGCAGAGCCCTCCTGCCTTGCTCAGCTGCCTAGATTTAAACTAGGTGCAGCCCACTGTTCTCAGGAGCAGCAATCACAAGTCAGTTCAAGCAAGCTCTGAGCTGGAATATCTCCAGCACAGATGATCTTCTCTGTGTATTACAAGAAAGCACTAATCTCCCCTGAGCCAAGTTTTTTCAAAACAAAGTTTAGGCAAATTTGTACTAAAGGGATCAAGAGGATTCACTGCTCAAATAAACACAAGAAACAAACATTTTTGTGATGGATTCATTATGGAAGAACTGAGACAACTGAACTGTCCCAGCCAAAAGTTTTCCAGGATGCCAGCCTGAGGTAGAAACTTTGCACCAAAAATTTTAACTGAAACAAACTTCATAAGCTTAAATGCAAATGCAAGCAACATCTTTCTAGAGCAAGTGCTGGGCAAGCTTCCACAAATAATAGGACTGTCTACTTTATCATGTTGCTAGTGGATTAATGTCTTAAATATTAGAGTGAGGTCCCTTCTGTCACTCCTGGAAATAAGTAAAAGAAATAAACTTACTTTCAAAGTCTCTTTCCCTCCACCTTGGGCAAAACACACAATTGGAATCTTTCCACCATAATTAGACTCTGTGAAATATGCCAAAAGAAAAAGGGAAGAAGATTGAAAATGCAGTTTGAACAACTTATTTTTCCTGAGTACAATGAAAGAATTTTCAAGCAGCTCATGCAGGCACTAGTTTACAGTTAATTTTGCCAAATCTATCAACAGCTTTTCCTGTTTTTAATGAAAGCTCAGTTTTGCCTAACATTCTGCATAGCTGGCTTTAGACACCCTTCTCCACCAGGTGCTTTTTTCCTCCTCACAATCATAATTTTTACTAGCTCCAAAGTCCCCAAAACATGTGATTTTATTTTATTTACCTACTGCTTTAACGATTCTGAGTCTAGGTGCAAGGTTCTTATCACAAGTTGAAGATTCAGAACCTCTGACTTCACATTTTCAATTGTAAAGGAAAGCTAATAATTCCAAAAATCTAGGAGCTACTGTTTAAGAGACATACCAAGTTTCATAATGATTCTGGGTGCTTCGTCATGTCTAACAGCAAGTCCACTTCAGCTGAGGTACACAGTAAAAAAAGTCCCTAAACTCTTTAACTATGAATTTCCTGACAAGGTTTTTGATTTTTTCCTTTTTTGCAAAGAAGGAGCTGAAATAGAAATTATTTAAGAGCAGGTTTCAGATGGATCAGTCACCCTCAGAAATGAATATTTTGGAAAAAACTAATTTCAGCTCCTATGTAGTTGTGCTTCAGCTACCCAGAATTCAGTGCCGGGTGGGAAGTACATAAAAGGGTCAGCTTCCAGATAGCCCAGTAGGAAGGGATTGAAGGGCTGTATGGCTGAAAAGATCATTTGCTGTGTCTCACAAAGGACTGTTGTCACATACAGAAAGGAAGATGAGGCGAGGGGTATTGCTCTGAAGAACCCTCGTGGCTCCTGAAAGTGCTCAAGATGCAATACAGTTAACACATCCCTTACAGCTCAGCATCCAAGGGATGCTACTGCTACTCTTTTGTTCCCCAAAAATCACTGTGAATCAGCCCCAAAGCATGCAAAGACTAAGGAAAAGGAGGTCTGCAACCTGACACCCACACTTACCTGGGATAACCAGCTCTGAAATGTACTTTTCTAACTGAGTTCGTACTTTTGCCTCTATCGTTGGGTGCCCATGGGTGCCATTATCAACCAGTAAGAGGTGGGTATGATTATTATCCAGGCAATAGAGGGGGTCTCTCTTGAGATCATCCATTATGTAGTGGGCCAAGTAGTACCCCTAGAAGAACAAGCGCAGTGTTTAACAGAGATCCAAGGGTAGAGCACGCACAAGCCTTCAAGGACAAACTAGTGACAACTGAACCCCTAGCCATCAACTACTCCTCTTTAGTTAGGAGTCTGGATTTCCTGACTCAAGACAGTGCTCATGGCAGTCCCAACAGCAACAAACCAGTGAGAGAAACCCCATACAAGAGCACAGCATAAATATTTGTGAGAAAACTTCTCTTTACAAGAGTGGCCTGATTTGAGATTATCCTCTCATAACTTCACCTCAGCCAATGGAACAGTGGAAATTATTTGCAACAGTTTAGTCCTTTGAGAGTTCCTGTTAAGCAATGCATCTTCCTTCAGCCACAAGAAACATTAAATCTGTGGCAAACTTACTTTTAACACCTCACAGAATCATGGAACTTTTTAGGTCAGAAGACACCTCTTGAGATCATCTAGTTCAACCTTCAAACCTCCTTAGAGCCCTCAGTAAACTAAACTGCTTTTATTTATCTAGCAGGATGGTTTTTTAGACATTTTCTATAACATCTAGTGGATAAAAGACAAGGGTATCTGACAGATACAACAATAGTATCAATGAGCAAGATCCGTAACAGCAGCAGCAGTTACATGTTTTAGCTCATGGGAATTTCCACTATGGGCTATTGTGTAGGGATTTCACAGCTGCTAGAATAACCGTGGAAGAGGTTATTCCCTAATGCTCTGCCAGACATGAAATTAGAGCACCTGAACTTCCACACAGACATGCTAAGGCTACAGTTGAAATCCTCCCCACCAGGCCTGATGTGTGCAACCATCCTGAACATGAGAACACTTGTTCCCTCCTGTTCTGGGAAGAGCACCTGATGTTTCATCTCACTGCTACATACACTGAAGAAAAGTTGGCCCCAGGTTGAATTGCTTAGGACGCAGTAGGTCAGGGTTAAGTAGACAGATGTGGTTCTACACAAACATTGCACTGGAAAGCATTCTGGTGAGGTCTGCTTTGCCGGACATACAAGCAGAGCTTGACTGACCACTCAGTCATCACATGGCTGGTAGCATCAGCCTAGCACAGATATTGTTATTGCTGAGAGCAGCAGTCAGTCAGGGACATAATCTGTATAATTGACAGCCAAGCCTCCCCTTTGTTTCCCCACCAATCCGTACATGTTTCTTACATCATTATCACCGCTGCGAATCAGACTTTCTCGGTTGGAAATCATGCCCCAGGCTGCTATGCCAATAGCCACCACGTTCTCCTCTGAGCTCCGACTGATGGTGTTGTCTCTGACCACTTCCCCGATGTACTTCATCAGCCCGTAATGCGTGCCTCCTGTGAAAATCCAGGCCCCTGGGGACAACATCCAATAACCTGGGAGGATGTAGTGGAATACCCACCCTCCTAATGCATTACCTTTAAGATCCCACAACCCAATCCCCTCTGAAGACCTTACCTCAGAAGAGACATTTATTCTTCAGTTAAACACAAAAGGTGTGCTACACAACATACCTTACATTATCATGGACGTCCTGATAACTAGCTTTCAACCCTGTTACTTCCAAACTGTTAGGTTACATTTGCCCCAAGTGCACCACCCAAGCAGAAACAAACTGAATGCTCTGCTTCCCTGCTGACCCTTTGAGCTGCTACATCTCCAACAGTATTATGCAGCAATAAGATAATACAGACATATTTGCAGGTCTCTACCTTTGGACTGGGCAATGTAGATCAGCCTGCTGAATATCTTGCGCATCCGGGGCTTGAGTGCAAAGTTCTTTGCGCCTCCAGTGACAGAAATGACAAGGTTAGGGGTTTTCAGGTGCCAGTGCTGGGTCATGAGATCATAGAGTGTTTCGGAGTCTGTGTCGCATGACAAACGGATGTACTTGGGTGAGAGAAAAGAGGAGAAACAAATAAGCAAGAGATAAATAGTGATAGCTGGGAACAGACCAGGAATTGCATTTTCTTCTCTAATGTACATTCTTATTCCAACAACTGGTAGACAAAGGGTAAAGTGATAATGAACCAGAGCTTAAGTCTTTGTTTCTTCCTCTAAAGCATCTTTATCCTCCCCCTACAACCAGACGTCCATTACTAAGACTTGCAAGGCGATCTTGTTTCTTCCTCTAAAGCATCTTTATCCTCCCCCTACAACCCGACATCCATTACTAAGACTTGCAAGGCCATCTCCTCTCTCTACAGATCAGTGCTCAGGTGGCAGTGTTAGAGCAGCAGCATAGTGAAGAACATAACTGCTGGCCTTAAGATCTCCCATATCTCCACTGTTTCCAGGTTCAGCCCAAAAACTGCAACCAGCATCTCCAGCACCCTGGTTAGTGGGGTCAGGGGGTAGTGCAGTGCTCAAGTTGCACTACCATATTCTGCCACGTACATCTTAAATTCGGAAGAAGCTAAAAATGTGTAGCCCCAGAAAATGATTTTTGCCATTACTAGTAAAAGTCCACAGGCTTTGTACCAAACTGAGAGTGCAGGTTCTCAGGATCTCTTTGGCCTGAGCTGAGTAAAATTGTGACAACCGTCATCTAGCAGTGTAGTAACTATTGTCTACGTTTGATTTGCTTTAGGTTATAACAGTAACGAATAGTTATTCTGTGGGAATTGAACAATTTATGACCAGAAAAAAAGGTGGCATAGAAGAATGCAGACACCAAATGACAGAGGTCCCAGTCTGTAAAAACAAATCGCAGTTGCCAATAATGGTAACTATTTGAATGCAGGCTTATGAATCAGGTAAGATTATTTTTAGAAATAAAATATACAACCAAAAGAACTGTATAATTCAGAACCACTGAAAAGAAAGAGCATAAGCAGACTGTCTTGAGAGAAATCTATAGAAAGAATTCCAAGCACACCAGGACCAAGGAGGATGGGATCCCCTTGATTAGTACTGAAATTGTCCCTTCAAAGACCTCAGGAGTCAAATAAAGCCTCCAAACCCTCCTTCCACTGGAGGAAGGCAAGAGCACTGACATTGGGATTCAAAGGAACATTGGAAGGATGAACACAACACCAAGAGCTTTTACAGTATAACATAATTTTAACTGTAACAAAGATATTTATAGCTTGGATTATAGATTAGTGGTAGCATTGGTGTAAGTGAATTAATAATAATTACAGTTGTATTTTGATTACACTATTAAAGCCTTAATTTGACTAACTATAAATTCCAGGATCCACGTGTATGGTGTCCCTATCATAACATACACCCATAACAGCATTTTAAGTATAACACAAAACAACTTTACCAAATTTGTCGTAAAGCTTGAACACTGTATGAGGATACCATAAAGCACACTAGATAGATAAACTGGCTTCAGATGGGCCTATTATGTCCCCATTTATGTAAAAGGCTCTTTGACTTTTTTTGCTGTAGTACTCAAGAGCCCCTTTGCAATTTCATCACTGTTAGTAGTTTAGCGTGACAGACTTTTGGAAGACAGTCACTGCTATACATGCCATACCAAGGGATGAAAAGAAGTAACTTGGACCTGAATCAGTGGATTTTGTATAGATTGCCCAGTATTTGCAGGAGAGCAAAACCAAGGGATTAGTTTGAGGAAGAAATCCCTATCTTGAGAGACATTTAACTTGAACTAAAGAACGTAATCAGCTGTTCCAGGACAGGTTCCCAGGAGTACTTATTGCACCTGGCTCAGAACAGTACATCACAGAGGAAGTTTAGCAGGCTGCAGCAGCTACACAGGAGAGCTAAGGGACTCCCACAGCTTCTGCTCTCAGAAGCACCAGCCACATGAAGCCTTGGGTGTTTTTCAGGGGAGGGTCCCCCATAGGAGAGGGGAGCCTGCCAGAAACATTAACTGCTCCACAGAGCAGGTAAGCCATCCCCACAGCAAATCTTGTTAGCTCTGTAGTTAAAAGGCATTTCTCCTAAACCCCACTGATACACAAAGTACCTTCTATCTGACTACCTTTGTTCCATCAACAGTTAAGGTTTCCAGTTGAATAACTTGTTGTTTTCATGATACATTCAATGTACCAGCAACTGTACGTCTGGCACTTGCTGCCTCCAGAGTCCTTTGCAGGCTGTATTCAAGCGGCTCGGTTGAATCCCTGGTTCAGCCACTTTCTTTCTCTGAGGCACAATGATGCCATCTCCTGGTACAGCCGGCTGGTGCATCCCAACCATCACCGATCCAACCAACCCTCAAACACAGGCGATGCCAAGCGTATTTCAGTAGCTGAACTCAGAAGGGTGTTCAGAGAAGGCTTTTTTTCAGATTGAGGGCTACCAGAACATAAAATACAGCAACTGCAATGTCCTTGGATATTACAGGATCTGGGCAACACTGCAAAAATAAGAGCGTGCAAGCAGGACTTAAATGTAGAGCTTTTATTGGTCTGTTCACATCTAATACTTCCACTCAGGACTTTTTAGGACTCATCTGTCTTAAAAAGTACAATGCAGGGTATAAAACTTCCTGTCCCTCATTGATAATAGTCTGAAACTCCTAGGTTATCTTGGGTTTGAAGTTCTCCACACTGCACAAGACCAAGAGAAAACATTTTGTGATGTTTAAGATGAGCAGATACCTGTCTTGCAAAACAGGGAATAAGAATGTGTAATAGAGACATAACTTCAGCCAACATGCTGATGGGATGGATTAGCAGACTTACACACAGCATTTGAGCAAAGTATGCTCTGAAACATGTACAGTGGCCCCGAGAGTCCTCATGAAACAACTAAGGACACACAAAACAATTTCTAAGGTGGGAAGGGGGACACAACGTGAGGAAAGAACATTTAAGCTTTGAGAACTCAGAAATTTTGCAATAAAACAAATAATTAGTAAAGGTACACAGCAAATAATTAGTAAAGGTATACAGCAGCTCACAACACAGTAGTATGAAACTAAAATATGCGTATCAACAAATACGTAAGGTACTTGGATCTGTTTAAGCGCAATTCAAAACCTTCAGTCTTACTTCCCCCCCAAATACCTTTTGTTTCTGCTACTTTGCATAAAAAAAAACAATTAATTTACATAGCATGCTCTGATTTTCCTCATTTATTTTGATTGTTTCAAGAAAGCTGCACTGGTGGTAAATATCCATCATTTAGAAGAGGCAGATGAGCTCAGCCACATGCGAGTCCTTCACAGTTATCAGTCTAAATCATCAGAAAGAGCAACACCAGCTATTTTCTTCTTTCCACCCTTCCACTGTCCCCACATCAAAGGAAAACACAGGAAAAAAAACCCAATCCACAAACAGAATAAAACCTCTAAAGTTACACTGTTATCTTACATCCCCCATTGAATTTACTGTCATTGTAGGCTCTCCACGCTGGGAAATACTCAATATTCAATCAGTTATGGGCCTGAGCAAGCTGGTCTTATGCTTTGAGTCAATATGCTTTGAGCAAGAGGTTTGGCTAGAAAACTCTGGAGAGCCCTTCCAAACAAAATTACTCTATGAGGGTGCAGAGCACATAAGCCCCACTCCAACATCCCACAACATCCTTCAGAGTGTCCAGTCCAAGGCCTAAGATATGACTGTATGGAACTGTATGCACTGCACATCCACAGACTGTGATGATCTGCATACAGAACAGCTAGGGAGGAAGGGAATATAGGTCAGCAGGCTCTGTAGGCAAGCATTGGATGACATGCCATTCAATGTTAAAGCCATTACAAAGCACGAGTGATGATTTTATGGAGTAGCAAGCAGGTACATGCAGCTTCTGTACGGAAGAGTACACATCCTCCGAAGAAAGGTCTTGCATCCCTACACATATGAAATGCCTATGGTTATCACCTCATGGATCCTGTTGCATCTTCAAAGGCAAAGCATGTTACACATGCTCCTGTCCCAAGAGTTGCACTGGTGCGCACCCTCACAGCATTTTCTTTCTAAAGCATATGTTGGTCCACATTGGAAAGGAGCAACGTTCCAAAAACCAGCCTTGTCTTGGTGTTAACGTCAGATAGTCAGGAACAAAGCATGTTTATCAGGAGCTTGGTCATTCAGGCACTTGAGCTTATTAGGTTGGGTTCACCACTAAAATGCAACCATATAGATGGGGACCACAAAATGGCCACTGTAACTGCACTCTGATATAGTTGGGGTGCAGAGTCCCAGTGAGAGACATCACAGATCTATTTTAAATTATATCCTACTAGCCCAAGAGCTTCAGAATTGTATTACAAGGCAATTATAATAAAACTCGCTACATGAAAAAAGAAAAATAGTAATTGAACATCACCCTCATTCACCCATTCTTCTGCCATGCCTGGGAACAGATAATCTCTTTTCACTCTCATCAGCCTATGAAACAAATAACACAGAAAAAATTATTCTTTGTTACCTATTTTCAGGGCTTGAGAAACCAGCTTGTCTCCTTTGTAGCCCAACTCCTTCCATTCCCACTACAATAAAATTGACTTTAGCTTCACCTTCCTCACTTTTCAAGGGCTTCCACTGGCCTTGTATTCAGGACTCTGAATACAGTGCACCCAACCTGATGCATACCCGTAATAGAATCACTTACCTTTCCTCTTTTTCCCATGTTTTCAAACTGAATGTCCCCAAAGGCGTCAGTAGGAAGTTCCTTAGTGTGCTTCTTGTAATTCCATTTTTCATTAGTATTAATCTGAGTTCCCTCTATGTGTTGATTTTCAGGGTATCCACATTTACATAAGTTGCCCCTGAAAGAGGAGTGAACAGGCATGAAACCCCACAGTTACCATCCTGAGCACAGAAAAGTAAGCTCTGATATGTTTATTAACAAGAGACAGAATTTTTTCACAGCTGAAACCACCTTCAAAACTTCTGCTCAGTCAGGACACTTCCAAGAAGTGTTATTCTGCAGCAAAGCTGGAGCCAGTAGAATACAGGGTGCCTATCGTAGCAGTCACATCATGTGTGAAGTCTGGAAGCAGGGTTGTACAAACACAACAAGCCAAGCAGCAGGTGGAGCTACGGAACCAGTTGTGCATGGGACTCTACTTGGATTTGCTACGTGACAAATTAACAGCTCAGAGGAACCAATTCTCAGCTGAGACCAGCAGCGAATCATGCTTCCTCCTGTCATCTGCTCCTGTCTAGCACTGGGCAATGGAGTGGAGTACACCTCAGGAACCAGTCTGTGCCGAGATGAGCTTGACACCTCTGGATGGGCCTTACCTATGTGACCTCTTTCATTATCACGTATCAAGTTAGATCACCTGCAGCTTAATTTGAAAGCCTACAACTGTACACAGAAATGAAGAAAATGAACCAGAACTTGGCATCAGACACCACCAGAAGTGACCCCATCTGCTGCTAAGCTGATGTGTACAAATGCTTTCTTTCCCTTTTTGTGCTCTCAACCAGATATGAAGAGTTCACTAAGATGATCGCTAAGTGTAATCACTTTCCATGCAAACCAGTGGCCTGGCTGGTGTCTAAGCACACCTAAGACATTCACATCAAGAGGGAATGGACATCTGGTTTCTGAGCAGATTTTGCAGGCAGTTTGCTGTGTTCCTAGCACACCTTCACCACCACCACACCCCCTGTCTGCTGCATAGCACGGTGTGCAGTCACTACCGATGCCCTCCTCACCAACACTGGAACTGCAACAAGGGGAAGACGAATCTGTACTTTGGTTGTGCAGGACTACTTGGGAAAGCTAAGAGAACTCTTTTCCTAGGGAAAGCTGCAGCACAGACCATGAAATCTTATGCATAGCCTATATCCCTGCTTCCTCAGAGGGCATGGAGAAAGGGCCGTTGCTCATGAAAAGACAGGGTTGACTGACAACTGTAGTCAGCCAAGTACAGTAAGCACCGTCAACAGCAATAGGAGGGAGGAAGTGTGGCCCCTATGGTATAAGTTAACAAGCAGCATCAGGTAAACATTTGCACAATGTTAATTTTGCTAGCTAACAACACAAAAAAAGCAGGTGGGGAAACAAAGCAAGAGGAACAATGTTACTAACAGCACTGTGCAATTTGGGAATATAGAGAGGGGAAAAAAATGCATCAGCCCAGAAGGATTAAGACGAGGACATTAGTTTGTGGGCTTACAGTGACCTTTATAGTTGGCTTACAGACTGCGAACGTGAGATTGAGTAATGCTCTCCTCTGAAGATTGATGTAAAGGTAGAGTCACAGCATGCCTCTCTGAAGGACAGAAAACTTACACGGTTTCTTCTACTCTGTTGTAGCTTGCAAATAAAACCAGTTTACCTTAAAAATAGATAGATAAAAAATCCCAGCAAGTTATAAAGTATGACTTGCAATTCTTTCCCAGTGGGCTTGTAGGAAGAGAAGCTGATAAGAACCAGCTCTTCATTCTTTGTTGGTCCTTTGCCAGATATTCCATTTCAGATGGCAGAAGAGGACCCTAAGTAAGACTTTCTGAAATAAGACTAATTTCCCTCCCTCTCTCTCTCCAAGGCATTTTCCTCCCAACTTCAGAGGAGAATGGAGTTTCTGAGAGCCCTCAGAGCTCTATATTAGGACTTCTGCAGCTGCGTTAGTTTGATCATTTTTCTCATGAGACTACAAAAAAAAACCCCAAAAAACGAAAGCAGCGTTTGTCCTCAAACTTACATTGCATAAGTACTTGTACCTGAATACAGAGCAAGTATAATAGCCTATCTTAAGAGAACATCAGCCTGAGCAAAACCTAGTAGCTGTATCTCTCTGCTGTAAAGGCTTGTGCATGGAATTTGTGATTTGGGTTTAAAAGGAAAGTTTAAATTAGGCAAAACTCTGATACATACATACCTTGTTATACACCAATACCAGTGCTGGTACTGCATCCCTAAAAGCACCTATATACGGCCACAATTATGCTTCAAATAGAGAATTTGGTATTAAAGCCCTTTAACAGAGCTGCTGGAAGGTATGCTTGCAGAGTCAGCATAAAGGTCAGGCCCCTAGTTTTCCATCAAGTTAGTGGTGGGGTAACTCAAACTGATGTATTTCCAGTTTTCACAGGAACAGTCTAGAGCAATGGTCTCCAAAGTGGGGGGTGCATTAAATAAACTTTTAAAAAAATAAAAATAGTGTTTATTTCATCTTTATCTCATCCTTTTTTTATTGCTATTTTTGTGTATGTTTTATAATGTACATAATATTAGTACAGTAGTAGATGTATATAGTTTGTAAATAAACATCTATTGGGGGGTATGCTCAACATTTTTATACTGATGGGGTGTGCAATCAAAATAGTTTGGAGAGCACTGGTCTAGAGCTGGGAGAAGCACTCCAGGGTGCCTGTTCGACCATCAGACTTCCAGCTTTTTTGACCATGACTGCAGAATACCCAGGCATAAGCAAACAAGCCAAACAAGCACTGACAACAAAAGGAGTTTTACAAGCCAGACTGAGGTGAGGCTGCACTGCTAGATTCAGATTCTTAATGAAAAAAATAAAAAAAGTTTGCTCCACAGTGACCCCCTGCCACATGGCTTAGCAAGCAGAAATACCCTCAGCTCCCAGCCCCCCACACCTGGAAAACAAGAGAAAAATGTCTGCTTACATTGACTTGGTGTCTTTTGTAAAAAAGACACATTCTCTCTTCTTAAAGTTTTCTTGGATGAAGTTGACCAAATCCTTGAAAATAATTTAAAAATAGTTACTTCTAATAACTCATAAAACAGAAGAAATCTCAGTAACAGAATGGTCAGTTTAAACACAAGGAAAACCAATGCAAATTCATAAGTCTCCTTTCTCAAAGTGGATGGTGGAGAGCAACTAGAAAGCACTGATGGGATCTGATTGGACATAAAAGACTACTAAAAATCACAAATAGGCATTCCAAAAAACATGTGATATCAATATTTTTATATCTACCAAACCCAATGTACACTGAAAAGACAAAAGGTATGGCCTTCCCCTCCAAAAAACTCTTGAACAGCAAAACTAATCTGATATCCTAAGAGGGGCTGGAAAGCCTATTTTAATTTCAGCTTTTAATCCAAAAGACCCACATAGAAAGCATTTTACTTGAATTCAGTGGCACAATACAGTTAGCTGTAGACTATAGACCATTTCTATTTGCATGCATTGCCATGTTTCCAAATAACTTGCAGCACTGACAGTATTTTTCAAACAGCGGTTAACTCTGGTCTAGGTACTGCTTAAAAGACTATGGCAAACACTTTCTTCCCGAGAAAAAAAAAAACAAAAAAACAAAAAACAAACACATTAATGTCCTCTTGAGTAAGGGCTATTTTAATTCAACACAAAAAGACCTTAGCAGGAGACCTGAACAACGAAAGTCATGCTTTATGTGAGCTCAGTGGAATGCAAAGTCTCTCCAGCTTGTTTAACCATTAACTCTCACATTAATCTTGAAACTCCACAACTGTAGGCAAAGCTTTAGAACTTGGGAGATGCAAATTCACTCCTCATCTGCCTCTGCAAGCTAGGAAAGCAAAAAAAGTTTCTCACTTGCTGATAAAGGTTTGGAGGTTTGCATTTTTTGTTTGCCTTTAAGCACAGCTTAGATTTGCAAGCCAAGATTTGGCCTGGGATGAAAAGGGAAGACATACAGCTATAGTTAAGTTTACCATTTTGATAGAACACTTGTAGTTAAACAGCAGTTAGAGGAAGTTATTCCAAGTGGAAAAGCATTCTTTAAAAAGGAGTTTAATACCCAAAACAAAGAAAATGGAAGAGAACATATTTAGCCAGTAAAACACACAATGATGCAAGACGAAAAAAATAAAAAGGAGGGGGAACCACTGCTAAAGACCTAACAGCTAGTCATTAGGCCTCTTGCAAGCCCATCAGAAGCAAGAAATCTGCCGGACAATCCCTGTGATCAGCAAATGATTGAGGCTTTTCAAGGGATGCTTAACATAATTAGAAGTTGTCTGCCTTTGCCATCAAGTTGCATGAAGGGGCTGGGGTTCTTTATAGACACAGAGGATTTGTCTCTAACTGAAATGTGAAAAAAGATTTAAAACCGGAAGTGACTAAGAACGTACACTAGAGAGTAACAGGGATCAAAAGGAATGCAATACATCCATAGGCTTTCACCATGTCAACAAAGCACCACTTCTGCTTGAAGGGAGATTTCTCCATAAAGGGAGAACTGACAAATCAATCATCCTTCTCCTGCATGACCTAATTCATCACCCCTGGGGCCCACTCCCAAGACAACACCCAAGCTTATCAACTATGTACCAGATACTCACAGCATCACTGCAGGACACGTCTATGCTGCGAGACATGCTGGAATAGAGGAGCCTGGAACTCTCAAAATTGCCATTTCTTCGGTGTCGCATGGTGCCCATAGAAACCTGAAAGAGCATGGCAGAGGGGGAGACGAAGGAGCAGTGGTCATTTCTTTTCACTAGATAAAAACCAGCAAGGACACTTCGTGCCCTAGGAAGGCAAGGGAGAGGTTATTCGAATCCAGCATAAAGAACTAGGAAGTGTATTGATTCCTAAAATGTGAAACTAACATTCAGAGAATTTTTTTTCTCTTATTTCATACCACAAAGAGACTTTCCTCTTTTTCTCTCCACTCCAAAAAGAACTCCAAGTCAACACGCTTTGAGAAAGGAACATGCCTTATATTCCATCTCATTCAATTCACTGCCATATCTTAACTCTTTCTCTCCCCATCTCTGATGGGCATGCTGAGGAACTTGTGCTATTCAGTGTTTATATACAATAAGCACTTCCTAATCCAGTGTATTTACAAATTAAAGAGGATATTAAGAAGAAACATTTCGATCACAGAGAAAACAAACTGCAGTGTAAAAAGAAGTTAGTCTGGCAGTACACCAGGAGCTTTGAGTAGATGCAGCACCTGAACATCGATCCCTCAGGTCTCTGTCCACTCCTGTAACAAGGATAGCTAACAAGTGCAATCTGAAGAGTGAGTGGATTTAAAGTTTGTTGAATCCAAAAGTTAACAAGACACCCTTGGAAGCAAACACTCTTCAGTTGCCTTCTAGAGCAGACACCCATTTTGACCTCACTGTCTTTGACAGCATCACTTCATTTGCACCAAGGCACAAAATAAATTTTATTTATGCTAAAAGCAAATACCTCAATTCCCTTTACATTACTTTGCAAAATAATATTGGAAAAGGTCTTTTCCTGAAAGGAAGGCTGGCAGCCAGCTAACGTGGTGAGCTCAAATTCTACTTCTTCCAACACTGTTTCTCTCCTTTCCTCTTGCTCTGTACACTGTGCTCGCCTCTCAGGTGATACTGCCACCGTATGGCGAAAAGCATCCCTCCCAGACACAGGAACATGCATTCTCCAGCTCTGATGAGGCACCCCTCTGTAAATATATCGTTTCTGAGATCCAAAAACTATTAATTTACTTGGAGCACTCGACAAAGCAGGAATGGGAGAGACAGCGGGAAGCTGTAGTCATAAATAGAACAAAGGAGCATGATGTGAGCGACTCCCAAAGCAGAAAAGGCAAGTTTTCAGAAAAACATGTACATTTCAGAGTTATTTTAAAAATACTTTGGAAACATACCATGTTGAGGGGGAGCATGATTGACTCAAGTGTTGTTTACACAGCTACTTCCCCCAAATTCTCCGTCATGCCCGAGATGTCCGTCACTCTCTTTATCACTGTTAGGTGATGGAAGAGTGTAGAAAAAGCCCTCTGCTTCCTTCCCACCTTCTGCATGTAATAGGAATGATTTAAACACAAGAAAAGGCAGAAGGCTGGAAGGCACATTTCATCATATTGCAACCTGAGTAACTGGCACAGTGCAGCTGTCCCCAGCTTTTGAAGTTGTTTAAATTTCATTTATTCTGCACTAATTTACAAAAGTAAGATGCCTAAGAAGATGCCTGCACTTAATTCAGGCACAGGTTTTAATTTGACCATGTAGAACCAGTACCTATGGAAAGCTGGTGATCACCAAAACCTTGGAGGAACAAATGGGTTTAATGAGGGAACAGCAATGTCCATCTCTCCAAGAACGGCCAAGAGCACAGTGTTTCAAACAGGGCTGGCATTGCTGTTCCAGAGAGAAGATCCTATTCCAAATGCATGTATCCTTCCAGAAAAAGAAGAAAGGAAGGTGATATACCCTCTGCAAAGCATAAAAACAGTTAAAAATCTCATCTCAGGCCTCCCAAGACAACACTGAGCTAGCTTGCATGCCATGTGAGAATCACGTAATACCACAATTCAGGCACAAACCTTAAGACCTGGTACATGATCTGGCCATTTTGTTACATTTCACATGGATTCCAGAAGCACCTGAGCCTCTAAGCACCATACCACCTTCCACAGACTCCCCACCATAAGGATTCAGGTTTCTCAGCCCAGAGGAATAACAACAAAAAAACCCAACCCTTTCCCTTGAAATCCAAGAGCATATAACCTTTTCACATCTCTTCTGAAACTCATTAGAGAGGAAGTACTCTATGGAGAAGTCTGTCATGTCCTTTCACAATCTCACCCATGAATTTCAACTTCGAAATACTGATCCAAAAGCAACTTCTCAAAATACGTGCTATTGAGAGCTACAGTTGTGCTGCCTAAGCCTTCCACATGGGAAGTCTTTTCAGCTACAGATAAATGTCAGGCTATACACACTTGCTCAAGGCTTCAGACAGTGGATCTGCCCGAGACCAATTTATTTCCTTTCAGCACTGTTTCTCAAGGAGAAGCTGCAGAATAAAATAAAGCACACTCCTACTTTGAAGTTCTTCATCTCCTTTGTGTTAATAACTCTTAAGACTTCCAATCTTCAGAGCAAGGATAGCTTTGCACCAGATTCAGGAAGAGACTTTGTAGCAAACTTACTAAAACGGCTCATAACAACAAAACACTAGAAGAAACTGACCTCCAAAGAGGCCACTGGTCTGGTCATGCCCTGCTTCAGATCTCCAGAAGAGAAGCATGGCTTTACTTGCACAGGAACTGCAAGGGTCTGTGGAAGAAGAGAGCACCTGGTCCTTTAAGAGTATCTGCTCAAGGGCCTTTTCGATGCAAAATGGATAAGAAAAGGAGGAAGCCATAAACAAGAACAAATAGAGAGGAAAACCTGAGTGACAGGCAGTAAGGGAGGGAGTGATGAGACCCAAACCTCTCAACCACACTAATTGATAAGGGTATGTGGAATGCGGGAATGTTTATTCCAGTGAGGTTATGTGATGGGGTGGGTTTGTCAAATGGGATACTAAGGAAAAAGGGGAAGTCATACACAAAATACACACAGGCTCAAATCTGTCAAGCAAACATCATGGAGAGAAAGACATGAAAAAACACCTTTTCGGTCACAGTAATTGATGGGTTAGCAAGAAACTTCATGCAAACTGGGACTTTGCAGCTGGTAAGGATGCAAACCTGAGGTTTGAGGATGTTGGAGAAGGGCCCGGGGGCACTTCCAGCTGAGGAGGGGAAGGCAGATGGGGCGTAAGAAAGGATGAATGGGCAGAAAGGGGTATTAAAGGGCATGTGAAATGGGGCTGGTGTGTGCACTTGCCTGGCTGAGCCCTGCACCTGATCTCTGCAGTCTCTCTTACCTTCTTAATATATTATTTCTTAACTAACCAGGCAGGGGTGCTGGGCAGACAGAGGGGCTGTGCCAGTGCTCAAAGGATTTGCAAATGTGCATGTGCTTGCGAACCCTGAGAGTGTCCTGTGTGTGCCTGCACTAGTGACCTCCTATCTCCACCGGTCAAATGAGAAGGGCTGTTGAAGCAGCACTTGATTACCATGGCCCAGAGCTCCATTAAAGGAGTATGAGGCACTAGAAGCTTGCCAAAAGCAGTCAAATGACCATTTCTGCTCATTACTTTCCCAAGACCATTTCAGCTCCCATTTCAGAGCCAGTGGAGCCTTGAACTCAGCATCCATTAAATGATGTCCAATGAACCACCTGTGAATCATTTAGGGACTTGCCTAGCATCACTCATGCACTGACAGATCCAAGACCAAGCACGGTGGTTTTGGCTTTATAGTCTGGCTATACAGCTTGGTCAAATACAGCCTGGCTTTACCTTCCTTAAGTATAGGACCACCCATTTTCTGTCTATACGCCTGCCTGGCTTTTCAGAAACCCTCCAAACACCAAACAAGTCCAAGTTCCTGCAAGTAATGGCCCTCTTCCCTGCACAACCCTGACTTCAGAGCAGATCGAGAAGGGCCTGGTAAACAAGAAGTCCTCCAACAAAAGACTGGTAGCTCTCGCATTGTGTTTCCAAAGAGCGCAAGCTACAAGAAGACAGCTGACCTTGGTGTTGGGGTTATGACAGGTTTCACTCAGCACCCCGAACATCTTAGGATTCCTTCTTCCCTCCCCAGACAGCTCACAAGCTTTGTACATTTTACCTAGTGCAAGGATGGCTTCCAGGCATGAGCTAGAAGCAGAGAAGCAACTATTAAAGCTCTAGCAGTTCCTCTTCTACAAAGACAGCTGCCAGAGGAATTTAGATGGCTACAGCCACAAAGCAATCACCCTGCTCTTTTGAAGTGTTAACTTTGGTAACAATCAAGACAATGATGACTAAGAGAGTTTATCCCTAAAGACACCAGATTTTTTAAAATACAGCGAACTCACACACACTCCCCACATCACTTATTTAACTGTGTAAGACTGGCAACTGTGTATCGGGAGACATATTTCCTAATAACCCAGTAAGTAATTCTTATCATTTCATATGATTGATATTTGGTGTAAAGATGTGTTTAAAGCTGTAATTAAAGATAGAAGTTCCATGGGGGAAATAAATTTTGGTCTGGATCTATGCAACATATTTTTTGGCAGTTTTACTTGTTGATTTGTTTAATAAGTTAACACTGGAAAAGTGACTATGAACATAACTGTACGGAGAGAAGATTAAAAGAAAACAAGGGCATTAAATTATTCATTCAACAAACTAAAGGAGTTCAAGTTTGTCTCACTGCATTTGTAAATTATTGATAAGAATGAACGCGATGCAAACAGACCGAAAAAAGTTAGCAAGAGCACAAAGGAACCCTGAAAACCGTGGACTTATTTTTAAATTTAGGTTTTGAAGAGTTGCATTGATACCTCAGTGTTTAGCTGGTATTTGTCAGTGAACCTCATTAACTCCATGAGTGTTAGAAATAATAGCAATTGTACATACTTTAAAAGATGTGACACAGCTGCAGTCTACGTAACAGGCAAACGCAGTTCATTTTCCATCACATTTCCAAATGATTAAATATATAGAAAGACATTTTTAAAGCACAGACTAGTGCATTAAAGCATAACCTTAAACCAACACATTCTGAGAGTAATAACCATTAGATAAACACCAGAATAATCCTCTAAATATAAGACTATTACTATGACATCCACAGCATTTGAAGAAGCCTATTCCAAGGAAATCTTCAGCCTGGAAGTGACTAATAAAAAAACAAAACAACAACAACAAAAAAAAAAAGTGACAAAAAATAACTAGTTCTAAAGAGACTTCAATAAAGAGGCTTTGAAAAACTTGTCTGCAACTAAAAAAGCAAAACTAGCTTCCGTTCTCAGAAAGGTTTCAGATAAATCTAACCACTATTTGCATTAACATAATTCTAGCAACTGGCTTTATGTGAAAGCTTCCAAAAAGAAAAGGATGTTGCCAAACTTCAGATGCACAGCTACCTCAATTTCAGCATATTAAAAGTATACACTCAAGTACAGAAAAACCAATGTCTGATCACCTACCACTGTGGAGCACTTACCAAAGTCTCCAGGATATGCCCCAGCAGTCCTACTGAAATCATTACTCAAAGAGGAAGGTTTTGATATACTTCAGCTTGCAAAGCCCCACCTTTTTTAACTGTGTCATGCTTTCCTTTTAAGGGAGGGCACACAGGAAGAGATAATGCACAGGAGCAAGCAACAGCAGGATTATTCACCAATAATGAAGGCAGGCACAATCGCAGCAGGACGCAGGAAGTAACAGTTGCAGGTTATTTGTAAGAGAACAGCAATGCTTCTGTCCCACCTGCTGCCAAGGTACTGCAGAAACTAGTAACAATACTGCAGCTAGATTTATGCAATCAACAGCACTATTAAAAAGCCAGTAGTATATTTTCTTATACTTGTGGGGATAAGTAATTAGTTTTTAAAGTATCAAAAGATAATTAAATACTTCTAAAATCAACACCTATTAATCTAATTTACTACAAGGTCGTTGAAACACTAGTGAGTACAACAGAAGATTTTATAAGTGATATTTTGACCCAACAACTCTCAATTCCTTAATTTTTTGTCTGACACTCATTGGTGTAAAGTAATCTGGTTTCCTTCTGCCTTTAACTTAAAGCTATTCACTTTGGTATGAAGCATTTCTATTGCTGTGATGCTCACAGTGACTCCTTGAAGATCCAGATTGTTCCCAGCCCACCCTCCTTGCAGAAACCAGAGCTATCTGGTGTGCTGCTGGAGAGCCTTCTACATCCTTCTAATCACCCACTTTGGACAGATGTCACCACCCCACCAGCTCAAGCACTCCCCAACAATCCTATTTTACTTTGCAGTGCAGCGAAGGAGCGTGCAAGGAAAAAGTGCATCCAGCTCTGGATCCATAAGCAATCCCAGAGCAGGAGAGGGAAAGAACAAAGGCCATACTGTTCAAAAGGCCCAAGACAAAACAAGTATGTGTTGTTATTAAAGATCTGCCATCGAAAACACAACCATTAAAAACTAGCTGAAGTGTTTTGCATTTCTGTTGATGGTCAAAAGTTCACAGTGCTATTTCCTGGTAATCAGGAGCGTCTCCAAACTGTGCAAGTGCTTTCTGAAGTGTGATCCAAGACCATCCAGATCAAAAAATCTGCTGCCATGCACCCAGCTCCAGGCTCTTCTCTCCTTGGAAGCCAAATAGGGGAAATGATGCACAGAGGAATCTGTTCCCAGCATACAGTCGGTGGGCTAGGACATATAACTGGATAACCACCAAAAAAGCTCAGCATAAGTGTTTCTGTAGCTTTCACAAGAGGAGTGAGAAATCTCAGACACACTTTTCTCTGCAGTCACTGTGAGGCAGGTACTGCTACTCTGCAAGGACCTGCAGCATGAAGAGGCTAAACAACTTGGCCAAGTCATTCTGCCAAGAGGCACTGGCAGAGGGAACAGAGCTGGATTCTTCCAGCCAGCAGTCTGGCCTCAGAGCAATCTTTTCTTCTGTCACGGACATAGCTTTATTTACCTTAAATCTTACGTTACCTTGGCATATACACATCTACATTGGCAAGAGTTTTCACTTAGGGGCTTAACTTTACACCGCAGCATCCATGAGCTCTCTGTCTGCCCTACAATACACACTGCACGCTAGCAATTAACAACTTATGAACAGGCAGCTACCATGAACTTCATTGCTCCATTTTCTTTCCTTCTTGGCTTGGTTCAACTATGAAATAAGTAGCAAATGGACTGAAGAAGCTTAGACATTAAATGTTACTAGGATCACAAAATGATAACCACACAAAACTAAGTCTTAACTAAAGCCGTAACAACTGTAATTTCATGCACACATCTCTCCACTTCCCCTGTCAGGTCAGAGCTATTATCACATGAAGCTGACAGTAAAAAGTGGTTAAGAGTTCAAACCATTGGAGGCTATTGCAGTTTGCATTTTATTGGCTGCACACTGCTAAACGGATGCAAAAACTTTCATTTCACTTCCTCACTCAACCCAGACCCAACAATGTAGGGTGCAGGTTCACCATCCATGAGAGAAACTTTTTCTAGAACAGCATATGCCAGGGACCTTTTATTTAAGTCAGGAGGAACCATCACCCTGCCTGCCTCTACCACGCGTGTTCAGCCCAAACTCATCCAAGTGATCCACTACTCCTAAGAAAAATACAGAAACACAACAAAGACTTGCAGCTAATCCTGAGAGGAAGCTAAATCGCTTCTGTACATCTTCTGTCATCATATTTCACAAGAACAGAGTTTTCAAGGGCAGACAGTAGCAATATGGTCATGCATCGACATTATCGAAGTACTGAACATGAATCTTCATGGTGTTTTGTGGTTTATACCTGCACTAAGTCCCTTCGTCACTGCCCTATGAAACCAGTCGGGCTGATAACTCTCAAGAAGAGACACTAATGAGTATATAAATTGGGAGCTCAATCATCCCTTTAAAAAAGTAGCTGCAGTGTTGGGGAACAAACCCTTCTGCCTGGTCCTATTACACACAGCAAACCTGGAGAGCAGATTTTTGAGGCCACTTTATGGTTCTGCAGCATAGCAAATCCCCCTCAAGTAAGAAATTGAGCACCCCAAGCATAAGTCAATGATGCTTTCTGAATGTGTCAGGAAGTTTTTAGTCTAGCTGGGCAAAGATGATCAAAGACAAGAGTTCTTCCATTGGCAATAATTCACATTTCCCAGCATTCCTGCATTCTTGGTCTGAGAATACATATGTGAGTATTCCAAACCTACATTAATTACACCAAGGGATAGCAAATACACAAATAGTTACTGTATTCTAGCAAGATGAGGTCTCTGTCTCCACCAGATAGATTTTAGTGAGAATTTGCCGAACTCCACAGAATTTGCTATCTTTCCTAATTAACAGAAAGTATATAACGTCAGTTTCGGATTAAATCGAGGTGAGTATTTGTGAACCATAGGTGTTATTATGGATTCTCTTTCAGATTCTGGCCAAAAAGCTATGTTTCTGTGATCAATGAATTAAGAGCCCTCATCCTCAGGATCAGCATTCAGACCACCAATGTCATTACCTATGCAGGAATCAAAATACAGCAAGCACTTGTATTACTAAGAAATGGAAATTCACATAGATATGAAAACATTTTCCATTGTACTGAGAGCAGAGAAGAGACCATAAGGAAGAAAGATGCTTCTGGACATGAATGAACCTTATGAACCTTTAAAAAAAATAAAGTCTAATGCAAGATAGCAGATGTAAGGCAAATAGTGCCTGAAGAGCTACAGGAATTTTCTGAACCCTGCAGCCTCCACTGTGGAGAAAGCCAGGTACTATGGGGTTCATTTCAGTGGTTGGCAGTAAATAACTTTCTATCCCAGGACCTATGAGAGCTTAAGAGGGGCTTTTTTTATTGGTGAAGGCAGAAACGATAGTGAAGTTAATCAGTACCTTCATTCTCTTGTAAAGTTTGTTTGGGGTTTTTTGTTTTGGTTTGGGTTGGGTTTTTTGTTTGGTTTTGGGTTTTTTTTTTAACTTAGTCTCACTTCACCACACGATGGAGTGGTAATTTAATGCCAATTAGACTGTCACGGGCTGACAGCATTAAAATCACCACTACTAGCCATGAAATCCATTTTTAGAAACAAGGTTGTTTTGGCTAAGCTTCGAGCCACACTTTTAGCATGCTTTTTAAAGACAACATCTTACTGGAGGTTTGCATATGGGGTTTCACAGTACAGCCACCACAGAATTCAATGGGTGAAAGTATTCTTGGGTCATCTGTTCCCACCTGAAACTCAGAGAAGAACCCAAGCAAAAATACAGACGGGTTTTGCAGCACTATCAAAACATGATGGATCAAATGGGCAAAAATGTGAAATACTTACTCTGTTGAGTGCTAATCACCACCCTTCCCTAGTCTAAATTCTCCCCATGGATCACCAGAGAGAACAAAATGCCAAATACTGTTGTGGAACAGCCAGGGTTCTTACTAATTACAGAAGCTAAAACAACGTGTTACATGGAGATTCATAAAGAACATTTCTATCACATAAATCCCTCTGGATTTATTTTGCTTTGGCTACAAGCTGTTAACATTTTTCCTGTTTCTGAGCAGGAACCAGATACTGATGCAGTTGCAGATAGAAGCTCGTTTACTGCGTATGACCTGCCTTCTGTACCCCTCTTTTATTGCTTGCTATAACAACCCATTTTTCCCCTTTTAATCCAAACTGCAGAACATCACCTTGAGCAGGGGTAATAGCTTGTGTGGCTTCTTACCCTTTTTATGTTGTGATTTTGGATTCATAACCACCGGGGAGAACAAAACTGTTTCATCATGTTTCCAGCTCAGATACTGCATTTCTCAACAGTGTTAGAAGAGGAGGGAGAGAAAGCAATGAAAATTAATAAATGTGAACAACGAGATAATACTTTAGCACTTCTCATCCTCAAAAGCACCTTGATTGTAATTAGCATGAGCACAACAAACCTGGGAAGAAATAAAGATAATTACCTGCCATTTCAACTCCATGCCCTTTGTTTCTCTACCTCACCTGGCTCCTTAAATGCTCAGATGTTCTCAGCAAAGGTGAGAAGTTCCCTGTTTGTGTCTTTAACCATTTCCCAACTCTGGCTAAAGAAAACATCTGAAGCTGCTACATGGCTGGCAGGTCAATACCCTAGCAACAGGCACCCCGCAAAAGCATTGAGATAAACCAGACGGAACTCTACAAATCAATCAAAAGTACAAGGACAGACTTCCCCCTCTCCTTTTTTTAGCAAAAAAAGGAGAGATCTGACTCCTATTTCCATGTGTGTGTACCACTGGGATGCACCTACCAGCCACTACAATAAGTCTCTTTCCTTTCAGATAATACAGGCAACTTGTTGGCTTAACTTCTGGTTTATATGAAAGCTCAGTAAAATGAGCATCTGCAGAAAGTATTCTTCATTCCAAGAAAGGTCAATGAAACTATTCAAAGTATATCAGTGTCCTAACTGAAGCATAGCTGTGACAAGTCCCATTACAGTACAACTTTGGCAGCAAAAACACCGATAGCAGAGCTTCTTTGGGGTTTGAGTCTTTAAGGATCTTGGAAAAGCCTAAAGAGCACTTCTCTGTGGAGAAAACTGCTCAAGAGGCACAGTTCTGTGAACAGGCAACACTTTCTGGTTACTCATTTCTTCCCATATTCAGGAAAGCAGGTGCACTGCTGGTGATAAACGAAATTTCATAAAAGATACCCAGCTCCAGTGATTCTTACTCATTTTGAATGGAAAACCTCGTAGAATGGCATATTTCTAGCTGGCTGCTCAAGTCGTAAGGATTCAATATTAATTAGTGAAAGCAATTTTGGGTTTTTTAGCCATTTGCCTTTCCAAGGTATGTAAGAGAATATTCTGTCAAGTCTACAATGGCACACTAAAGAGAACATAACCTAGAGCAAAATGGCAGTATTTTGCCAATTACTGATATTTGAACTGTTCAAAAAGGGATTATTGACAGAGTCCAAATCTATTAGAAGCACCTCTTATTAATCTGAGTGTCCAGCTAGTCTCACTTAAAGAGGACAGTCTCCTAGACAAATGAAAGTGTGACTTTGCAAAGATACAGAGAGTTAATATTATGGGACCTTGAGACAGGGGTTATGACAGCAGAAAAGCTGTGGTCCTACCATCTCTTATTGTCTATCCTGCTGTTTCACAAGCATTTAAAATCCTTTTTAACAATTTAGATTCCTAAATGCAGACACTTGTATTTAAGAGTGAGAGTGCATTGCATTTGGAGAACAATGGGTGAAATCATTCTGATATGCATGTTAGCCCAGAAAGCTTTAAAAGTGCATTTTGGTGTGAAATATTAATAGATATGAACAGAACACTGTCAGATTCTTTCTGTAAAAAGCCTTAAAAATATAAAAAAAAAAATCCACCAAAAATAATTATGTAATTTTCAGCTTATGAATGTTTAGAACGACTAGCAATTGTGCACCTCAGGCTTTTATGCACTTAATTTGATGGAAATGTTCTGAGAAAGTGTTTGGAGAGGAGAGAAAAAGCTTAATACACTTTAGATCAGCTTAAAAAAAAAAAAAGGCTCACTCCCACCAGTTTCAATGCAGTAGGCTCACAAGCTTAGCTTTGCTACAGCTACATGAATTTCTTTGAATTTAACTAGGATCAAAATAAAAGTGTGCATTAATCCAGAATAATCCAGCTGATGACTATCACAGGGAATTCTACTGCACTTACACAGCAGTTAAGATACAGACTCAGCAATGAAAGCTTTCAAAACTAAAAACCAAAAATTGAAAGTAGTAACAAATTCTCTTCACATTTGCATTAAAACTAAACTAAACTTACTCAAAACCACCTTCTTTAAAAGGAAGCACACATACTTCAGTAATAAAGTATATTTGAATACACCCAGAATACTTTTTAAAAAAATCAAGTTCATTAATTTTTTTAAGGTTCATTGTAACATTGTTGCAAGATTCAGAAAATTATCTTTAGTAATAACTGGTATCACTGACTGTTGTAAAGTTCATAACTGAGACATCCTAAACCATATAGTGTTCTATTTTGAGGCTTTTTTATGCATAATATTCATATGCTTATTTTGCATGCACTGAGATTATATACATAAATCAAAGCTATATGGCACAAAGAGAAGTGGTAACACTGCAGAAAAAGCTTTCACAAATTTTAATTTAATCAAAAGAAACTGCTCCAGTGAAGAAGTCCATCTGTTTTTACACAGGCTTATTACTAAAATATGCTGTCAAATTCATGTAATCATATTCAGTCAATATGAACACATGCTTGTGACTATTTCTGTCTCCATTCTCTGGAAACTGGGTGTAACATGCAAATGTTGTACAACTATTCAAATTTCACACCATGATGCAGATAATAGCGTGCATCAGCAGTAGGCATTTGATTATTCCCCCCTATAAAAGATACACTTAATCAAATATCCAAATACAATATCTTAGGTAAAATGCCTTTAATCCATGGAAATCACAGAATAGTTTGGGTTGGAAGGGACCTTTAAAGGTCATCTAGTCCAACCCCCCTGCAACAAGCAGGGACATCTTCAACTAGATCAGGTTGATCAGAGCCCTATCCAACCTGACCTTGAATGTTTCCATGGACGGGGCATCTACAACCTCTCTGGGCAATCCATTCCAGTGTTTCACCACCCTCATCGTAAAAAATTTCTTCCTCCTATCTCATCTAAATCTGCCCTCTTTTAGTTTAAAACCATTACCCCTTGACCTATCACAACAGGCCCTACTAAATAGTTTGTCCCCATCTTTCTTATAAGCCCCCTTTAAGTACTGAATGGCCACAATAAGGTCTCCCCAGAGCCTTATCTTGTGGGACCCCAACTCTCTCAGCCTGTCTTCATAGGAGATGTGTTCCAGCCCTCTGATCAATTTTGTGGCCCTTCTCTGGACTTGCTCCAACAGGTCCGTATCTTTCATGTGCTGAGGACCCCAGAGCTGGACGCAGTGCTCCAGGTGGGGTCTCATCAGAGTGGAGTAGCGGGGAACAATCACCTCTCTTGACCTGCTGGCCATGCTTCTTTTGATGCAGCCCAAGATACGGTTGACAATCTGGGCTGTGAGCACACATTCAGAGTCATATAAGTAGGAAGGTACCTCTAGAGGTCCCAGTAAATCTGAATTGCACATAGCTCAATATCTCAAAGAACATAAATCCCACAACCTCTCAAGACCCTTCTTCTAGTGTTTGACCACTCAGGCTGATTTTTTTTTTTCTACTGCCTACTTGCAATTTCCTTTGTTCCACCTTGTGTCCATTGCCCTATTGCCGCACATCTCTGAGAAGTCTGGATCCATTTTCCCTACACCCTCCCATGTTAGACAGTTGCAGATACCATTAAGATCCCCCTGCACCTTCTCATCACAACCTCTCCTCGTGTATTATGTGCTCAAGCCCCAACCACCTTGGTGAACTCTACTTTGGCTCACTTCAGCACATCCAGGTCTTTTTTGTACTGATGAGCCTCAAACTGGACACAGCACTCCAGATGTGATCTCAAAAATGCTGAATAGAGAGGAAGGATCACTTTGTTGGACCTGCTGGCCATATTCTTGCCAATACAGCCCAGGATATCATTGGCCTTTTCTGCTACCAGGGAACACTGCTGACATATTCAGCTTTTTGTCCCCCAGATCCTTTCACCCCCAGATGCAGTTAATAACATTTTATTAACCTAGAAAAGGATTTACCAGAGAGGGGACCAAAGTATGCAGTTAGGCAATTACATACCACTAGCTAACCTATGTACAAACTTAGCAGCTCTTAGGAACATGCTGCCTATTATTAATCCCTGACCAGGTGACAGGTTGACCGGAGATAACTTGTCTGAGTCCTATCGCTTTCTGTTTCTGTTTTCCCACTGCCACAGAACAAAAAGGGACAGCAATTATCAATCTCATGGAGGTAATATAAGAAAAGTGACAGGAGAATTGTTCAGCTGGAAAGTGTGGTTGGAAATGCAGGTCATCTAGAGTGATAAATTTCAGTTGCCCCAACTTTTTGAAAATTGCACTTCTGGCAGCAGATACTGGACCATTGCTCCGACAGCACAGAATAGATGTGGGCACAGGCCAAGTTCACTTACCAGTCTGCAGTGCCTGTTGGAAATAGCCCAGGTGCAAATGCAGCTGTTTTAAAAGGGTGGGACTGTCAAAGACACTGATATTTCTTATTCATTTTTTCTTAATTCAGCCACTGTCTGAAGGAAATCTAACTTGAATCCTTCTCAAGCTCTTCTGTATAACAACACAATTCCATGGTACATTTTGTGGGAAGCTGTAACCTGCCCCAAGATGCTCTAGGATTCCAATAATTGTAGAGACAACACGAGCAAGAAGCTGGATTTATAGTCAACCTGAGGCTGATATGCAGAGAAAAAAAACATTAGGCTCTCTGAGGCAGAGAAACCAATTTCTTAGGTGCTGGCAGACACCTGTTAAGGCTGCCCATGTAACCACAGACAGAAGCCACCTCTGCATTGCAACAGCCTGACCACAGCATCGCAGACTCCACTTGTCCCATTTCCTTACAGACTCTCCATGACACTTCCCAGTACGTAGTCCAAATACACCCCATAAACACGTGTCTTTTAAGGCATGCTGTAGTGACGAGTGAATTGCGTGCTGACACCTCACTTGCCAGTGGCTCTATTTACAACGTGGTGACTCCTGAGCAGACCTGATCAATTGAAACTCCCTGCTTATCAGCCTGCCAAGCCCTGCATGCTTCACAAGCAAAACCACGAAAGGGATGACTTGACAAACCACCCTACGCACTTGCTTTGCATTAGCGATCTCCTGTTTTAGCAAGCACCGTACCTTATATCTACAGTGGTCTTTTGCTTAAGGAATTGGACTTCAGAGCTACAAGCATCTCAAATCACCTGTGTCATTCACCTCAGATCACTCTGAAGACCTTGTTTTCTAAAAACAACGTAGTGATGAGAGGCCAAGGACACCCTTATGTTTTGCAATAGAAAAGCTGGATTCAATCAAACATGCTGAAATAGGAAGTAATGAAAAAGTAGGTGGCAGGGAACACAGAGAAGACAAACAGAATACAAGAACCCTTGCCAAGTCCACAGGAAAAAAAAAAAAAAATAGCCACATTGCAGGCTTGAGGTCGGAAAACCTGACTGAATTATCCAGTTTGAGTGGTCTTCACACAGAAGACCTAACTCCTTGAGCCCTCTAAAATGCTTTGCATTACTTAGTCTTTTGTTCTCAGCACAGCTGCTGCTGGAAAGTCACTTTGAGAAAAGTAGGGGGATGGGAGGAAACTGCTTCCAAGAAATTTAGCTCAGGTCAAAATCAGCAAGAACTGCCCACCAAGACGGGAATGTTCAGAAAAGTTTTGAGCTTAAAAAGAGTCTTAAAATAAGAAGTACTAAAGGCAACATTAATAGACAGAGCTAGTAGCTCTGACAAGAATTTCAGCACACAGGGAGAGGTGAGGAGGAAGAGATACAGTCAATGGAAAAAAATCCCCTGGAGGCTGAGGTCAGACTGATTAAGATGCTGTTTCAGTCAATATCCGCTGAAAACCATAGTTGAAAGCAAACAAACACTAAATATACTTTTTGAGTCTTACAAGGAAAAGACTCTCACGGAAAATGTATGAAGAAGCTTCCAAGTAATTATAGATTAGCAAAGGTATATTTCTTTCATTGACCATTATTTTAATTATTAATCAGCTGCTGCTGTCAAGCCTATGTGCTTAAAAACACTTTGCAGTCTGTTCTTTCTAGAGGTAATTTATAAATTTGATTTTATGACCATCATGCAGCATTATAATAAGACATAAACATTTTGGAGTAAACCATAAATTTGATCCACTCACTTATACATTTAATTGTTTTCCAAAGACCATAAGAAGCTTGGTGTCTGGGGAGGTGAGTGATTTTGACAGACTTTAAGGGCAAGAACAGCACAAGTCTAAGGTCAGGCACAAAGGTGAAGTGCACAACCTGTCTGCAGTTACACCTCTGGAGAGCTGCTTCTGTAGACATTGCTGCTTCTAAGACATCCCCTGGACTTCACATGCAGGAGTGGAGAAGAATACAAAGCATCACTTTCACCAAAACCAGAGTCTGTAGCTGCAGTCACAACCAGCAGCAAAAAGGGGACCAGAAACATCCCCCTCTTACTCTCCCTAGTCTGAACAGATACCGTCTCTTCTGACAATAAATGACTCTAGAACACACTGGTATTGCATACAGAGTACACATTTCTGTTAGGGTCTGTAATTTCTCCAAGTCTGGTCACACTTGCCTTTCTTCCACTACATCTTAAGCAAGTCATCAGCAGAAAGAATTCGCTCATTCTTTCTCCAATACGCTTTATGCACAAGCTTAAAGATAACTCAGAGTCCCAGGACTGGAAGTTTCCTATGAAGGACAGCAAGTAAGTTTAAGTGTGCTATAGTCTGGTGCTATATTTATTCAGTGCTGTATCTATCCTGGTCTATCAGTAACCTGCAGTGAAGCTAGGAACAGCTCTCTGGCTTCAGTGCTCATGTCAACCTTGGTCCCAGCTGGAAGCGTTCCCTGAAGAAAGAAGTTTCGCAATACCACCACAATACTGAAGAAGGTATCATCTTTGGGCAATCAACTGCACTGAAAAAAAGCAAATACCCTCACAGTTAAAAAAAACCCTGCAGTCATTTGTCAGGTATGTTCTCAGGGGCAATGCAGTTCCCTTCGATGCTCTCCTGATGTTTCTTATCATCGTAATTACTTCTACAACTAGAACAGACTTTAGCAGAAAAGGTTCACTGCCCTCAAAGAAGAGAAGCCAAATGTGCCTTCAAGCCAAGGATCTAGGCCACCTGAATGACTACAGAGTTCTGAGGGTAGCAGTCAGGAACATGGGAATACAGGTGCTGTTCTCCATCCTGCTGGTGAGGAGAAAGGGCCTGAGGAGGGGGGCACTGATATGCAGGTCAACAATTGTTTGCAGAGGTGCTATTGGCTGGTGTTGGTTTTGGTTTCTATGACCATCGGACACTATCTGCAGATCAGCTTCTGCATGGGAGAGATGGGATCCACCACTAAGTGGGGCAATTTCTGCCAGTAGGGTGGGGGAATTGGTAAAGAGGGCTCTAAACTAGGAATGACCAGGGAGGGTGAGAATTACCAGCAGCACTGTGAGGGAGTGACAGACAGAGTTGATGAGCAAAGGTTAAAAAAAAAATAATTAAAAAATGAGCAAACCTGATCAGTCACACTAATTGATGAGGGCATGTGAGAGTGTGAGAATGTTTACTCCAGCAGGGTATCTGACTGGGGACCCTGTTAAGTGGGAAACCAAGGGAAAAAGAGGGAAACCTGAAACAAAATGCACAGACCTGATGAAAACACCGTGGAGTCAATGACAAGAAACTAACCTCACCAGTCGCACTAATTGATAGGCTGGCCAGAAACCACAGACACCACTTCCAGCAAGATCAGCATGAAGCAGGAATGATATATGTCCCAAAACCAGCTACTGGGGGGGACAAGTGTGAATGAGGAGAGTCAGAAAACTGGTGGAGAGGAACGGGCAATGACTGAAAACAAAACGCCGCAGAAAGAAGTTTGCTGGGCTTAACCTCCTTGCTTGCGATACCAAGCATTAAGACCTTTAGGCCTGTCCTTGGTCTCCCCGAGGGCAGACTTGGCCTGTAGGTAAATAAGCCATTTGATTTAGTTACCTTCCAGACCATTAAAACCTACAGTAAGTTTGTGAACTAAAAAATACTTTAAAACAGAGATAGGACAAGGCTGAAGTTCTCTGGGCTCTTTAAGCCAGAGAGATATTTTAAATGGGTGTTTACCAAATTCTGCAGAAATCGCTGTGATTCCTAATGCATAACAAATATCAAAAACTGTGAAATTACATAATTCGGGTTCTGGACTAATGTTAGACAACTATTTCTGAATAAGAGTAAGGGTATTAAAATGGACCCTTTTTACAATTGCAAAATTTTCTAAGGCTCAGTGAATTTCCGTCATTACACCCAGATGTCTCACACTCCCATTGCCCTGCAGACACTTAAGGCCAAATCTATTCTTTGGCTGTTTCATTGCAATTACCACCAAACACCCCACCTTTGTGATTTTCACCACCACCACACAAAATTTGGACATCCAGTTCTACATTGATTAAAGTCGGAGGACCTCAAAGTGGTTGTGGAGTCTTTGTCTGATTCATGCTGAGAGCTGTGTGCTGTGAAGACTTTTCAAACATGAAGCATATAATTGGGCATTATAGCTTATTTGGAAAGGCCTAGATCATGTAGCCATTCCACACAGATCCTATGGCAAACAGAGCTTTACAGCAACCCTCCACAAAATGCTCAATTAAGGACAAAACATCCTGATGTGCTGCATAGACAAAAATAATCTGAGCACATAAAACAGCAGGATGGCTCCATTTATTCAACCTCCAAAGGTAGCTGAGACTATCACAAAATCTGCTAGCTGTATCAAAGTGCAGCAACCATCCAGTGTTTCACTGGAGTGTCCTGATCCACCAAGGCACCAACAAGCCTAGCACTCCCTAGTGAAACTTATTTCTACCTGCTACAGGACAAAGGTGATAACAAACAAGCAAAACCTTCTGTCCAGTCTCATAATGGAGAATCTCCAAAGGAGTGAAGAACCACTCAGCTGCACCAGTGAATGTCTACTACCTTTTTGTCCTCCTTCCCTCCAATTATCTACTCGCTTGCCACTGATGCTGTGGGCTCTAAGGGGAAGGGAGTAATTCTGCTAGTTCCTCGTTCCTCTCTGTTTGCAAAGTGGAACTGCAGCGTATGTTAAGATGGAGTCAAGTCAAACATACCCCTGAATCAAACTCTTGCAGGTATGAACTCTTCTGCTTCTCTGAGCAGTGTTAAGTCTTGGAAGTGAGCTCTAATAGCAGTAATTTTTCAAAGGTTTGCAAGTCTTCAAGCTGTTGGCACTGGTAACATTTTTTGGTCCCAGACCCTCAGCAGAACATACACACCTCAAAGACATGGCCCTGAATTTGATGAATGACTGCAATTATTGGTAATTAATAGGCCTTTAGGAATCATAGAAAAAGAAAGGCTGTGAGTACACTAACAGGCAAGGATCATTGAGACATTCCATACAGAGCTGTAGAAGGAAATGAGAAGTGTAAAAAATACTGTTAAAATATAAAAAGAATATTAAAGTGACTTCAAATACCTAGATTATAAATGCATATACCATCTGCTAGCAATTTTTTGCATCTCAAAAAGAGTCTCAATCAAGTCAGCATCATTCAGCTTTTCACACCGCAAGTGGCAGTATTAGAAAGACTCGTTCTAAACTTTCACATCATCTTCAACTCCTCAGCTTCTCCAGTCTACCAGATGGCTGAAACCACAAAAATAAAGCACGTGTTTGGAGCTGCCACTCCCTAATTTGTGAGACAATACATTCTTGATCAATTGAAAAAAATTGAAACTGCAGAGAAAGGTTTTCACTCTAACAACTTGTATTAGCTAGCCTGGAATCTGCAACCAGCAACATTTAGAAGTAATTTGAAACTGAAAGAGTACTTTTGGGGAAAGTGTCTCAAATGTCAGACAGATCTATTAAAACAGCTCTTGACAGACTAATCCATAAGCCCTTCTTTTTTAGTGTGATATTTGTATTGATTTTTAAAATAGCAATCCCATTACTACACATTAACAGCATGGATAAGCATCTCTCTGAGAGTATTTAGTATTACAACAGGACAAAGAGAGAACATGAGGGCAGTAATTTTCCGTCACATAGAAGGTAAGGTTAATTGGTGAAAGGACCAGCTTAACACTTGGTATCTGAAAATCAAGTCCATCTCTAAAGCAAGTTTTCAGCACAGCACAAGCTGTGCTGCCTTTTTTTGTTATCCAAATCCACTCCATACATGCTACTCTGCTCCCTTCCCAGCAGTCAGCTCCAGCGTCCCTCTTACTCGCTGTACTGCCTCTCCCGCTGTCAGTCACGGAAATTCCCTTTCTAATGCATCCGATTGTCACAATTTTAGGGGCAATGGAGGAAAACCAGGAGCAAGTGTACATATACATGGGGCTGAATCAGCATGAATGCAGGAAGAGAGATATCCTGGCAGAAGAGAAATGGAAGAGGCAAACTCTTCATAGAAGTTTGGTTTTCCACAGCCAGAAAGACTGGTTCCTCCTCTCAGAGAGCCCATAAGCTGCTCCACAGACTTGTCCCAGTCACCAGAACTGTAAGCCTGACCAGATTCCCAACAGCACCATTGTTACATTAAAATAAATGTATGCTATTGCATTAAATCCTGCTGTTCTCTAGATCAGATTTCTTGAGCCAGCCCTTAGCATGCTCGTGCATGCGATAGCCTTACAGTAGATACACACTTGTCTCCACCAGTTGCCAGAGTTGCATAAAGACAAGTTACCTTACTTAGCCTGGATTCCAGATATTTTTGCGTGATATGACCTGTCACATGGACAACTGGCAAAAACAGTCCAGTTAGTATGACAAAATTAAAGAACTCAACCATTGAAGTTGTAGTTCAGAAACATTTTCCTAAGTTTTATAACACAAACAAGATCAGGCATATCAATAAAAAACATCCAAGTCAGCTCAGCTACCCCGCTTACCCTAGGAAGTCACTTCAGTTATTAATGATACCTCTCTAATCAAGCAACAAAACACCCAGTGAGTCCAGTGCTTTCTCCTCTGTGTAACTTCACAGTCTTATACAAACCTGAGGCACAAGCAAATCAGCTGCATAAGTGACAGTGACACACTAGCAACATAACGAGAGTGCTTAAGGCTTCATGGGACTAGACTCCATTTCTGAAGAAGATTCAGTACACCAAACAATAGCTGCTAGTCAGAACAGCACTTCAAAGCAACTTCATACTGAATGCCGTCAGATGGCAAGGAGATGCTGCTAGCAGAAATATGCATATAGCAGAAATATGCATAACTAGTACTGGTAAGCTCCAATACTAGTTCCCCTCTCAAAAACCAGTGTTAAAGTTATTATGACACTCATACAGGCTTTTGCCAATACATATGCATCCAGAGCTCATTTTCAAACAAGGCTTCATAACTATAGTTTGGATAGTCTTAAAATACAGAACAGCACCAGATCTGGGGAATACAACATGAAGACTTACAGATGTTCCTGGATATCAGCACGTTGACAATGGGAGGATGTTCAGAGAGGTGCAACACCTCTTAAACTCATTCAAGTCTTTGGCCTTTCAGCTACCAGAGACGCACCATACCAGAGTCACCTGCAGAACCTGAACCCACCATCCACTGCTACCATTTATTGTGCACCATCATAATGGGGAGGTGCAGTCATGGGCTATTATCCATTCAGACTGATGAACTACTGAGGGGAAGGGATTATCTAAGCACAAAAAAAGAGCTGATAGTTTCTGTATGAGAATTTGAGTCCAAGCTCACCTTGAATGGCCATGATCTCACAAGCAAACAGCAAAAGACAAACTATAAGAAGGATCTGAAAGGCACCAAGAAGCAGTTTAATGAGGCCTTTTGATGGACTTTCCAAAAAGAAAGAACAGCCTAGGGAAAGTACAAGGAGCAAGCCTGAAAGCTTCAAGAACAGGATAAAGCGCAACCTGACAGACTGCAGGCGATTTCCTCTCTTAGAAAGGTGGCTACTGAAAGATGGACAGCCTGGCAGCTATGGAGATATACAAGAAACTCCTATCACATACTTTTGCAGAGAAGTCCATGGAGGTCTGTGAAGGAGGGATGCTTCTTTATCCAGGCAATTGTGTGACAAGATTGCCTCTGAAATATGAAAGCAGAAGACAAGCCAACCCGTCCACGTACACAGAAAGCTGTCTTTTATCCTAGTTTTAATATGGATAACACAGAGGCAACAGTCCACTTATAAAGGGAAGAAATACTTGGTCCAAAGGGGTCTCCACGAATAGCATTCCCTCCTTTTGTCAGAAGATGCAACAGTACTGTACAGTTTATGTTTGTATGTGACAAATCTGAATTCAAGTTCATCTGTCCTGGTACAGGACCATAAAGGTTCAGAACAACACACAGAAAATTCCCCCCCTCCTTGGGCTCCCAAGGATGGTCTGTAGGACTTCACACCATCTGGAAATAACAGCAGATGATTCGTAGGGTGCAGCACAGTCTTGCAGTTTGGAGCTCACATCTCACAACAGAGGGCACACAAGCTTGACAGCCAGTCATAGAGCACAACCGCTGTCTGCACCAGGTCCAGGCCACCCAGAGACAGTACGCTGCACACACACCTTTCCACCACCACTTATTACACCGACTGGAAGTCAACGTTTTGCCACCGGAGTGAAAAATGCTGCCATTCCCTATGTAGTTTCCCAGCTCAGCATGGATCACCAAACTGTGCAACTACCAGGAAGACACCTAGTGAGGTATGATTGACTGGCACTGCTCCCACCAGACCTCAGCCACTCCTGCTCCTACAAGCCTGCTGCCTCCCAGGCACACCTCTTTCTGACATGCAGTTCCCTCCCTTTCCCCTCAGACAACCTCTGCTCATGTCCTGCAATTGCTTTCTCAAATTTCCCTCTTACAGAACTGGAAAAGAGTAACAAGAATGGATCTAATTATTACCCCAGCTTCTCTTGGGTGGCAAATATCTTTGAATATCAAGCTGGAGACAGACAGCTTCATACATGGACATCCTGCCTTGCACAGCTCCAGCACCTTCCACCTTGTTCCTGTACAGCTTAGGAACCAGTGAGACTAGCTCTGCTGAATGAAGCTGGAATGGCTAGATTGCCTCTGAGCCTGCACTGGGTCTGACTGGGATGAAGTTAATTTCCTTCATAGCAGCCTGTATACCGCTGTCTTCTCAATTTGTGACTATAACACTGTTGACAACACACCAGTGTGTTTTGTATATTGCTGAGCAGTGCTCGCACAGCATCAAGGATTTCTCTTTTTCAAACTCTGCTCCCGCAATGAGTAGGTTGGACATGCACAAGAAATTGGGAGGGGACACAACCAGGACAACTGACCTGAACTTACCAAAGGGACAGCCCATGCCATGTAGCATCATGTTCAGCCAAGAAAAAGAAGGGGAATCTTCTTCTCTTCCTATTTTGTTCCCCATCCTGTTGGGGGGGAGAGGGAATAAGTGTGTGACTGTGTGGTGCTTAGATGCCTACTGGGGTTAAACCACAAGAGAGCATCGTTGGGGTCCCAGATCTTCCATTGTCTCTGAAAAGGCTGCCTAGCATCAGCCCGCATTCGGTGGTGTTATGTGGCATGTGCTGGTTGCAAGGGGAAGAGCCGTGACCTTCTTCAGAATTTTAAGTGCAGAGACCTACTGATAAAGCACAGAAATGCTCAGAGAACTTTCAGCTAATCTTTCCATTAGGGCCCTGCTACATAAAGCACCAAAACTTTGGGTCAGAGGGATATCAATTTGCTTTCTAAATGGATTTTGTGCCCTTAAGGCTACAGAACATAATGGAAAAAAAGAAAAAAACCCTCAAACAGGTCATGTACTAGAAAGGTGATAAAAACCACACCATTAAAGCAGAGATTTAAAGGCAGTTATATTATTCTACAGATCTGATTCTGCTATGAAATATCCAAGGCTGTTACGGAAGTTCAGATTAGCCCTTCCAACTCCATCAAAGAAGATGGTTTGCATGTGCATTGCTAAGAAGGGAAGAGAATTTGAAAAAAAAAAAAAAAAAAAAAAAAAAAAAAAAAAGGAAAAAAAGGGAAGAACATTCCACGGTTTCCACAACTGTTCTTACAGAGCCATAGGAAAGAAGTGGAGCAGACAAATGATGCTGAGGAAACTTTTTGTTGTGCAAGCTCACTACCATGCAGAACCCAGGGCTGCCGTCTTTTAGAAGATGCCTCTTGTGTCCATTATTTGGACTGCACTACACCTCTCCCAGGCCTGGAGAGAGGAAAACAGAACAGAAAAGGGAGCTGTCCCATCCCATGTTTTGCCCACTAAAAGCTGGAGCTTCTTTCTGCAAAATATTTCCAGCAGAGGCTATGAAGCAATACATTGTATATCCTGCAGGTATAGCAAGACTTCTGAACAAAAGAGCTTTTCCTGCCTCTCTCGCCTGCATTCCCACAATGTTTACAGCCGTGCTGAAGTTTGGAAGGAGCAGCTGGGTGTCATAAATGCGACAAAGCTAAGCTGGAACAAAGAACAATATTATTTAAGTAGAATTGTTTCAGCAAGTCTTGAAGCTATTTCTCAATACAGCAGCACTAACAAAAGCAAGTTGCAGTTTGTCCTTGCCGATTCCACACAAACTGCTTTTGTGACTAAAAGCCAAAACTGTTTTCAAATATCAATATTTAAAACCCACAAAATTCTTCCAACCTTATAAACCAACATGCAGACAAAAAATAAGGTTTCAGTGCCCTTTTTTTAAACAGGAACCACTTTTCTGAATACCATTTTGACTTCCAAGATACCAGTCTCCTTTCTGCCGCTAGATGTCCCACAAGTAAGAGTAAGAGTGCTCCCCGCTGGGGAGCACTGTGAGCATGGATACTCAGCAAACGTTATCTACAGCAATAACAACCGTTCAGGGAAACATGCTGCTGTGTTTACATTACCTGAATAATCAGTGACTCAGACACTGTAGTAACGGTACAGATACAGAATACATGATGGGAAATTCTTGCTGTGGAAATCCTCACACACATACTATTGGACATCATCAAACTGGTCTTCCCAAACATGTAGCAAACTCCAATGAGCAGCATCCCTTAAAAACATAGCCTGTTGTGCGGTATGTTTGTTTGTTGTTTTTCTTGTTTGTGTGTGTGTTTGGTTTTTTGTTTGTTTGGAATTTCGTTTGGTTTGGGGTTGGAGTTTTTTGGTTGTTTTTAAATGCCCTGTATCTGTCCTGACTGCAATCCATATATACATTTAAGGAGCTATTCTGTAGGAACATCAGAACGGCTGAGCAGTATGCTAAATGTAATTTATATGTTCGTTCAAGCTGCTTTGTACTTAGTCATTATTAAGCTCAGCAAAAGGCTTGCTCAAATTTTGGCAAATACAACAAAAGGAGAAACATATTAAGACTCTTGCAGTATTGATATATTCATTTGACAGTCATTTTGGTGGTATAATATTAGATATCAATTCCATATTCAAGTTGTTTCTACTCTTTCATTACATAAGTTTTAAACACAATTCTAGCAGGGAAGCATTATAATGAACGTACTTCCCCCACGGGAACACGGTGTTTTGGGGATTTTTGTTTCAACATTAAAATGAATTGTCAGGGGCTAGATCTATAAGGTATCATTAAAGAAATTACTTATTAGAAGCTGCTGGTTTGCTCCAACCTTAAGAAATGGCCCCTCTGCTGGTAGCAGGGCTATTGGTTGTGGTTTAGTAAGGTCAAGATCCAAGGTCAGTAGAAGGTGTGTAGAGAGGCACAAATGGTCCACGCAGTCCTTCATATCGATTTTTTTGACCCTCAGAGTCCTCATCAGCCTTAGCCACAGCAACTGATTCCTTTCTTATGTGCCCCACATCCCTCTATGTGCCTTTTGGTACCTTCACAGCAATCCTTTTGCCCCTGGGCGCCCTCTGTGCCTTCTCAGTTTTGGTGTGAAGCACAGAGGTTTGGGGTTGCTCTACAGGCTTTGCAGCCACAGGCAGGAGAGGGATCTGCCATTCTGTCCTACCTGAGCCCTCTCCCTCACTTTCAGGCTGGCAGCACCCTTCAGTTCCAACAGCAGCATCACCTTCTTCTGCACCAAGGGCAGTTCATGGTATCTGCCCCAGATCCAGCCCTCTCTTCTGCAACTCCCGGAGCCACCCCCCCCATCCTATCCTGCATGGCCTTACCCCTCCCAGCCGAGACCAGAGACAGTGCTCAGCAACAACAGGAGCAGCCAACCAGATCCTGCTTTCACTGCAGATCCCCACGAAGAGAAGGATCACCTTCCTCAACCTGCTGACAAGGCTCCTCCAAGGCAGCCCTGGAGGGCTATTGGCTTTCTTTGCTGTGAAGGCACATGGCTGACTTACCACCAGCTCCTCGTCCAGCAGAACTCCTTGGTCCTTCTCTGCAGAGCTGCTTTCCAGGCAGTCAGCACCCAGTGAGTACTGCTGCATTGCATTGTTCCTCCCCAGTGGCAGGACTTTGCATTTCCTTTTGTTGAACTTCTGAGACTCCTCTCTGCCCAATTCTCCAGCCTCTCAAGGTCCCTTGGAATGGCAGCAAACCCATCTGGTATACCAGCCATTCCTCCTAGTTTTTTGTTGTCTGCAAACATCTGAGGATATGCTGTGGCCCATCACCTAGGGAATTAACAACACTGTTGATACAGGACCCAGTATCCACCCCTGGGGTACCTCAGTAGTGACTAGCCTCCAGCTGGACTTTGTGCCACTGATCGTCACCCTCTGGGGCCCATCATTCAGCCAGTTTTCAATCATCTACCTCACTGGCCGCTTATCTAACCTGTACTTCAGCAGCCTATCTATAAGGATGTTGTGGGAGACACTGTCAAAGGTTTTACTAAAGTTGAAGTAACCACCACTCACTGTTCTCCCCTCATCCACCACCTAGTCACCCCATTGTGGAAAGCTATTAGATTGGTTAAATACAATTTCCCCTTCATAAATACAGGTAGACTACTCCCAATCACTTTCTTGTCCTTTATGTGCCTGGAAATAGTTTCCAGAATTAGTTCCATCACCTTTCCAAGGATTGAGGTGAAGTACATCTGCCTATAGTTCTCCAGATCCTCCTTCTTGAAGATTGGAGTGATGATTACTCTCTTCCAGTCCTCAGGAACCTCTCCCAGTCACCATGACCTTCCAAAGGCAACCAAGAGTGGCCTCACAATGACATCAGCCAGCTCCCTCAGCACTCATGGGTGCACCCATCAAGCTGCATTGATTTACATATGTCCAGTTTAAGTGCTCCCTAACCCAATCCTTCTCCAGTGAGGGTGTTTTCCTTGGTGGGGAATGGCAGTGCCCCTGTTCAAGCAAGAATGTTTTCACCCCTGCCTGGCTGGCATCCCAGAGGCCTCTGTGTGTCTTTCAGTGGACCTCAGGAGCCACACGCAAGAGACAGGACAGAAAAGACATCCAAGTGACAGCAGAAAGCTCAACTTTAACTCAATCTGCAAAAGACTAGAAACAGAAGAAGCTTGACTTAAACTGGTCAGCCTGTCATAAGGCAGTGACATTGCATCTCACCACTTGCACAGCCCTGCTTGCAACAGATATTTTCTGCTACAACAGCTGCATAATTTCAGTCTAGTGTGGACACCAAACATTTTGACAGCCATAGAAATAAAACCTTATTTTATTTCACAGAACAGTCTGATTTTGTCTGTCACCACTCATGTCGGCACAGAAAACACATAAATAAAACAAGGAAGGAAATATTTTATTTATGAGCAAAAAGCCCAGCTGAGTTCTGAGAAAGCTTACTGTTGCTTTTAAGCAGGGCACTGAGATGCGCAGTACCTCACATGGAGAGCATCAGAAGTCCCCAGCATAATATACTTGGCAGAAGATACACAGCCAACCACCAGTGTTTGAGAAGAGAACTCTGTGATCTATTGTCAGGCTGGAATTTTGTCTCAACTCTGTATTTTGTGTATTCTAGCTGTTTGATCCAATTATAAAAGATCACCAGCTAAGGATTAGATGAGAAGGTAGCCAAGGAAGTGAGCTTTAGGCCAGGACTCAGCTGACAGATGCCAAATTACACAGCACAATTCACTTGGTAAACCTGGATTTATTTCTGCAATATTTATCTTCAGCTGAGAGTCCTAGCCATGACAAACAACTCAAAAGCATCTTCAGCTGAGGAGCTTTGCCTTCAAAAGACTACTGTCAAAACGCAGTTAAGCTCAGAGAAATCTCAGACTTCATTAAACTGGGGTGCTGACCTATGTAAGCAGCAGAAAAGGCTGCCTGTTATATTTTGTCCTTGATTTTCCAAGTGTCACTGAGAACCTTGCTTGAATGTGGAAAGTCAGAAACCAGGACTTCATCACCTAATCAATATTTATCTGCAAAAAGGTTTCCCATTCTTACAAGCTGGGGGAGCAGCAAGCTTTACAGGTAGTATCAGCATAGGGAAAGATCAATGAAGATGCCATTGGAAGGAAGAGGTTGTCTGAGTGCAGAACCACAGAGATCAGCACACCACAAACTAGCAGGACCCTGATGATACCAATAGGCCTTAATTGCCCTGAGCAGCCTCATCAGGGGCCTCTACCTGAAGTTCTGCCCATGGCCCAGGGCTCCCTTTCAGCTCTGCCTGAGCTGTATGGTAGGTGGGCCTGTTTCCAGCCCTGCCTCTGCCCCATCTCTCAAGTGACCCCTTGGACCTTTGCTGCAACCTTGCCTGCCTACAGCCCCAACTTGTGCTGCTTTTGTCTGGACCACTGGATGGACCAGGGCCATCCCCTCACTTTGTCTGGGGCTTTCCATAGACCCTGCTACCTGCATCCCCATGGGCCTCCTGCACAGCCAAGAGAGGAAAGGCACAGCAGAATGCTGTTCCAAAGCTGATGCATCTGTGACAGCCAAACACCCAACCCCGGGAGCCTGTTAATCCAAATTTCCCCTGGGCTCACATAAGAGCAAGTAACAGGGGGACTGGCCACCAGCTGGAGCTCCTAACAGCATGCTGGGATACAGTTCCTTACTTGCTATAACAGAACTGGTTGGGTTTGTTTGCACTGTACATGGTAGCATATGTAAGTACAAGATCAATGCCTTACAGATAGAATAAAAACACTGTATTTGGTAATAACAGCAGATTGAACACATATTTTAGTCTCTCTTGCCTACATATATGACAGTTCTACAAGCTGAATAGAGAAGTAAGCAATGAATATTTTGATAAATATTCTAAAGGTTGTACCAACACAACCTGATGGAACACATTTAAATAGGAAAAATACGTATTTTGAATTATTGCTTCCATATGAATTACTACAATAAGAGGACCACAGATTTTCTACTTGAACTCTTTTGAACAGTGTTATTTAAATTCAATGCTTAAGTTACAGTTCCAAAAGCTTGGTGGTCTCACATATGTTTAGCTCTCCCCCCACATGCATACACTGTGTATTATAACAAAAACTATAATTTGTGTGGATTATTTTGCCTTCAAAGATAGCACTGTGTGTCAGGGAAGGTCACTGGTTTGGCAGTTGTTAAGCTTATTTAGTTTAACCTACAAGCCCAAAACCGTATTCTTCTAATTTGTTCAACATCTGATTTGGCTGAAGGTGGAGCTATTTGGGTACATGTGCCAACTCGCCTGTTAAGCAGATGGCATTTTTCTTCCCCAGCTGAGACAAAAAGCATTCGCCTTCTCAGAACAGTAAATGCAAACCCTTTCACACTGCCACCCTCTGGCGAAGAATGCATTTGCAATAGTAATGATCGCTATTTTTGTCCTGTGACACATTCAGTCCTAGAAGAATAGTGTCAATCTTTTCCTAGTTATTGAAATTTTTTTTCTCAAAAAAAGTGCTGTAAGCTAAGGAAAAGAGACAGTAAGTTTGACCAAAATAGAAAGAAGAAGGGTGTTCCCCCCTACCCAAGGTAAATATTTCTTGTATTACTTTCATAAAGATCAACATACAGTTATCTATACAGAGGTAACAGACCTTTATAACCAATATCTAAGGCCAACACTATTAGAACATATGTTTTGCAAGCTCAGAACTTACAGAAAAAAAATGGTCAAAGCAGAAAGTTCATACAGTAAGGAGTTTGCTTTGGGGGCATCTGACCAGAGCCAAATACAGCATGTACATATATGACTGACCTGTCTGGGGGGGTCTCTGTCCTGCACAAGAATGAGAAGCAACTCAGCTGGGACCTGCTTGAATTTGCTATAAACTTTGGCACTTGCACGGTTACCTAAACTAACTGGACTATAACGAGATCCTGTGGCTAGGTGGCATTGCTGGCTGAAGTCACAGCTTTAATCCAGGTTGCAAGCAGAAATTCTAGCAGGTCTCGCCTGTGAAAAACAAGGAAAGCATTGCCTCAATCACAGATAACTAAAGAAACAGGGTTTTCTGTAAAGCTAGCTACAGCAAACATACATTAAGCAATACTACACCATTACTCTCAAATGCTCTGCTTGCTTTTAAGAAACCAAAACATGAGCTTAAATATATGAACCAGCAGTGGAGCTAACAGCTGAAAAGCATGACACTGCATAGACGTTATGTCAGCAGAAAACCAGTCTTTTCCTCCCAGCTGAAGAGCCACTGGGGGAAAATAAGAGCTTCATACAAAACCGATTATAATGAGCCCCTCCAGCTGTGAGCTCCCGTGTTCAGTCCCAGGCACCCACTAGCCCTACCATGCTACATCATGTCTAGCACAGTGGCATGCCCATATTTCAGAGCTGTGCATTCAGCTGACATACCTACAAGCACTCCCCAGGAAGCTGTCTGGGGGTAAGCAAAGCAGAAGAGAAGGAAACACGCTAAATGCAGAGCAATTCACGTGCACTAAAACGAGGAAGTCCACAGCTTTGCCAAAGTAGCTTCGCACAAACTGCAGGAGACATCAGTTCAGAAAGCTCCGGTTCCCATCTCAACATTGGGTATCGTTTCTGTGAGGGGAGATATCCCACTGGATTCTCCCCAGCAGCCACAAAAATCTTATAGCCACTTCAGCCTCCTCCCTCCCGAATCTGTTATCCACTAAGGAAAACGTGAAGCTTGCAGCAACTGCTAGAAGTCCATCTCCTTCAGCTCAGAAGCTATTCCAGAGAGGTTTCAGGAAGCCTGCCCAGGGGGTCAGATAAGAAAAGCAGGTTTCACAACTTCCTTCACCTCCTAGATATTGACAGGTCACACATTTACAAAGGCCTGGGAGATTCATACTTCTTAACACTATGTGGTCTTCCTGAAGAGCTGCACAAAACCATTCATGCTGAACTAGGAGGAGCAATGACAAACACATCCTCTGAGTGGGGGGAAAAAAGGCAACGTAACAGACATACAGGTGCCAAAAAACCATGGGTTTTTTTCCTGTAGGAAACTCAGGCTGAAGAAGGGTTTAGCTTTGTCCCACATGCAGTTGTGGCTTGCGCAATAAATGCTGTGTCCCTATGGATTTATTATTCAGTCCCTTTAACTCTCCCAGTTTACACCACAAGAAAGTGCTTCTTGAAATACTAGGCCTTATGGTCATATATAAGGCTTTAAAAACACAACAAGATCCTTTCTGAGCTTGTTAGACAAGTGCCCTGATAGAGATATTTTTCCAAAGCACAAAAAGCAGTTTGACAACTGTCTCCCATCTGCACTTCTTTAATATGAGGGAATTTCCACGCACGTACAGCAGTGATAGCAATAACTAAGCAGGGAAAAAATATGTGGAAGGAACCTTAATCATAATAATGTCTTTCTGTTAGCGCTCTCCCTTCAAATTTAAAACTAGACACTTTCCAGTCCTTCCTTCCAGACCTTCCACTTCTGAAGGACAAAAGGTATTTCTGCAGAGCTTTCTTGTGAAGTCCCCCATGGTGAGGGATTTTCATCTTTTTAATTTTTTTATTCCATCTGACCAGACGGAGGAAGAAAATTTAAGTATACACAGCCATATTATTTTCGTAGGAGTATTTTAAAAATCCAATGGTTGTATGATGTTATCAGAGGTCTAAATAGAAACCAGATGACTGTTGCACCTACTTTCTTTGAAACGGATGTTGCAGCTACTCCCATTAGGAGCCTGACGGTCCGAGATAAAAATGAAACCAGATCTCAGAGCCAGAAGCCTACACCCAATATTAGGAGCTTCTTCAGTCACACAGGGTCAGTTTACCCGATTCCGTGTAATCAGAGGCAAAGCCACTTTCATCCACCCATCATAGCATACCATTGAATTGGGTCTCTCTGAATCAGTATTTCCTGGCCAGCTCAGGAGGAATTAAGCAGGTGTACAGTTACCTTCTGAGAGACTTCAGGCATCTCAATCTCAAAGATGGACCACACTCAAGCAATATATACTGTTTCCAAATCTAAAAATAAAGCTTTCTTTCCAGAAGGAATCCTCTCACACATACCTGGGCACAGAGCTCCTTTCTAACAAAGGAAGCCTTGCACAATCAGCACAAAATAATCCGGAGCCCCAGTCAGCTGAGCTAGTAATTGCACACAAAATGCATGCCACTCAAGACTAAACCCAGCAAAAAAATTAATCTCACCTATATCAACCTTCACACAGGTTCCCTGACAGTAGCCAGAGATACAATTCCAGGAAATATTTGCAAGTGTAAGGACTAGACAGGCAGTAAAGTTAACTGTCATTGCTAGCCTGCTTTCTTGCATTCTTTACACTGTTTTTTCAAATATTTTTCATAGATAACTCGGAAATATATAGATGTTTATTCTGACTTAACTAAAACATAAGCAAGCTATATCTGCCTTTTCACTTGCATTTAAGACAAATCTCATTTTTCAGGATTTGAAATGCCAGCTTCCATTTACCTGGATTGGATCCATTGCATCCAAAGCCCACAGAGGTCTGTAATGATACATATACCCTGGTTCTACAGGAAAGCAATCTGGGCATTCAGGATTATCAGACTTAATTTCTTCAAATGAGAAGAAGTTGCTTCATGCTTTCCATTCAAAAAGTCTTGGTGCCTGTGCCCAGCTGCATGCTAGAGACATAGGCACCTCAATTCTAACACATGTTCTCCCATTAGCTTGCCATGAGACATTTTAGCAATTAAAGTCTATTTCATTCGTACTTTGTCTTATTACAGATATGTAATACAGAAAGTACATTCCACTGTGGAGCTGTCATGTTAAGAAATCCTGGTAGGCACCGCTGTAATGAAAATAAACTTACTCCAGGACTATGTCCAGGCAATACTCTCTGCTATGGACCACAGCCACAAAATGAAAATGGAGCCTACATCAGCGAATGAGAAAACTGACCAGTGCCATGATCATACAGTGAGAATTGCAGAAGTGGCTACCTTCATGTCATAAGCCAAATAATCCTTGACAAACAATAGCAAGCACACACTGAGACCTCATTCTAGGATTAAAAGCTCCAACACCTGCTAGGCTTTAAGTCACATGTCATGTAGTAAGTAATAACCCAGGTGCTACATGAAGAACAAACATGCACGCAAATCAGAGACATGGTCCAAATGACTTATGCAAAGGCCCTGTGTGGTGACTGCTTTCTCACTAACTCTTGGGTTTCACACTCTGCCAAAATTCAGCAGCAGTCTGTTGGCACTCCCCTCCTGACATCTCAAGGCTGTGAAACTTGGTAAGCTGCGTGAACAGGCTGACAAAGAGCAACTCCAGGAGCCTTTAAATTTAAAGCCACAAGATGTATAATATACAAAGCCAGAGATGCACTGTGACAGCAATGTGTGCATCCATTTCTGCACAGGTCCCGTGCAACAGAAGCAATTCCCATTCTCCTCGGGGGAGAAGAGAAATCCAGAAGCGTGACACCAAATCTCAATGCAGGCTAATTATCCTCCTGGCTTCTAACTCATGTATGAACCCACTTGTAAATAGAATTTTCATCCTAGGACTGCATGTACTAGATAAGGCTAGGGGACTATTCAGGGAAGCACAGACCCCCACGCTTACAGTGTACAGTATAAACTTGCAAATTTAGTTACATTCAAGAGCTGAGACCTTAATTTGGCATTTAAGTCTGCTGCATTTGCTTTGCTAGTTTTCCTATTACTGTTGTGAATAGTGTCTGTGCTCCTACATAATTAAGAGCAGCATAATGCCTACTGAGTGTTTCTAATTTGCTAGACTGCTTTTTCATGCAAGTGAAAAAAACGTAACCAGACATTAGCAAGCAAGAGGCAGAATACCACATGCACTGGTGGTGCTAGCAATCTTCAGTTTCTGCTTTGAGCAAAGACCTGAAATGACTGGCAAACTGCTTCACTGTTCAGCTGTGAAGCACCTTCAGTAATCTCAACTCAAATTACACTTTGTTTTATACATTTCCAGTGCAGTATCAAGAAAAGACCAACTAGCTGATTCAGCATACAAAGTTTCAAAACACCCCCTCCTCCCCACCAAAATAGCCTACAAAGAACCAACTGATACCAAGCTCAGAAAAACATGTACATGCATTTAACTAAGGATTTCAAATTCTGCAAGATGCTCTTGGTTGCTATAGACAGCACACCAAACCTAGCCTTAAAAAAAAACAAACCTAGAAGCAGGATGCTGACAATACTATAAATTCAGAGCTATGCATGCTGACCCTATATACACACCACCTCAAATAATTCACATGTACTAGCTAACATAGCTAATGTTTTGTTGCAGCAGTGAGATTTTCCCTTGGCCTAGGAATGGAAAGCAGTTACTGTTGTGTGTTTATCTTTTGGCAAATGTTCATTCCCTTCAGTATCAAGCATGCCTCTTTTTAACTTCTCTGATAACAAGTACATTGTTTACAGCAAACATTTGAACAGAAGAATTTAGCTTGCATCCGAGGTCAGACTCTGGTAGATGTTTATTAACACAACTAAAAACAGCTGAAGGGATATACAGCAGGTAATTCTGGCTCTATTTTTCTCTGGTATGAAGCAAGCAATGCAGAACTATATAGATTCTTAGATGCAAGCTTTCATGTTGCTCCTTATAAAGGTGAGTTTTATCTGTAAAAAACAAAAATAAAAAGTTAACAAAAACAACAGCTCAAAATACTTGCAGCTTCATATTTTTGCCAACAAAACAGATCTTCCAAGAAATGAAAGAAACCTGGCACCTACCTAATTAGCACAGCTGTTTTGGGAAAACCCAGCTCTTGTGGCCTTGCACAGCAGCTTGACAAGCAGCTCCTGTCCAGAGATGGAAACCCAGAGTCTACCAGTAGAGGAACTCCAGGGGAGTTGGACAAGATGATCTCCAAAGGTCCTTCCTTCCTCAACCGGTCTGTGATTACTATATTGTAAGGAGATACAGTGTAACAGGTGAAGCAAATGCTGCATGCTCAAGGAAAACAAAAATAAGAAATTTATTCACTACTCCCTCTCAGAAGGCAGATGTTTAGCCACTTCCTGGGAAGCAGGGCCTCAACACATGTAACTTACTTGGGAAGGCAATAACCATAAACATCCCCCCTCCCTCCTACTTTCCTTTAGCTTTTATTGCTAAGCACAACATCATACAGCGTGGAATATCCCTTCGGCTGGTTCAGGTCGGATGTCCTGGCTGTGTCTCCTCCCAGTTTCTTGCCCATCCCAGCCTACTTGATGGTGGGGGCTGAGTGGTGAAAAAGAAAGCCTCGACAATGTGCAAGCACTGCTCAGCAGTAGCCAAAATGCTGCTATGTTATGATTGTGACTAACTGCATTAGTCACAAATCCAAAACACAGCACCATACAGGCTGCTGCAAAGAAAATTAACTCCATCCCATCTAGACCCAGTACAGCAAGACAGGCATCATTCCCTTCCTTTTACAGCCTTTACACATTTGGGGTTTTTTTAAGTAAAGTCAGTCTAGTCTTGCCATTACTTTTATATTTAATCCCTGAGCTTTCCAAATGAATACTGGTACCACAACAGGCTCTGAAAAAATTCCAGCCCAGAAACAAAAAAATTTAATTAGACATTAAATGCATTAAATGTCTTTAGCACTGATTTTCAAGATCACTCCAGTTGCAATAGAGATTCCCCTGCATGTCAGTGCTTTTGTGCTGCACCTTTGGCAATTAGACCGTTCCTAAAGAATTAACACTGCAATACATACCAAGAATAGCCACCCCTCCTCACTTGGCGGAGGTCCATTAACCTCAAAGGGATGAGCGTTTAGTTCAGTGTCAGTCCTCGACTGCCCTGAGTAGCCCCACCTGGGACTTTCACCCACAGCCCCTCTGCCCACAGGCCATTATCGCCACTCAATCCAGGACACACAGTCCTGGCCTGAGTTACAGCCTGTCTCCATTCCTCTCCTGGATGAACCTCTTGGACCCACACTGTCTCTTTGCATCCAGCCCTGTTTCCAACCCCATCTCCTGCTGCTCATGGCTTGACCTAGTTCATCCCCTCACCTTGTCTGAGGCTGTCAGTAGACCCTGTTTTAGTAGGTAGCACCCTGCCATGTTCAGAGGCTGCAGGACCACAGCCTGGGGGTGAGGGCACTGCCTCGCTGGGGTCCCCCTTGGCTCCTGCCTTGTCCCCTACTCTCACTACTCACTGATACAAGTTTTTCAACCTCAGCATGCTTCAGTTAGAGTTTCTTTAGTTTAAGCTACAGTTTAGTATAGAGAAATTGCTTTAGACCATGCCTAAATTAAACCTGCTATTTGCCAGAGGCAGTCACGCTTGGTCTAAAGCATGGACTAAAGCATCATTTCCATCTCAGAAACCCTAGTCCCTGCTGCCACCAGCTCCACACATCTTGTTCAGAGGCTGATGGGGCCCAAAAGCTCAGGATTGCTTCTTAAGGCACTCTTTCCGTTTTAGCTCCTGAAGGGAGTGCAGAGTGAGGCTGCGTTAGCATGCCTTCATGAGATGAACTGCTGAACTCTCTAGCTCACAGTGATCGATCTCGCCTGACAGCCACTCTGGTGCAACAAGCCAATTAAATCCCCAGGGCAGTGCTGCTTCTGTCTAGGGTCAGCTGTCAGGCAACCTGCCAGACTAGCAGGGATTTGCCTTAATATCTTCCCATCCCACTAATGTAATGGTTGTGAAGCAAGAGGGAATTGCCAGGGAGCTCCAACAGATTCAATGCAAAGCTCGTCAAAGTACATCTGACAGCAGGCAACAAAAGAAGGACTTTCAATCACTAGAGTGAAATAGACCCCACTTCAATGTGATTTCTTCAGCTCCCCCCAAATGGGATTATAATAGCTCTTTAACTATAAACCCAACTATACACCCCTCCTTCTTTGGCAGACTGAATTCTCCTCTGCACTACAGACCAAATCTAAGCAAAATTAAATTCTGTTCGAGTAAAAGTAGCCACAAAACTATCCTCCTCCAGTAAACAGCATCACCATTCAATATGTCCATTGCAGTTCTGACAGCAGCTGTGTCTATGGATGAACATGCATTTTAACAAATACATAAAGGCGTCCACATTTGAAGCAAGGCCGCTGCACAGCACTCACCCCTGGGAAGAGGATGAAAGAACAAACAGCATGTGACAGATGTTACTCACATCACCTAACACGTTGCTGGGATGGCGCTGGGATACTGCAGGAGCAAGCACGGCCCAGGAATGCATGAAACAAGCAGTTTTGCTGTTTTCTTTTCATTTCCTTCCCATGCTGCAGAAAAAACATCGGGATCTCCAGGACTTGAATGTCTCCCTGCAGCAAAACGTGACAAGGTCAGGTACGTCACGGGCCAAGCAATTACAATGATCCCGCAAAGTGAAATTTTATGTGCAGCCACTGCATTCAGTCACTCAGCATGCATGACACCAAATGTTCAACTAGGTAATTAGGACTCGATCTTTTACATTACAGGGAAAACAATCCCCCTCCCCTACCAAGCTAACAAGCTTCCTCAGCCAAACATGCCTGAACTCTTAATTATGGTTTGAAAGTGCTGAGGGCACAGGTTTAGATACTCCTCTTCAGGCTCTGAAGTGTTGGCATACCTTTTTTCACCATTAAGTGTCTACATTTACAAACAAATCCAGTGCAGAGCTTTGCAGCTTGCCCTTTTAAGCCTTTCACTGTAGTCAAAGAGATGAATCAAAGGGTATTAGTGCCTTGGTTTAACAAAGCCTAACTACAAACCAGCTGACAACACTGCTGTCAGCAGACTCATCATACTTAAGAGTGGAGGAAGCAAGCCTATTTTTGTAAACTACACCAACATACTACAGATAGGCTTGAGGAAGGACTGAAGAAAGATAAAAAGGATTGCCACTTAAGGGAAACTGCCACTCCAGCTACAGCATAGCCTGGTACTTCCTGTGATGCTCCATTGCAAAAACACAGCTCTGTCTTAAAGATGTTATATTTACATGGATGATCTCTTGTCTACTTTGGAAACACTAAGAGTTTTAACACATTCCAACAATAAATGCAGCTTACAAAAAAAGATGTTTTTAAGCCCAGATTTGGTACCAGCTGTGGGTCTGTAGAAACAGGAATTTAAATCTGTACTGTTAGCCATCCTTCCAGAAAGCTTCCTCCACAGGGCAAGATACAGCTCACTGCGATGGCACCTCAGAAGCTCAGGTGCCTCCAGGTGCATCAAATCTGCCATTTGATTTCTACCATCATTTTCTACTACTTGGCAAGTCATTGGTATGCCTATTTTAACTTGCTCAGTACCTTAGCCTCGACCTACAAGAGCCTACATCTATAGAGTACTGGCACTTTCCTGGGATCACGAAGCTTCCTATGTCACTTACCCCACCAAAGTTAAGAGGCAGAGGATGTTTCCAGCAGAAGACAGTCTTTCAATCTGGGAATGGTGGCTCTTAGGCTCAGAGCTATTCAACATTGCCATCTCTGTCTGTGGGTCACATCTTCAGAGACTGTCTCTGCTGAGGTAGTAACAGAGCCCAACACATTCTGGGCAGCTGTTTGCTCACATACCATCACACCCCAGTGCCAGGCAGGCAGGCCTGAATTCCTCATGCCGATCAGTCTGTGCTTGTTCTTACCTTGTTTGTTTCACACAGTTGCCATTATCTTTGTTTTCCTTCACTGAGTCCCTGCTATTTTAGCCGGTCTTTTCAATGCTTCTTGTAAACTGTGTCACACGTCTGCCCTGAGGAGGAGCAAGTCATCATCACCTATGCCAACATCCCTACTGCTTGAATGAACCTGCCAATGAAGCATTCCCAGAAGTGACTTCAGAAAGTTCTTAAGATATTTTCTTCTCCACTGAGATCAGTCTAAGCTTCCTGGTCCAGAACAGTAATTCCCACCTAGAAAATGCTTACTTTCTAGGTCCTAAATCCTGAGTCAAGGCTGTTTAATTAGTCCTGAAAGAGAACTAACCTCTTTGTGTCTTCACCTGGATTGCCTCCAGTATCCCCTTGCAATATAACACCAGAGTAGATTCTCCCAGATAGGCTTCCTTTGCTTCCCTTATGCTCTGCCTTCCTTGGAAATCCAATTACATTTTTCCTTTTAAATCCCAGGCACACCAAATGAAAGTCACAACAAATCTATATGAGAAACCACTTGGATTTCTTTCCAATCTTCTATTTCATTCTTCACCTTTTGGAGGACACGCTCAACAGATTGCTAGACGTTTCACCAGATGCACAGCATTCTGGCCAAACAGCTCAGCTTATCTAGTTAGCAGCAGGATCTCCCTTCTCACAGTTTTCCAAGACTGAAATATCCATGCTTCATTACTGCACAGTTTCTTGATGGTGTAGCCTTCCAGCTGCTTAGGATACACACTGCAAGGAAGACACTCACACAGAGGCACTGGCTGAGAGGACTTCCCTTATAGACAGTCCAGAGTTTTTCAGACAGTCTGTAATAAGACACAAGAGTCATAGTCCTTACAGTTGCAAAGTGAAGCATGTTACTAGACCCTGGTTCTATTTAAACTGCCTCTGTAGGCAAGAGTAGAAACATTTCGAGTCACTTCTACTTCAGCATGTTTAAGCTTCCTGCTCTAACTATTAAACATTTACACTCATTAAGAGATGGGAATCGTGCATAAATGTGTAACAGCAAGTTCCCCAGCATTCCAGCTATGAGCTCAAGCAGCAGCTCACATGAAAGAACAAGAACAAACAGCAGAGCCCAGAAAGATGGACATGGATTATCACATTTCATCACTCTCATAGTCACTAAATACTAAAACTGGTGGAAGACAACACAGCAGGTGCCTCAGGTCTCCCACTGAATGCCACTGACATATACATCTGCACAGTGCAAGCGAAAAAATCCCTGACCTACTCACCTCTTCACCTAAAAAAAAAAAAAGAAAAAGGATGGGAAACAACGAGGAAGGGAGTTTACCACCATCTTACAGACCAGAGCCACCCCAGAAGAAAGCAGTGCCAGGCAGTGGGACTAGCAGTGCACCCCATTGTGTTTTAGCCACTAGAGTTCTTCCTTACAGCCAAGCTCCCGGTTGCCTTTGCCTGTAAGACGTCAAGCCTATCAACTGCAAGTCCAGCTCTTGCACAGTGATTACTCAGCAGAGTTATTACATCAAAAGCAGTTATTTGTGCTTAGCCATTACAGGCACACTACTGGAGTGTGCCACAGCAGACTAAAAAGTTTGGTATAGTTGTCATATATCCACGTGCTCCAGCTGAAGTGAGGAGTTAAACTTAGTCTTTCCTGGGCTGCAGAAGTACCTTTGTCTAACTTGGCCCAGATGTTGTTAAAACAAGATCTGGTCAAATATCAGATGCACATTTAAATCCTCAAGCAACGCTGTGCTGGAAGATGAGCGCTAAGCAGACAGGGTTAGTCAGTGCCATTACCTCTGCAACCTGGGGCAGGAGCTCCCCTGTCCACTTTCCTTTGCTTTACAATAAGCATTCTGACTCAGCGTATATATATTGAGATGAGAATATACATACCTCATCATATCTGGCTTCCTCCTTCAACACACAGCACTCACACTGCAGTTTCTCATTTTAGCTGTTCATCAACCTAGGTTTTATGTTATGAGAAAAGATCAGCAAAATCCCCAAAGTCCATGCACTCACAAGAGAACATAAGGGTTCACGAACTTGAGGCCGCAAGTTCAAGTGAACAACCCATATGGATTTAAAATAAAAAGGGCACAAAATAATCAAATAATTACATCCCAACCGGGAAAGCTGATCTAGTTTAGTACTGTTTATGCTGCTGAACAATGAAAGCCTCAGGTTTTCCTGCTGATCTGATGATTCCGATTTAAAATCCACTTAAATTAATACAATTCTAATGAGACTACTGGGCAGACTGTATGAGGTTTGGTCAATACTTCCAACTTGTATTTAAATAAAATGCTCGTATCCATTTATCCAAACAGCTTGTTCAAGCCAATTAATTGATATGTCTGTTATCACATTGTCAGCTAAGCTACATTATATTGGCTATTTTAAAAAAAATCCTACTAGTTGGATGTCATTTGCAGTGTAGTACAATGGTGCAGCTTCTGTTGTTGGGTTTATACTGTTCATTGCACAGTTATGGGCACGTAGCACTAATGGTGCAAAGGCCTCCTCAGAGCCTACTGAACCATACCCGTGAGACGGTCCTGCTTGAGACGATCTTGCTTCAAATCCCTAGTTCAGTACCTGGTCCAACCCAGAAATACAGTAACTGCATGCTGCGTAATTAAATTAAAGTGCAGCTACTTTTGCTGATAAATCCTATACATCAGCTCATAAATTCTGTAGGTTATTTTTTTTTTAAATACAAATCACTGGTCTAGATATATAGCTTAAGGATAATGCTTTTTGTTAAAGGATCTATTTTGAGCTCATCTTTCTCATTCTTGGGTAAAGAAAAAATATATTTCCAGAAGCCTGCATTAACCTCAAATTTTGAACTGCTTCAGATCACTACTTTCTGCAGGCATGTCATCAACAAAGAGTTATTGTCAAGATTTTTGTTTTCTGCCAGCCTGAAAAAAAACCTACTCAGTTGAACTAGATTGTTAATGCTTCCCAAGAAGGTTTAAACTAATTATTTTTGAAGGCAAGGGGAAACAAGCAAGAAAACCACCGTATTTTAGTATGAAATATACACACATCCTGCTTCAATACCAACTCACCTCCAGGGAGCAAATCCCTGTGAAAGTGGCAAGACCTACTTTTCAAATTCCCTCAATCAGCAGCTTCTGTTCTGAGCTCGCAAAACAGAAATGGTTTTGGGGCAAAACAGATAGCCAAGCTCTCTTTTACTATTTCAATGATTTCTGAATAACACTTGCAGACTCACTGGCCGGGTGCCATATGAACTGCAAGTAACTGGAGGAGGGTGAGAGGGGGAACAATATAAAACCTAGCTAAATGTTTCATAGGTGCACAAATTCAATTCACACCCAAGGCTTTTAAAAAATTTGTTTGATTCAGCTGCACATGACCTATTTGGCATACCTAATTTTCATATTTAGGACTGGAAAGGAGATGGCATCAGAGCAGATAGAGACTACTGTATCCCAAATATGAAGGGAGTTCTTTGGATGCTCAAAACAAATTTTACTTTCTATACAGTATTTTATATCAAGCAAAAGTAGCAATTACAGTAGAAGCAAAGCCACGTTGCTCTCTCTGGCTGAATCTCCCATAGGATGAGCTGATGCAAGGATACACCCTAGCTGCCAAAGGAGCTCTGGGCCAAATCAATCCCCTCTGCACTTCCTGGGAAAACGACCACGCAGCAAAAAATTTCATAGCACAAAGTACCATGAAAGTTAAGCTTTGAAGTGCAGCCTCTTTGCTGCAGAGATGCAGACAGACAACTCTGTTGTGAGCATCATAGAGCACACACCAGGAAATAGAGACACACAAAGAGACAGAGACCTGACTCCGAAAGGTGCTCTTCACCTTGCAGGTAGATAACTTTGTGCAAACATGGATGTGGAAGAGTCATTCCAGACCGCAGTGAAACATCTGTCTGGGAAACAACTAGGGTAGACTTGCAGAAGCAACACCTCCACTGCAAATACAGCAGGTAAGGACAGGCCTAGGACACCCACGAGAATTAGGACACCCATAAGAATCAGGGTGCCCCTATTTGTCCGCTGTTAAATTCCACATGGAGCCTTATCATTCCTATTTCACTGTGAAGCAACCACACTCAGTTTCCAAGGGTTAGATACTTAAGATGCACCATATTGGACCACTATCATCTTCCTAAAAGGACACTGTAGGAACTTTTAGATACTAAGAAAGCAATCAAGCCAGACGGGCAACCTTGCAACTGCGGAGATACAACTGCATCACTTTACCATACGGAAGACATCTAAAAATAATTTCACAAGGTCAGAAAGGTGCAATTCTACAGTTGCATACTATTACACTGATATGAACTACAGTAACCAGAAACTGCAACATGCAATTTAAGAGGAGTAGAGGTAAAAAAACTCTAGCTTAATAGGTTCACACCAACATTAATAAATATTTACAAACTATGTGGGAAGTTCATTGAAATAACCTGTATAAGTGGATTTGAGAAAACTTGATACTTGTATTGGAGGCTGGGGGGTTGAATCACAATTAACAGCAGGATGCAAGGATCAAAACGAGCACAAGTGTAAAGCCAAGAGCTGTTTCTTTCTTGCTCCTCTCATCTTTATTTTTATTTCTGTGACAGAAGATTGAGATCATACTGTAAACAGGAGATCAGGGCTACTAGCAAGGAGCACCACAGGCTAGACTCTTTTTTAAGGACAGCTGACCAGAACAGTCAAGTCCCTGCAATCACACTCATCTCTGAAGGCATTACTTTTCATAGCATAGTATTTACTACAGCAAATATGTTTTGGGAGGGATGCTATTTAAACAAAGTATTCAGTTTCTAGAGGGAACAGACAAATGATTATTTGGAAAATGCTATCTACCCCCTCTTCCCACCCGTTTCATCTCTGTGTGAAAACACCCTTTTTCATCAATTTGAGCCCACCACTTAGACTTCTTGACACTGCAGCTGAACGGATCATCTCATGTTGAATAGCTGCTATTTTCTGCCACTCCTACACAAACTGACATAATCACAGCACAGAAAACAGTCATTAGAGAATCCATGGCTGTCCCACTACTGGCAGAACATCCAGTCTACAAAGATACAGAGATGACTACAGAAGAAACAATCAGTTCTTGGATAGAAGTACGTACAACTAGAGGTGCAAGGTGCTTGTGCCAACAGAAGCTCAAAGTGCTCTTCACCTTAAAGATGTCATTTTACAGTCACTTATTGTATCCAGCCATAGTTAATTGTGGCCAACGCAGATGCCAGTGAGTATAAGTGAGCCTTCTTAGCAGCATTTCACACTCTTCAGCCTACTAGCTTAGCACCAATAGTAGAAGAGGAGTAAAATATTGGATGTAGAGGTGGGGGAGAGAACCTGTCATTCATTTCAGTGGCCAGTCCAGCCCAAACCACAACAGAAGGTTAGTGGTTTATTCAGGTCTTAGGGGAGAGCCTCATGTTTTCTGATTGTTAGTAAAGGGAAAAAAGAAGAAAAAAAGAAAAGTTATTTCCTCATAGCTTCTGAAGGAGGGGGGGATGTGGTTTTAGTTATATTTTTTGTTTCTTACTATGCTACTCTATTTTTAATGGGCAATAAATTAATCTTTTCCAAGTCAAGTCTGTTTTGCCCATGACTAACTGGTGAGTGATGTCCCTGTCCTTATCTAGACTCACAAGCTTTTTCATCTTATTTTCTCCCCTGTCATGCTGAGAGGGAGTGAGAGAGTGGCTGCTTAGGCACCTGGTGGCCAGCCAAGGTTAATCCACCACAGGTGACAATTATCTTCTAACCAAAAATGGAGACAGTAGATATTTTGCATGATGAACAGCTTGCAGTAAAGCTATTCTCCCCAGGGAAGAAGGCTTGCTAAAGACCTTAAAAAGGAAGACATAGTAGAAGCAACAGCCACTGTGGGGTTTTATTATGCTCTAACCAGGAGAGGAGCAGTGATACTGCATACGTATAACTGAGCACAAAAGGTAGCTGGTACCTTGGTTTATCAGTGAAATGGGCATTGCTGCTAGTCTGTAAGGGATTACCTGCTCTTGTCCTCAAATGGAGCACATTGCACAAAGGAGTGGTTTTGCTAAACATACAAAAGCATCTACTTCCCCAGCCTTGGGGGAAATACTTGGCTGTACTGGCAGCTCAGCATCCTACAAGGCTCAGTTCATCTCTTCCACCAAACTTGTACAAGAGATGTTGGCATAGCAAATTGCAAAGGCTGCTCTGTGCCAGTAACAACAGAGAAGCTGTGCATGTGTGTCCTGGGGCAGAATCCCAAAGAAACGCAAGTCTCAAGAAAAAAAAATAAGGTTAAAAGGAAAGCATAAAATTACTTAAACCTTGCTGTCTCATTTCCAAGAGACAACATCAGGGGACAGGGAAGATGCAAAACAGAGTAGCTGGCCTTACAAGGGTAAGAGGCAGAAAAATAGTGACCAAGGACCCCTTGCTATAGTTTACCTTGCTTCAGATAAGTACACAGCTGTGTACAGCTGCCAGGACAATAAGCATGGGACTTGCATGTCATTATCTGCCTGGTGCCTGTGTTGTGAATAAAAAAACCTTAAAAACAGCAGTAAACTACATGAAGGCTTATAAGGACTCATATTTGCTGCATGTTTGCAGAAAAGCAAGTGATGCAGCTGTCTGGCCAAGTTTCAGCAAAGCCATTGCCCTCACTGTGTGGCATGTCAAAACAATTACATGCGTCTGTGATGAGCTCTTTGTCCTCTTCACAGCCAGTTTTACTCTTTATGCACAGCAGTGAACCAAAGCCCACATACAAATTTAATTCAGGATAAAAATGTGTTTGCCTCCACGGTTTAGTTATACTTAATTTCAGCATGCTTGGTTTCATTGGAAACAGCCAGATGAAGTTGAATTTTGTCCAGTCACTTCAGTTTTGCTAAATTTGGGACTATATGGCAAGAGTAGCATTTGTGCATTAGCACAAGCACAAAACTAGAGATTTATTTTTCCTGGTACAACTTTCATTTGCACAAGATGTACCACAGAAATCCAGAAGGATTAAAATAATCTTAATTCTAGGAACTATGCTGCTCAGAAAGCCTTTCCCAGGCAACTTACAATCAGTCATCATACAGTACTTGCTGCAAAAGGTCTTGCCAAGTGGGTGCCTCTCCTCTTTGCAACTTATTTCATCAGCCATGGATCTCTGGGACTGTAATTTCCCCTGCAGTCACCAGGGCAGCGAGGGCAAGCACTGCTGTTGCAATGGCTAGTATTTAGAAGCAGCCTACAGGGTTTAGTTGTTCCTGCAATGTAGTGGCCTAACACTTCTAAAAGAAATGCAAACCCTGTGATGAACTAGAGGTTCTGTCTTTCCTATTTTCTGTAATAGATTTCCCTTTGTGTTGCATTAAAACTGTCTGATACCTTGTCCTCTGAAGAACCTTGCTGGTCTTCCATTGCCACTGCAAGAGCTCATGCTCTTTCTTCTCTCAGGTGCAGGGAAGCACAGGAATGCAGCATGGATGCCCCATCCCTGGAAGTGTTCAAGTTAGCTATCATGGAACCTAACAGAGGGAAAGGATTATGTAAAGAGTCACTACTCTTGTGTGCACAGGTGAGGTGCTAACATTTAATTGAACCTATATCCTTTCAGCAATGGGATTATTAACCAGTCCTTTTTTTAACCAATATACACTAAGCACCTTGAGGCACACATCAGTACCAAAATAATCCTACTAGAAGTCATAGATTCATAGAATGCTTTGGGTTGGAAGGGACCTTTAAAGATCGCCTAGTTCCAATCCCCCTACCATGGGCAGGGACACTTCCCACTACAGCAGGTTACTCAAAGCCCCATCCAACCTGGCCTTGAACACTTCCAGGGATGGGGCCTCCCCAGCTTCCCTAGGCAACCTGTTCCAGCATCTCACTACCCTCATAGTAAAGAATTTCTTCCTAACAGCTAATCTAAATCTACCTGCTTTCACTTTAAAACCATTATCCCTCATCCTATCACTATACTCCCTGATAAAGAGTCCCTCCCCATCTTTCCTGTAGTCCCTGGGACTGGAAGGTCTCCCCAGAGCCTTCTCTTCTCCAGGCTGAACAAGCCCAACTCTCTCAGCCTGTTTGCATAGGAGAGGTGCTCCAGCACTCTGATCATCTTCATGGCCCACATCTGGGCTCACTCCAACAGGTCCATGTCCTTCTTATGTTGGGGGCTCCAGAGCTGGACACAGTATTCCAGGTGGGGTCTCACAAGAGCAGAGCAGAGGGGCAGAATCACCTCCCTCAACCTGCTGGCCACGCTTCTTTTGATGCAGCCCAGGATGCGGTTGGCCTTCTGGGCTGCAAGCACACATAGACTCATAGAATGGTTTAGGTTGGAAGGGATCTTAAAGATCATCTAGTTCCAACCCCCCCTGCCATAGGCAGGGACACCTCCCACTAGACCAGATTGCTCAAAGCCCTGTGCAGCCTGGTCTTGAACACTTCCAGGGATGGGGCCTCCACAGCTTCCCCAGGCAACCTGTTCTAGTGCCTCACCACCCTCATAGTGAAAAATTTCTTCCCGAGATCTAATCTAAATTTACCCTCTTCCAGTTAGATGCCATTACCTCTCATCCTATCACTACATCCCCTTGTAAAAAGTCCCTCTCCAGCTTTCTTGTAGGCCCCTTTCAGATACTGGAAGGCCACTATAAGGTCTCCCTGGAGCTTTCTCTTCTCCAGGCTGGACAACCCCAGCTCTTTTAGCCTGTCATCATAGGAGAGGTGTTCCAGCCCTCTGACAGAGGGGCAAAATCACCTCCCTCGACCTGCTGGCCATGCTTCTTTTGATGGAGCCTAGGATGCAGTTGGCCTCCTGGGCTGCAAGCACACATCGCCAGCTCATGTTGAGCCTCTCATCCACCAGCACCCCCAAGTCCTTCCCCTCAGGGCTGCTCTCGATCCATTCTGCACCAGCCTATATTTGTCCTTGGGATTGCCCCAACCCTCATGCAGGACCTTGCACTTGGCCTTGTTGAACCTCATGAGGGACAAGGATGTCACGTGGGACAGTGTCAAATGTGCACAGGTCCAGGTAGATGACATCAGTTGCTCTTTCCTTATCCACCAATGCTGTAATGCCATCATAGAAGGCCACCAAATTTGTCAGGCACGATTTGCCACTAGCAAAACCACTCCTTATGTGCCTTAGCATAGTTTCCAGGAGGATCTGCTCCATGACCTTTCTGTGCACAGTGGTGGGACTGACCAGCCTGTAGTTCCCCAGGTTTTTCTCCTTTCCCTTTTTAAAAATGGGGGTTACACTTGCCCTTTTCCAGTCAGTGGGAACTTCACCAGAGTGCCACAGCTTCTCAAATATGATGGATAGTGGCTTGGCAACATGATCTGCCAGTTCCCTCAGCACCTGCCAATGCATCTCATCGCATCCCATGGATTTGTGCACCTTCAGGGTCCTCAGATGGTCTCAAACCTGATCTTTTCCTACAGTGGGTGGTTCTTCATTCTCCCAGCCTCCTGCAACTTGGGCAGTGTGGCTAGACCACTTGCCACTGAAGACCAAGGCAAAAAAAAGTCATTGAGTACCTCAGCCTTCTCCATATCCCAGGTGACCAAGCCTCCCATTTCCTTCCAGAAAGGGCCCACATTTTCCCTAGTCTTCCTTTTATGATTGATATACCTGTAGAAGCTTTTCTTGTTGCCTTTGATGCCTCTGGCCAGATTTAAGTCTATCAGGGCTTTAGCTTTCCTAACCTGATCCCTAGCTACTCAGACAATTTCTCTGTATTCCTCCCAGGCTATCTGTCCTTGCTTCCACCCGCTGTAGGCTTCCTTTTGGTGTTTGAGTTTGTCCAAGAGTTCCTTGTTCATCCACGCAGGCCTGCTGGCATTTTTGGCTGATATCATCTTTGTTGGGATAGCCCTGCAGGTGTGCACATGCCTCTGACTCCTCTTGTTTATTCCCCATTCTATGTGCGTTTGTATAGAAGCATTTAAGTTGGGCCCAGATGAAGCTGACTTACTGGATGGAATTCCTTTGTGCTGTACTCCAGGTGCTCTCCTGCTGACCTTTTCCAGGCTTTGGGCATCTATTGCTGGTATTGATGTCACACTGGTGGGAGCAGGATGGCTTGAGGTTCCCCTCCCCCAGCAACTCTAAAGCCCTCTTCACAAGCTTGGCAAGCCTATCACCAACAATGATAGGCTCTTCCCCTTCTCTGACAGATGGACCCCATTAGCTGCCAGTCAACCTGGTTTCTCAAAGCAATTCCCATGGTCTAAGTAGCCAAACTCCTGGCTGTGGCACCAGTCCTGTAGCCATTTGTTGATTTGCCAGATTTGACTGGCCCTTTCAGCCCCCTTCCCTTTGACCCAGAGGATTGATGAAAAAACTACCTGTGCTCCAGAGTCCTTTACCACTAATCCAAGGGCTCTGTAATCCTCCATGATACTCCTGGCAGTATCACTGGTGCCCGTGTGAAACAGCAGCAGCAGATAATAGTCAGAGCACTGTATAAGGCTTGGTAGTCTCCTCGTGACATCCCTGATATGAGCCCCCAGTAAGCAGCGCACCTCTCTAGAGAGGGCATCAAGTCAGCAAATGGGTGTCCCTGTAGCTCTCAGAAGAGAGTCGCCTACTACTATCATCCGTCACCTTTTCTTAGTTGTGCTGGTTGTTGTACAGGGAGCAGATCGGGCTGCCTTACTCAGCCCCAGTGTCTCTCCTGGTATAACGGGCCTTTCCTCTTCACTCTGCAGAGTGGCAAGGGCACCTCAGGCTTTGGGGGAAGTCTCTTCCTGCTGCTTCCTTACTGTTGCAAGCTTCCATTCTTCTGCATTATTGCCCCCCTCAAGGGAGGGCACACTGTGTGTGCCAGTAGGGGAGTTTTTGGTTGTTTGGCTGTGGGTCCACTGCAGGCTGTGCTTGTAACCAGCTGTCTATTTCCTTCTCAGCCTCCCTGATGCTACACAGCCTCCTGCAGCTCAGCCACCTGCTGCAGGAGGTCCTCCACCTGGGCAGGTCTGCCACCCATCCCTGCCCAAGGAGAAAGGTCCAGGCACCTCCTGCAGTCTGGGGTTTGCACTGCAGCATTTCAAGTCCTTCAACCTGCTTATTATTAGTATGCTTGATTTATTTCTGCACTAGCAAATATTTTTATTTTGCAAGCATGATGAGGATCATTAGATACCTTACCACAACCAGCCAGTATAATTTCCAGAATATTGACTGGATGATGAAGTAGTATTATTACAGGAGACGTTAAACAGAGGAAAAATTAAAAGACTGGATAGCAGTGGAAGACTGCTGTCATTAAAGGGCTTAGCAATGCTGTGTACAGAACATCTATGACACTTTTAAAATATGCTTACATTCCATAAATCACTGCCCCACAATAATACATGCACATTATATTCATAACAATGTAATTACACAGCCATTACCATACAACAGTAATTAAGGGGAAACCCAATGTGTCATCCAACGCAGCTCCTTTTAAATGGACTAAGTATACATGAAAAATATAATTAAGCAACAGAAGGTGAGTTGTTTCCTGATGATAATTACATTACTGGCTGTATTTTCAAGTAGATCACTTCTAAAATGGCAGACTAGTTCAGGGGAAACTGAACTCATTCAGGATTTTGATGTTCACATGAATCTGCTGGACAGTGTTTGTAGCAGTGGGGGCCCAGGTGGTTGTGGACTTACCTACCAATCTCATTTGTTATAAGCTTTAATGGCAAGAAGTAGGTTTTGCCCCTTGGCAGACTTCTGGGCAGCTGTCTAATTTCTATAATAGACTAACACAGACTTCAGCCAAAAGTAGGACTTGTTCCACATTTCTGAAGAAAACTTTCAGCTTGGGAGAGCTTAAGAGTAAATGCATTTTTTCAACTGAAGCAAAAGCTTGCAAAGGTGAGCTGTAGCTAGCTAGATTTCTATACATCTTGGTAGAGCTTTGGCAAATAAAATGCCCTGAAAAGTAAACCATAGACAAGATGAACAGCTATCTAACCCACCAGCAGTTAGAGGAGAGGGGGAGGCATAGGAAAGTGTGTGCAGTGCTCACTGCCACTCAGTAGCTCCTGTAGCCGAAGATGAGGTTTACACACACAGCTCAGGCTGCGAGGATCTGTTAGCGAGGGACACAAAACTGGCTTGGGAACCACAGCTGAGCTCTCCCACATTGACATCAGAGGCACTGAAGAATTTAAGGACTTCATTTAGGACAACTGATTTAAATACCTCAGACTCCAAGCATCAGCCTAGAGGTGGGGGAATGCAGTAATGAACCCGATTTCTCAGGTCACTTCTATTACAGAAGCATTTTAACCTCTTTGGGGAAGCTGCAGCAACTGGTGAACTTCAAAGCTTACAGCCATATGTTGTTATGGCTAGAGAGGGTTGGCAGCTATTTTTATGTGTTCCTGGAAAAAGCCATATTTTCACAAACAAGTTCACCTAGAGGAATCATTCATTCTTTGCTCCCTCAAAGGATACAGCTTCTAGGATCCACCCTAAGAAAGCTACAGCAAAGCACAGATGGATGAACCTGGATTTACCCCTCCCCAGGCTGTCTGAGGCAGTAAGCTAGTTGATCTCATCATTATCATCACCTCATAGGTCACAGATGGCACAAAACATTATTGCATCCTAACTTTTGTGGCCATTCACACCACTGATTTATTTTTTAACAAAAAAAAATAGTAATCTCAAAGGCTGCAAAACCCTGCCTTTTTCAGAATCACCTTTTCACCTTCTCACCATCTGCTTTTTGAGACCTCATGGGCAAGTAAATGCAAGTCCCTGTCTCAGTTGCAATTCACTCCAGCACAAAATGTACCTCCTTGCTACTGATACCTCTAGTATTATCAGGCCCACTGCAAAGAGAACATGTTTTGGAGGTCTGTACCCTTGGCCTCTGTCCACATATCATAAAGCCTCATCCATCACAATCATCTTTTTTTAAAAATCAGTCAAGCCTCTTAAAGTCCATTATCACCTGCATGCTCCACCCAGCCTACTCTTATTTGCTTTTTATGGCATCATAGAAATAGAAAGCCACAAGACACATCACAGACATCCAATCCAGACTTATCTGATCCACTGACTCCTGAAACCTCATCAAGCAAGCTGATTTATCCCCCATTTCTCATTTGGTACCTCTTTGCTAGCAAGGATACTCTGTTGTTTTAAAAAAATCAATTAATCCCAACTTGAAGAATCACTATGAATTCTCATCTGGCCTCCAAAAGTTTTTGCATGACATTTAGGCCAAAAAGACATTTGTTACATGCTAAATAAACAGAGAAAGGGGTGAAAGAGGAGGTCACAATCCAGATTTCAGCAAATAACATGTCATACACAGCCTTTTCTGTACAAAAAGCCCAGATAAAGCCAAAAATCTGATTATGTAGATTATTCTCTCACATCACACTTTGATACTTCTATGCATTTCAAGGCTTCTAACATGCCTGTTAGAGAGCAGGGCTTTCATGAGTCCCCTCAAGGGAGAGCCAGGAAAGAAAAAAAAAAAAGTAGATTTACTCTATCATTCGGAAAGCCACAACAACCACAGCAGGAAGCTGGGGGAGCCTGGCATTCTGCCAGAAGACAAGCAGAAAGCAAGCTGTTCTGCTTTTAAGCCAGCCACATTGAAAATAAGCCTACAATTTCAGTATGTTGAAACCTGCTCTTATAGCTGAGTTGCTATACTCCTAGTGACCAACTATACACAGGCTTCAAGAGACAAGAAGAGAGTACTACATGTGGGCTCGTTGTGTCTACCATCCACCCAAACAGAGAAATTGTGATAAACAGCAAGTTTTTGTGAAAGTAGAGCTCATCAAAGAGGGGAAAAATACAAAGCTGCAGCTAGGCTAAGGAACAGTGTTGTCTCATTTTGATCACGCAGAGCCCCATATGTGCACGCCTCACTGTTCTCCAGCTGGCAGCTTCGCCGGTCTGGAGTCAAGCTCCCAGGACCAGCTCTTACACCCTTCTCAAGTTTTACCAGCAGATTATTAGTAGACTGTGGGACAGCTGAAAAGCCAGGACCCTTCTTCCAAAACAACATGACAACACTCCGCAGCTTCACAAACACTGCTTAGTTTCAGAGCCAGTACTTTTGACTTCTAAACACCAACCTTGTCTTTCTCCACTCCTCAGTAAAAATGAGCAAAACGGGAACAGACAGGGAGGTTTACCCCTTTCCTATTAACAGCTTAGCAGTACTCAGCTGGCAGAACAAAATAATTCAGAGGCATACTAAATTCTGAAAATCCTTAGAAGAAAGTTTTGTGTTTTTTCTAGTGAGTCACAGGTCTGTTACCATCGCCAAAGGAAAGAAAGGGTAAGCAAAGCGTTGTGGTTACCTAGGTCTACCAAAACAGTTGTGCGTTTGGTAACCAAGGGTAGATTCAGATGGACTGAAGGGGCTGCACTCATAGCTGCTCTGCAGCATAGCAAGAAAATGGCCCTGTTTCTCTGACCACCCTCTCTTCAAACTACCACTCAACCCCAACCCTATTACCAGCCTTGCAGATCTCAGATAAAAGTAATGTCTTTGTGGTGAGATGCCAGCTGGGGCACAGGACCCCACATTAACTACCTACTTCAACCACTATGGAAAAGCTGAACAAGCTACTTTCGTGCTCCACCTTCTACTTTGAAAGGGGTGCAATACTCTCTTACTGAAAGGTAAGAGCCATTAGCAACTGCAGAGGACTAATTACATATATAGCAGCAGCACTTCTGACAAAATGGGATTGCAGACTAGCTATTGCATTACCCTAGAAGGTATAAACAAGGTTTTCCCCTGATTTTGTTTACTTTTGTACATACTTTCAACTCCCTCCAAGCCCTTGAAGCTGCAGTCAAGTCACCTGCAGCAATTCAAAGTGACCTTTGAGACTGACTCCTTTTACTCAGTGCATTTTTCAGTATGAGGATGGTGAGGCACTGGAACAGGCTGTCCAGAGAAGCTGTGGAGGCCCCATCCCTGGAATTGTTCAAGACCAGGCTGGATGGGCCTTTGAGCAACCTGGTCTAGTGAGAGGTGTCCCTGCCCATGGCAGGGGGCTTGGAACTAGATGATCTTTAAGGTCCCTTCCAACCAAAACCATTCAGTGATTCTGATTTATTTACTTCAAGCTGCCTAAAAATCTATGGAATGCAACTTTAATGTGTTAGACTTGGCTAAAAGTCACACTCTTTTCTATTGAAGCCAGGATTGCTATAGAAAGTAAATGTCATCCTATTGTCTCCAGGTTTCTGCTAGTCTCACCTTACAAAAAAAGAGTTAACAAAGAAAAAAAAAAAAGAAATTGTATTTGCCAGTTACTTTCTTACTATGAAAGACCATAACACTCAGGCTGCACTAAGGCTTAAAAGAAGTATTTCCAGCAACAGCTTAGAGCACAGCACTATACAACCAAAATAAGAATATAGTGAAATAGGAGTATCGTGCCTAGAGTATTCTCACATAGCTGTTTATTGGTCTTTGCTTCCTGCATTACACCAAGAAGATTTTAGGGTGTCTAGCCGTTTCACAGTCCCTTGTTTGTTACAGGCTCATATTTTAACTGGAATTTGGCACCAATATTACTCACTTTCTCCTTACCCCCCATTACCTTTTTCCTTTGATTGTTAATCCAGAAAGAAAAGGGAGTGTAATCCCTGCCTTTTAACTGAGTGTGCTCAGTCTTTAAACTCCTTGGTCCTCCCCTCTATTCAGACCTTGCTCCGCAGAGCTCACCCACACAGAGATTCGAGCATCAATCTCTTTGCTTCTGCTTTCTCATCTTCCCACGCTGCGGGCTGCTATTGCATTTAGCTGGCTAACTCCACCTCTCCTCTTCTCACTCTCTTTCCTCTTAGATTCACTTCAAGGCCAACTTCCCTTCCTTGCTGCTGGGCTGACACAGCTGGTAGTGTAGAAAAGCAGGGGGAGGGTAGCAAAGCAGGGAGCTTTTATTCAGCAATGCTTCCTCAACCGAGCAGCTGCTTTGAAGCCCGAAGGTCCAATTTCAACTGCTGAAGTTGCTAGTAATAAAAAACAGCTAAATATAACACTGCTTTCAAATGGCAGTTTTGATAGTGGACTCTACCTTTAAAGCTCTTCATCTGAAATGCAATCAGAAGCCATAAATACACAAACCATGCCAACTTCTATGTAACAGCTAATAAGCACTTGCTAAGACACATATCAGCAAGAGGAATTGAAGCTATAGTCCTCAGCCCACCAAGACTCACACCACTTTTTCCTGCTGTACTCCAAGCCATATACAAAGTGCTCCTGCTTGGACCTGCTACCCCATACATGGCTGCTGACTTGCAGATGGTACACAGGTCTGCAGCAGGGAGAGGCATGTCAGACAGCACTGACAGTTCTGCTCACAAAAGCCTGCTGAATGTTCTGCAGTGCACGTACACCCTCCTGAAGGCTAACATGGCGTGATTTAACACTGCATTCATAGTAGCCACTATTGATATTACTGGAGTTACAGTTCATAGTGTACAAATGTTGTGGTCATGGAGGCAGAGCTGCAACAACATCTTTCTCTGAGACTTCTTTCAGTGGCACTGCAGATCATTTAATGTTTTATCATGCTTTTCCTCTGCATTTTCTAGTGCCATTTGGTAGTCAATGAAGGGAAATAAAAAAAAAAATCATAAACCCACTTGTCAATGTACAACTCATTTCAAAGATTTCATCAGAAGCCACTTATTTTACAGGAGAGATCCTTTCCTACAGGAAGTGTACCTTTAAAAACTGTTTAAGAAAATAAGTAATTTCCTCATGCTGAGTCTAGACTCCTCTGTTTGTTTTTTTGAGAATTATTGCTGCCTGTCACCACCCCTTTGTGTTTCAGCTTGCAAAATAATCATGTAGAAACTCAATGGATTGGCAGTGCAATAATCTAACAAGAGTGGATCCACTCCCATTTGTTTCTAAATGCTACCTGTGGCAGGTTCACAGTTCTTCAGTTAAGAAATAATGGATATATGCCAGGTGTCACAGCAAACTTACCTCCTGACTTAACCACAACTTCCTTAATTGCCTAATGCAGGGGAGACCATCCAGTACTTCCAGAGGTTTCGGTTTTATTTCATAAATCTTAGCCTACAAGTCCTGACTAGTAGCCTTGACCATAGGCAAGTAAAGTGCTGCATTCTCAGACAAGTCAGTGCATACCTTGAGTCAGCAGAGCTCACTAAGCTCCTTTTTAAGAGCTGAACAGAGACAGTGCATAAAAAACCCCATCACTTTTTATTGGGAGCTGAAATTAAAGGCATTCATCATGTAGTCAACAAAATGTAGTTAACTGGCTGACAGTTGAGTGGAAAAAAAAATAAAATCAGATTTGATTTTAAACCACATTTCAAAGTTCCCTAGGAAAAATTTAAAAATACAAAAATTGGACTAATACTACATCAGAAAACCCCAAGCTAAACAAAAGTTTAATTAAGAAGAAATAATCATATTCATTATACAGAAAAAAGTGATCTTCTTTCCTATTGCCAGATGTCTCCCCTCCTAGTGTATGACCAAGCCAAAAGTGTGACGCCACCAACCTGCCAAAGGTGATTCCTCTTCACAACTCTTATGTAAGCATCATAAATCCAAATTATTAATTGCATCCAGAAATTAACACTGATGTTACCAGGGTCATCACATGGAGCAGCAGAACAGAGGAACCTGCAGAGAAGCACTCATGCTATCCGAAAAGCACACAGCATACAAAACGCAGTGTCTAAGTACCTAAAACAACTAATTCAAATCTTACTGAGTCCAAGTGTACTCCATCCCATTGTACTGACTGCAGTTGCTCATGTCTGGGTGCGAGTCTAGAAACAGGTTGCCCTTTGCTGCCCCTACTAATAGGCAGCTCTTCCCATGCTGAACTGAAGTGCTAGCTGTATCTGGGACTCAAACTCCAGGGCTCTTCCATGGCACTTCCCCAGGTTGCTTGAGCCAGTGCAAGCAGATACTCAGATCACAACTGCACAGACCCATGCATCCCTTAACAGCTGATGGCTTGGGAACCAGCCAGCCAGTTTTGCAGCACACATCCTTTCCCATTTGGGCTAAGCTCCCCCATCTGCTCTGAAGTAGCCTTTTCTGCCAGAGCTGTTTCTGGGGTCAGCTCTCCTCCATCTCCTCCTTCACTCAAGGCAACTCCTTTCATACTGTTGCTCATCTCTGGAGTAGAGACTTACCTTTCCTTGTATACCATTTTATGCACAGCACAAACGCCTCCATTGCTACAAAGCATCTGGATAAGCAAGCCATGTGAAAGGGATAAATGCCATCACCCACAAGCTCATTCACCTATCAAGAGGCCATAAGCATAGACGTCTTTGGGCTCAAAGATCTTGAAGATGTCATGGTATAAAGACACATACTTTTTCACGTAGCGGGGGGGTGAAGAGTAGTCTCAGAGCAACACCAGCCAGAGGCTTACCCGTACATAAAGCTTCTGTAGGAAGCCTGGGCAAGAGAGGCAGCGAGAGGAATTATATTACAGAAAATGGGTTAAGTGTCAAATTAATGTCCCCAACAATGATATATTATTCAGCAAGGACCAAGTTAAACCTCTATATGCAGAGTCCCACTCAAATTCATACCAGTTGAGCTTAAATACACTAGAGCTAAAACTGTCCCTCTAGGGCTGTTACAGTGTTATTTTGCTGGAAAGGATGGAAAGAGCACCTTTTCTCACACTGCAAGCAGTAGCCAGTCTTAAAGCCTAGGCTCAACAACACATCAAGAAGTAGGGATGTCAGCTTGCCTTCTGTTCCTGGGTCTGTGCAGAGCTTGAAAGATTCATTCTATGCAATAATGAACACAACTACAGTCCTTACTTTTTTCTTGGCAGCTTTATTAAAACATTGCATTGCTTGATTAGGTTGAACTGTTTCATTTCAAGATTTACATCAACCCTAAAATAAGCCATTTTGCTATGTATGACATTTTTCTACTGAGCTTAGGGGAAATGTTCTCCAATCTCTAAACATAACTGCAGTTAAGAGCTCATTACTCATAGCCTCCAAAAAAAAAGGCTTGGCACCCCCAAGAGATGGCTGTATTTAGGAGTCTGGAAAAGCCGTGTCATAACAGATTTATTTCTAAAAATATTATCTGACAAGTGGAGTGACAGCTTCCCAACTTGGCTCTCTTCAACTGATCTTTGTTCCCTACTCATCCCTGCCCAGCTCTACTACAGGCAGCAGTAACAGCATAACAATACCACAGCTTCCAGACCGGCACACCAAATGTCACAAAGTGTCTAGTTCAGAGAAAACAAGCAATTGACAAAGCTTAATGCCCTACCTCTCATATTGGCATTTGAAACCAGTGCAAACAGAGGAAGATAGGAAATTACTGCAGATTTTCCCATCTTATGTACCACTGCAAGTCTCACACTGGCTTGCTCTTTCATACCCAGTTGACTCTTGAATTTCCCCTTGCTTCATCGTAAATGAAGGACAGCATTTTACCGCTGATCCAGCCTTTGAACATACAAAGCACTTCTCACCTGCATCTGTCTCTACTACTTCAGTCTCATCTGTTTACCAGACAGATTATCTATTACCCACTGTACACATTCTTGCCTCTAAGACGTCTGTTTCTATTCATAGCAGTCCAAGTCCAACCAAGTTTTTGGCCTCAGGAAGATCCTGGAATTCTTTGTTAGACTAACTTAAATCTATTTCCTAAGGCAAGATAAGGAAAGCTCTAGTGGGACATTCCAAGTACCTGAAAGCCAAGCATTGTCAGCTGGCACTTTGCTCTTCTCTGCATCAAAGGAACCAGCAAAGTAAGAAACTGATAGCCAACTTAAAGACAACAGACAATGTGTTATTAGAACTTGTTAGATTATTGCACTGCCAATCCATTGAGTTTCTACACGATTATTTTACAAGCTGAAACACAGAGGGGTGGTGACAGGCAGCAATAATTCTCAAAAAACAGAGGAGTCTAGACTCTGCATGAGGAAATTACTTATTTTCTTAATCAGTTTTTAAAGGTACATTTCACCTCTTGTAAGAATCTTTCCCCTCACCATGTGAAACTACTTATGCATGCATACATCTCTGCTCAAGACTTTTCAGGATACTTTACACATGGCAAGATTTTACTCCTTCCACAAAACAAGGAAACAAAGCTTTGAAATTATAGGAAAAAAATAGGTTAGACACACCTGAAATTTTACTGAGCAGAGAAACTTACAATAAGGAAAGCAATAACCACAACAGTAAGTCAGTGATTAACTTATTCAAAAGACAAAGGAACTTTGTTTGCCTGTGGAGTATCTTCCAGAGCAAGAAACGTAAGGAACTTCTGGTGATCCATTCTCATTGCAGAATGCCAGCAGAGCCCACACAAATGAGGCTGAAGCCCATTTCACTATCATTTCCAAACTATACACATTGTACAGCTATAAGACCTAGGCAGCTATTTAACATACTTTCAGAAATAGAAAGTCCACTATGGTATCTACATTCAACTCTTTGCCTTAGTGCACTGATGAAATAGTTGAGACTTATTTGCAGCAGGTGTTTTATCATTTCAGCAATACCACACTCATAGCAGTGGAAAAGCTGTAGAATCACAGGAGAAGGAAATCTGGTGCTGTGGCCAATTTCCTCAGGTTCAAACACTGCAGGAGGTGTAGTGCCTCTCCTAGCAGTGCATTCCTCACCAAAGCAGGCAAAAACAAACCACAGACTTCAACAAAACAGACTAAACCCCTAAAAGGTATTTTGTAATCTTACAGCACTCAGGCTTACAATGGGATGTGTTACCTGTCTTCACGTTCAGGTCTAAATCAGAAATATTAAAGCATCTTCTAGCAGAGTCAGTGGATCATCACAAAACCCTAGAGCCCTTCAGCTCTCCTAACAGGACAGAGACCCCTGCATCTGGCCAGGGGGGACCCTCCAAGAGCATCCTAGGGCAGCAGGCACATGAAACCCATCTGTAGACTCCTGTATAACACAAGAGGTAGACTAGGACACCTGAAAGTCAGGTGTAGGTTTCAGGGCCATTAGCTTCCCCTTCCTCTCTTCTTGCCCCTACTACAGCAGCACACAACATGTCAGCCTCATTTATAACCTTTTAAGAAATGAGACACAGCTTGGGGCAGAGCCAGTGTCTTCATAGCTGCATTAACCCAAATAGCTGCACCTGAAGGATCTTTCCAATCACACAAATAGCCATCATGTTCATTATGACTCCAACAGGGAAGTACCAAGAGATAATAAGAGCTTAATGAGCACAGCACCCACCACAACCATTACAAAGAGACCTAGGGTAACCTTGGGCTGGTTATTTTATTTGAGCCTCTAGTTCCCCAGCTGTAAAATAGTCTAGCAGCATTGACGTACAAGTTTTGTGAGGACAAAACAGATCAGTGCTCATCACCCAAATTCCATCATAAAAAAAAAGATAATTCTGCCTTTCAGATCTAATCTGCTTTTAACACAACAACTTCCTAGCTTAATTTTTTTGATAGCTTGGGTTCCAAGAAGAGTACATGAAGAGATATCGTTGGGATTATACTGAGCTATGGTAATAACTTTTATTTATCAAATTCCCAATAAGCAGTCCTACTGCAAGTTTCTTTTTATAGGTGTTCAAATTAAATATGTATGACCTGTCACTTCGGTAGTCAGCATCAGTGTTGTCTCTTTGCAGATAAATATAATGGAGAACAACAACATTCTCTCTTCGGCAGCCAAATAATTTTTAATCACATTAGCCACAGGACCCCTACTGGTAATCTTTCCTCTGGGCCCTCCCAGTTCTTAAAGCAGAGTCTGGTAGAGAATTCAATTACTGTGCCCCTAAGGGTAACACATTCAATCACACTAAGTGAGGAAAAGCATGCTCACTTGAAAAAGAAATTGCAGCCCCAAAATTCCAGTAGAAAGCCTTTGACCCAGTAGGCAGAATACCATTAGTCTTATGAATTAAGAAAAGGCTTTAGGTCTTTGCCTTGTGAACAAATAAGCTAGTTTTGCAAGGCTTTGTTGTTGCTGAGTTTTTCCCCTCTTAGGATGACCTTCCATCTTAATCCAGGGAAGCCCAAATGAGTTCTCAGGGTCAAACCTTCAGAAGGTCAGCGTTGGATCTATTGTGCTGATTTGGTTTTCACCATCTGTACAGCTAACAGTTGAAGAATATGTAAATCCTATATGCCACCACTTCTACTGCTCAGGTTGCCAGAGCATAAAACATTATCTAGTAACTACAAAACAAGCATGGATTAAATTCCAACCCTTTTTGAAGGACACATAAATATATTCTCAAAGGAAAACTGTATTCAGACTAAGGCTTTTTCTACTGTGATGAGACATTTAGCTCAGCTTCATCACATCATCTTCAAACAGAAAATTGTATCCGAGTTACAAGCACTGTGAGAGCAGGCATCCACCAAGAGCAGATGATGAGACCCAGTCATTATAGACCTTGAAAAAAAACCAAGCATTAGCTCAATCATGCAGGGGAGAATGCCCAACTAGAGCAGATGAGCATTCATGGAGATGGATGCCATACAGTAAGAGAAGAAATTAATCTGGCCTTAACTAAGCATTCAGATTGCACAGGCACCACATCAGAGAAATGCAAACACTCTTACAGCTGAAGCTGGTGGCTGGTTTGCATCCTCGTTTGAAGGAAGACACCAGCAAGTGCTGCCCACCTTGAGAAACACAATGGCAGCATGCCATGGAGCCAGGGGAGACATCCTATTTCAGACACAGGTAGCTGTGCTCTAAGGTCGTCATGGCCTCCCGAGCACCAGCAGTACTTGACTGACCCCACATTGACATGGCACATTTTGCAAGGACTGCAGAATCATCACTGCTCAGCGCTGACCTTTACTGAAGAATTTGCAACCTACCTTCATCTCTCACTCCCCACTCATGTTCAGAAACAACTCAGAGGACAAATCTGCAGCTCTTAACAGATTTGCTCTCCATATCACACAGCCTTATCTCTTTGTTCTCATTAGAGCAGAAGGCATTCTGCAACTCGAGAGGAGTAAGGCTTTAAAAACATACATTTAAAATACGTTTTCCACATATCCTGTCACACCAAGCTAAAATATGCAGGCGCTGGGTAGAAACACAGCTTCCCAAACCATCCTGCTGTCAGCAGCTTGAATGCTGCATAAACATACCCAGGGACAACTGCTGAGTCACAGCGGCAGCGTTTCCCAGCCACACAAGATTATCCAAGATTTGAGAAAACTGGATTTCAGAACAGAAACCACTGCCATTGCTGTCAGTTAGCAACAAAACAAAACACAGCATTGAGAAAAAAGATGAAAACAAAGCTAAAGTGTTGGCTATGTTGGGTAACTTTTCTAGTCTTCCCTGCTTGTGATAGTGGCAGATGGCCCAGTCTGTAAATTAGCAGCTACCAGATGGGCCCCCTAAGTAGCTTACTGCAGTAAATTGATTTGTTCATGGATTTGGTATTAAAATGTCCTTCACTGTCTGGGCACTGTTTGGCCACAGAGCTGCAAATTCCAGTTGAGCGCAATGAAGGCCAAAACCCCAAGCATTCACACTGGGCAGCTACTTCTGCAACATGTGGTGACTATGGAGGCACATTCCCATTCACCAGTCAGGTAGGCATACAGTAGATATTTGGCTCTGCCAGCAATAGTGTCCTGCTTTGAGGTAAAACAGGACCAATTTTGTTTAGTAACTTTACTTTTTAGCTAGGCCTTTTCTAACTGCTGAAATTAACAGCATGTTGTGCAGAAAACCATTCACTCTCAGAGTGATAAGACCCATGTCTATAGTTGATGCCAAGGAATGGTACGCAGAGAGGCTCTTGTTTATACTTATTGCTATAACAACCCAGGCCAGCCAACTTTGTCACTTGCCCCATTGGAGGGTTGGAAGTGGAAAAGCGTAGAGGGGTCACACCTGCGGGTCTCTCTCCTGCCTCCTTTTGAAGCAGAGCAGGAGAAAGAGAGCATCTGTTGTTCTGCCTGATGGGGCCAATCCAGCCAAACCAAGACAAATAGGTAGGCAGTGAAAACAGATGAGAGGACTTAATTCTGGCCATGGATGACAAATACAGAAAACATTCCAGTGAGTAGCTAGGGAAGGACACTCTGACCTAGGGAAATATCTGTTGGGTTGACACAACTCTTTCAGGACAAAGAACTCATCATTGTGGCTGCAAATACCAATGGTGAAGGAGCTCAGCTTATCTGATACTTCAGTGCATCCCTCTGCCTCTCTCCTTCTTCCCTCTATACCCTTCCCCTCTCCTCCAACCATTTTAGCCCCAGCTCTTCTGCTGAAGCTGCTTATGAATTGCATTTGCAGACTTTGGCCCTTTTCTGTATATTTTGCTATTGAACTTTGGTGTAGTAAGCATCCCATGGCAATATGTGCTACCTACTTATTCAGGGTGAACTTTAACCTCTGAAAGGCTAAGGCGCCTTTAATTTCTACTGCTAACCAGATTTCTACTCCTGTGTCAGTATCTCAAAGATGATGGAATTACTGGAAAGAAAAACTATCAGTATGTGATTTTCCTCCATTTCATGACAGAGGCTGATAGCCAACATTTTCTAGCTTGGTTGTTATCCTTCCAGACTTCTACTCAAGTAAGAGGAAATTGTCTCAGCAGTAGTAAGCTGGAAGCTAGAGACTGACATTTATTGAAGTGAAATACTCCACATTCCTTACATTTCTTAATAAACCCACAAGCATTTCCATCTTCCTAGAGCTTCTTTGGCATGTCCTGGCATGATATCCTGTAACTCTCAGGCCCAAAAGCCTTTGCATTAATTTTAGTTTGTGTCAAAATTGGCAAATCATTACTTAATGCTCCCAATGGCACTCTGTAACTGCGAAGGCTATAAAGTCACCAGAGAAGACTAGAAGCAAAAAGAAATTACTCAAATTTCTGTAAGAGTACTGTCACGTTTTATATTTCTAATACATAGATAGCTGGCAAAACAAACCAAGCAGCCTTCCTTCTAAAGCCTAGATAGTTAAATTATATGTCAGCCTGAAAGCTCAGATTTCCTCATGTTACATTGCTGACAACAAACAAATGGGCAATGGAGGCTTGTTCCATCTCCCCTTCTCCTCCAGATAATCTTTTTGAGACAAAAAGGAAGTACAACGACCTACTGAGTCAAAGCTAACTGCCAGAGCCTTTAACTCTTGCCCACGATTTGAAAAAGAGAACAATTTCTCCCATTCTTTCAGAAGAACTGCAAGTTAGATCTCCTACCACAGCTGTAAGTACATATTATTGTTCTTAATTATTTTTAAATTAACTCAAACATCTTCACATGCCATCCTTGGTCCTTAATCCAACACTTAGCAGTCAAAACCTAATCTTCAAAACACATGGAAAGAGCATCAATGGCTGGCCATCAATGTCTATGGTAAGATACTTTCTGTCTTAGTACCTTTGAATACATTTAGTACTGAGCCAGGCAGCATCCAAAAACACTTGTGCTATAAACCATTACTGCTGAATTTTGTGTTTTTCTGCTGTAATTGAGGCAACAAGGTCATTTCTGAGCAAAGTTTTTACAAGGGGAATGTGCGGTTTAAAGGGCTTCGTGCTCCAGCTGACGAGACTGTTAAAATTCAGTGAGCCATAACTATTATAAACAAGCTAACACATAACTATTATTCTCCAAAAAAGCATATGTTACACCAATACCAGTCCAAGGAAACCACAGGCTGCAAGGACTGCTACATCAAGAGATGAAGCAAGGAAACCTTGGTCTCAAGGGAGCACTGGGAACTACAAGCAGCTCTCTTCCTATTCTTCTTCAGTTTCATGACTCCTCTTCTCTAGCACGTATTTTCTTTCTCAGTGCAGATATGGATAGTTTCCTGCTGGTGTACGATTGACCTTTGCGTGAAGCAGACTGTTCTCTCCATCACACCTCTCATTCAGCGGAGAAAATTGCAGAAAACAGGACCACAGTGAACAACCAAGGGAGCTGCAGACATGTTGGTGCAACAGGGAATGGGTTCCAGCCCTAGCTGAGTGCATGGGCACAGGACAGTGCATATGTTTTTCTCTGCTCTGTAGGAGTCATTTATCGTTCTATATCTTTGGTCCAAGAAACCTAAATTTCATGCATTTTAAATCTGACTTCAGCAGGAAGAGCACAGCACTTCACCCAGCATTTGGACATCTGGCATGTCACATTTTCCCCAGAGAACTAGTTGTTTCTTTACTGTCCCACCAAATGGAGTCCTACTCTGAGAACCAAGACAGATATTCCTACTGGAATGAAAAACAATCTGGCATTTTTCAGGATAAGGTTTATTGTTGTAGCTTCATTTCCTGTTGGTCATTCTTCCTTCTCCAACTCTCCTCCACTGAATCTCAGTCTGTCTTCAGATTTTACCCATGACCTGGTCTGACCTGCCTTCTAACCTCTGTCTCTCAAACTGCTTTATAGTCATGTCCTCCTGTTCAAAAAACTCAGATCTCTTGGCGGTGAAGCATACAAATTTGCATGTAACAAATTAAATAGCAGGAACAGAAGTCCACATTACAGGAAACCTGTCTCTGCTGCTTGGGGCCCTGTCCACCATCCTCATATAGATCAGTTTCTGCCTGCACTTCTCCTCCAGCTACACCTCATCTTTCCGCTGCCTTCCAACATCTTTTCCATGGAAGCCTAAACTGATTTTTCTAGATACTTCTGTCAGTCAAGGGGCTTATTAGTGTGCTTTTACCAACTAGCTTTTGTGCCCTGGAGCTGTGTAAGGCAAGCAGTAAGGGGACATGTCCCAGTCCTTCCTCACTGAAATGTAATTCTGTTTTTTCAATAAGTAACTGATATTCAGTGAAAATAATCAATTATTGTTCAAAAAGGAAAGTCTACCCTTTTAATCTGATCTACTCACTGCAATGCTAGTTATCCTACCTCACTACTAGCAACTACCTATTCTTGCCTTCCCCTTCCCAGACACCAAAATCACAGTATGCCCTATCTGTTTTCAGTCATTAACACCTCCTGATTCAAGTCCTTCCTGAAACAAAAACTTGCCTATAAGATTGCAGTCCAACCTGAGCAATCAGTTTAGTCTCATTTGGGGATCTTCCCTCCATTTACCACTGTCCTGGTTTGAGCGACACAGGACTAATTTCTTTTCTAATGCTTGGGAAAACTGTACTTTTAGAAGACTCTAGTGTCTGAATTTGTGAAAATATGGCGTGCTATGGTGTGGGGGTTCCAAGGTCTCAGTGTTTACAAGCTAGCCAGATGCAGGGATGAGGAGTAGCGAGACCCGGGCACTTGACCCAAGCTGGCCAACAGGATTATTTCATACCATGAACATCACATTCAATATAAATTAGAAAGTTTGCTGAGGAGGGGAGCTCTCCCTTGATGGCGGTGATCCAGAGAACTCCTTGCCCTGGTGCCGGACCTCTGAGGCCTTCCCTTCCTCCTGAAGCCGTAGCACTCGCAGTGTCCGACATTTACTGTCCACTGCTGAGAGTGCACATCTTCCTACGGATATAGTTGGCTGAGTATAATCCTTATATATTTTTAGATTGGTATTGGGATCACTATTGGTTCTTTAGTGTTATTACTGTTAATTATTTAGTCTTATTCTATTAAATCTGTTTATATTTCAGCCCCTCGGTTTCCTGGTTTTCTTCCCGATTCCCCCTTCCCGGGTGGGGAGGGGCCATCGGGTGATAGAATAATTGTCTAAACAACAATAAATTGTTGTGGGTTTCTCAAACCATAACAACCACCCATTCCACTTTGTTAGTGGGATGGTAGCTTCACTTTTGCACCTCTCGTTCCTGATTCACATCTGAGATCCTGGATAGCCTGTCTTGAGAGCAAGGACAATACTTTTGTTCTTCTCTTCCCTGTTTTATTCTCGGCAAAACCCTTTTTCTCTGGATGCTGCACCATACAGTACTATGGGACTTCAGCCCCCCTCAGCTGACTCAAAAGATTTGCTTGGATGGTTCAAGTCCCTAGAAGTATTTTCACTGGAAATCCACAGAGGCAATCCTTTATACACATTCCCAGGATGCACAGACTTGCATTGGAAAGTTGTACTTCACCATTTCTTGCACTTTTAAGTGCTGAATTGTAAAAGCAAAAGTCCTAGAGACAAAACTATCTCAGCTTAGAGCATGGCTAAGTTATTTGTTCCCAGAATGACCCTTACACTTGATCGCTGCAGCCTTGCATGTTCTCCCAGCTGCAATGCACGCTCTTGTATTACCTTACAAAAGCCATGTAGCTTAGCTATCCTCCTTTTTAGAGGGCAGTAGTGATCTAATATATTCCTTCCCCTATCTGCTGTCATCATCTTCCACCACACTCCTCCTTCCCTGTCTTACATATTTCCCTTTTTAAATGGTGATACCCACATGAACCTGGAAAAGTCAATGCTGGGAATACTGCAAGCAGATAAATTCAGGTAGTAGTAAACAGCATCTCCTCTCCCACCATGCATGCAGACAGCTTCCCAGAAAACATTTCCGCCCTAGTTTTGCCATGAGGTGAACAGTACCAAGGGATTCTCAAACTGTACCAAGAAGGTACACATGGAAGTGTTGCCTTCTTTATACTTCATCCTCCTGCGGCAGGTACTAAGTATTAGAAAGCAAGCTTCAGCTTTTGCGCATATTCTTTCCCTCTCAGTAAAAGCAACATTTTTGCACCACACAAATAAGGAAATACTTACTTAACATTTTTTGAAATCACATATATCAATTTCAAGCTAGCAAGCTAGCAACACTTACAATAAGCCTAAGTGACTACTCAAGAATCTATATATTTTCACCAATTTATCAAATTTTTGCAGTGAACCAGTTATTCAACTGCCAACAGGCCCTCAACGCCTACACCTGCCTCATTGCTAGTCAGGTCAAACACACAAACAGCTTCTGGACTGTTATTTATGTCAGCCAGCATAGGCTGTACAAACTCGTGCAGTTAATATACTTGACTGATAAACTGCATTGCCAGAGCATGTTACACAAGTACACCTAGAAAGCTACGTACTTTGCACAGATGGGTAACAAGATAAAAATAGCCTAAACATTGGGAATATGAACTGTAACACTAGGGTCACCTTAACCTGAATTGTTCCTGGCTCAGCAGCTTCTTTGAATGCCATCCAGAGAGCTTGGGCTATAACAAAAAGCCGTCTATGATACAGCAGCAGGCAGCAGTACTGTGTGTTCAGCAAGTGCCTTCCTTCAATGCAGATCATGACAGTTTGATATGTTACTTTAACTCCCGTCAGTTTTTATAGGGTCACTCACACAATCTGAATTGACAATAAAAGGCTTTTTTGTCTTCCCAGGCCACAAGCTCAAACTACTTCAAACCTGGAACAAACATTTTTATTTGCTTATACTTACTATCACACTGGTTGAAGCCACAGATGCCTGTGAGACTGGAAGCTCGCCAGCTGCAGGCAGTCAAATTCCACAATTTCCACCTTTGGTGCAGCTTTGTCCTCTATGGCATTAGTGTCACTTGCACTAGTGCAAATGCTAGAGCTTATGCAGAATTATGCATAAACTTACGCAGAATTCATCACATTTACATATTAAGTATTCATCAACTCACAGTATCTAGGAATACATAGCTATCAGAGTATTTGAAAATAAAGTACAATAACCAAGTTACTTATTCTTTTCCTTCACAGTCTACAAACTGCTTGATTCTGTTATCTTAACATCAAAAAAAGAGAAAGCGTATGTCAGTAAATTCCCCCTCTGTGGAGGGAAGGGACAAAACATGAGTTATGAAAGTTATTACGAAGTTTGTAGTGCTCCATACTAAGCACTCCAGCTAAATAGCTCAACTGTTCACAGTTACACTTCAGCCAAGTTTAGTCCACTTTTTTTTTTTAAACAGTGAAGCAATCAAGACTTGAATAAGGCCTAGTCCCATGCTGAACTGATTCCCAGAGCAGAAGTATTTCACTTCACTTTTAGGTCAGGCATGAATTTGGCTCTCTTCTGTGATATGGCACTTGGAGCTGTGTCTCAGCCTCCAACTGCTGATGTTTAAACACTATCCACCAGTGGTGTATACATGCCATTGCAGAAAGAGGTCTTTGCAGGCAAAAGAAAAGGAAGCTGCTGTGGAAGAATACTGGAAAGTACGTAATGGATCATCATGTAAGCAGAACAGAGTATGAGTCTGTCTTTTTGTCGATAAACTATGATTGTGAGAAAACCCATACACTTAAGATGGCTCAATACATTTTCCCAGCTGCAGATCATTTTGAGACCTTTGAGTATAGAATACTTCATTATTCAGCTTTGCACTTCAAAGATTATTACTGATAATTGAGAAACATTTACTTAAAACTTTTCTTCCCTTCACCAAAGTGACATTTTCATGTCAGCTTTCCGTTCTGAGATAAAGTTTTCCACAATGACCTTCCCTCAGACTACAAATCTGCAACTAAGAGTTGAAAAGTTGAGTTGAGATCCTTGGAGACTGAGAGGGGAGCAAATGCAAATCCTTAGCCATGAGCAAGTCCTGCTCAGAGAAAGGAGAGGTGCCACTACAAAGCAGTTCTGGGGCTTAGTTCTCAGCTGGCTCACAGGAAAGTGTGCCTTTATGTGAGGATCAGAGAGTGTGAGACAGGAGGCTACGTCTTTAAAAACTTCAAGATAACAGTTCTGCGGTTGAATCAATACTTCCAAGCCTGATGTACTGATAGTCACTTCTGCCAAGAAAACTAGCCAAACAAAGTACTGCAAGGGACTCAAATGTTAACCCTCAAGGAACTATGCATGCACTTCAGGGTTTCACACTACATTTAGTCATAAGTTTCGCATTTTTTCAAGTACCCCCGCCAGGATAGCCATATGGGGCAAAGCTGGACAGCCAGGATTACAAAAGGGTACTAAAGGTTTATGCTACTAAGTCCAAGTAGGGTAAATGTCTTATACCAGCTCATGCATTTGTGGAAAGTGCTGCTATCAGGATAAAACAAACACTGACTTCAACTAGCACCCTCTGCCACAGAGGCAGAGGAAGGGTCTTGACACTGAAGCAGTCTTTAGTTAGTGACTAGTTTTATTGGCACCCACAAAACAGTTTTTATTCATATTCTTTGTCCAGTTTAACTTCTGAGCAGGCTTAGACAAAAGCTCAGATTGAAACACCAACTCAGTCCCCTTCTAGTACAAAATATTATTTCCCTACTGTTTTCTTCCAGCCTGTAAACAGTTAAGATCCAATTTTATTAGTTTGCCATTACCACCTGAAGTGTTACTTTGGCTTTCAGAGAGCCCAACTCTATTCCTTAAGCCATCAGCTAAGCAAACATTTATCTTGCTTCCTCAAAATACTGGGGAAAGGCTCAGGCAGTGCCCTGTTGCAGCACACACCATTTTCTTCCACAGCACTTACCATTTTCTTCCACAGCACTTAAAAGCTGAACAACTTCTGCAGGAAAAAAGAGGACAAACCTCTGACTAGACTTCCAGTTCCAACCAAAAAAGGAGCAAAAGCACATAAACATGTGGAATAGTAGAGAAGAATATTTTTTCTTTTCAATGCATCTGATAAGATTTGGACAAGTAGAAGTTCAATACCACTATCTATTCCTGGTGGCATCTGATTGTCTGTAATATCAAGCATTCAATCTCATAAGGCTAACAAGTTAACTTAAGCTCTCAGGCATTTATAACCAGGTTTTTAATTCATACTTGGTAATAGTTACAAAACATCAGCTGTTAGTACAAGCCTACTCCTTTAGATTGACTGATAACCAAGTAGTTGCCCTTTAGCCATATAGATATTCCTCTGTTGACAAGTGACAGCATGCAAGAGAGGAGCATTTGACATTTGTGCCCTAACTCCTCCTGCTTTGCCCAACTCCTCCTGCTTTGCCCAAATAACTTTGCACAACTTGTGCGTTGCACAAACAAAAGGGTCAGCAGTCTCCAGAGGCTGCGATAGTACAGATCTCAGAAGCTACTGTTTATCCGCTTTCACTTAAAGCTTTAAGTTCTCTTGGAAAACAAAACTTTGAATTGTCTGATGTTTCCTGTCCCAGCCTCCTCCACACACAACTGGGATTCAGCAAGGGAACATTTCATAGCTTTGTCAGAGGAAATAAACATTGCCAACGTTTTTCAGCATGCCTATACAGTCCTGCTCTGTTTAGCTGAGGGTTAAACAGGGCAAAGAATGGTAGCTATCTAAAGGTTACACTGAGATGTTTCTTCTCTGCAGAAGACAGCTAAAGTTTGGATTTATATTTAGTGACATTCTGTTTTTCATCAAAACCCAAATGAGTCTTAGTTTTCTGCTGTCAGATTAGTTAAGAAATACCCATTGCTTCTTACAGACAAAGCAGTCATGCTGCCAGATTTAAGCTTTTCTTAATCTTCTCAAGGAATGAATTATCTTGAGGAACCACTTGAACTCCTCTGAAACTACAATTTCGTTGAGTGGCAAGCAGCCCAATTCTATAAAAACTATCAGTATGTATTTGATGAAGGCTTCTGCTGATGTCAAAATGAGACACCAGCAAGGCTGAGGGGTAAAAACCTGCATGTGCAACCAGAACTAAAGCCAGTTCCATGTGACATGAGTGTGAAAAACTATGAAATACTGCCAGCTCCTGAGTTGGGTTTGCATAATTTTAGTTTTCCACATAAGGCATTGACATGCTTCATTTCAAAGTGGTTTATAGCAGCATTAGAATTTGTCACTGCCTTGTTTTGTTTGGAGCTATTGCCTCTTCATTATCAGGGTTGACACAGCATGTTTTTTGTGGATTGGCAGACTTCTCCCCACGTTTAGGATATGGAGATGGAGATGTTTGGGAACACACATTCCCATGGCAGCAAGTTTCTTCTGGTCTTGAAAGACAAACATCATCAGGAGTAACATCAAGCAGATAAATGAAGGTTAGGAGTCTTATTTCTCAGGCTGATCATCAAAGCAATGGCTTAGCAGATCATGTTTTGTCTGGAGTCAAGGACCCATCAGTACAGGCATCACATAAAAGGTCTGCCTGTGACAAGGCTTATTAGTGGCAGTCTGTGCTTCCAGCTGACCATTTAGCTGTAAAGTCATCTGCAGCTCCAGTTCTCCCTCTTAATACAATAAGACTGATTCTCTGTTCATTCTCACAAACATTTAAGGTAGCACAGTCTTCAGTCTATGTCAAAACCAAAATAAATCTGTCAAAAATTGATGCTTTCCAGCCCAGCAATCTGGCAGTGAGGTTTGCAGACTTTTGTGAACATTTCAGTGAAACCCATGGAGAAGTTAGCATTGGAGTATTTCAGGTTCATGAACCACATTTTGAGAGATTTGATGGCATAAAACTCAGGCACTGCAGTGTAGGCTTTAGCTGAACTGCTGCAGTTTTATGAATCACAGTGCTGCCTTACCAACCAAGAACTCGAGTCAACCTCAGCTTCCTGAAACCTTGTCTAGAATGCCATTTAGCATATTTAATAAAAGAAAAATACACCCTTGGGGTCCTGAGCAACAGTTAATAACACCTGGTGACAGTAAATGAATGGCATTATAGAGTTTTTGGTAATGGAGCCCAACTAATGGCTTTAACCACAATAGACAGAGGATGCTAGGAGCTGGATTTGAGGGGAGCCTGATACTGCAATCTTCATTGATTCTGCAATTGCTAAGGCAGCCTAAGCACTGAGTGATAAACTCTCTGAATGCAGACAGCTGAGTCAGTGTTTATAGCTCCCTGTATGAGAGGAAAAAAGACACACAGTAAATCGTCCTTATTTTGACAATAATGAATGATGCAATAACATCCTAAACCTTATCAACAGAAACGCTTCTACCTGAAGCTGAAGTCCAATGTGTTTCTTGACTTCAGCTTCAGGTAGAAGGGTTTCTATTGATAATCTGTCAGTGTCCTGAGGGTACCAATAGGCCCTAATTGCCCTTCGCAGTGGATATATACCTGCACCCCTGCCCATGGCCCAGCGGCTCTACTTTAGCTCATCTTTGTGTGCCTAGTCGTGGCCTGAGGTACATGGTAGGTGCACCTCTCTCCAGCATGCAGATAGCTTGCCTCCAGCACTGTCTCTGGCCCCATCTGCTCCTGACGCCCTGGTTGGACTCCATCCCTGGTCCATCACCTCACGTTGCCTTGGGCTTTGGCCAGAGCCTGTTCCCAGTACCTGGCTCTGCTGCAGTGTTTAGTCCTTGTGGGATTGCTTCCCTTTGGTTAAGAGTACTGCTTGTGCTGGGGTTCACCTGGGTTCCCAGCTTGTCCTGGCTATAGCCCAGGTTTTTTTTCTGGCAAGGGAACTCCAGCACATTGCCACTGACAGCACACTTGCACACTGACATCATCTGACTTCACGGCAACGCTACACAAACCTATGCCTACATTCCCCATTTTCCATAATGGGCTTCAACACTCCAATTTCACTTTTAGTATTCTGCTATAATTAAACTCAGTCTAGCTTGAAACCTTCTTAGGTGTGACCTTCAGTGACTAGGAAGTCACATTAAGTGACATTGCACCTTGTGAAAAGAAAAATTAACTTCTTCCATTCAGTAAAACAGCAATGAATATTACCAGTGCTCAAAATAAAACCTCAGCTTCCTTGATATGCTGGTACTGAAAGCTGCTCTAGGAGGGCAGCATGTCACTGAGGCAACGCTTGATCTTAAGGCCTTCCTTTAAGTCAAACCTCACTGAGAAACCTAAAAAAAGCCTGCAGAGGGCACATATAAATGGGGTGCTAAAATCAGAATTAAGATGAAAGAATCAAGTCTTGCTTATTCACAAATGCTACTCAGGCTTGATCCTTCATTTTCCTCATTTCTCACTTTCTCTCCTCCCTCCCCCTTTGCCAGTCCCTGAAGTGCATTATTAGACTCCGAATAGCGCTGAATAGCATAAACCATTATATCAACTGAGCTGCAGCTGACACTTGCAGCTAGCATGGGTGCATTCCAGCAGTAGCAATGTACCCAGATCCTCACCAAGAACTCCAGCTGCAGAAAAGGGGTACAGCTTCTTTGGACACAACTTGCTGCAGAAAGATGCTTGCAAAAATGGCTGAAAGATTCATGTCCCAGTGCTGTGGCAGTGGGAACGAACAGGGAGGTTCTGCATGGCCATACACCCAATAAAATCCATCTGGGTGTAAGTTCATATTTATTAGCATATCCAGTCAACAATCGTATTTTAATTCCCTGATGGCTAGCAGGCTGCTGCATCTCACAGACGCCTAAGCAGGCTTTCTGCTGCTATTATAAAACAAATTACCTCCTGCATGAATGGCCTTAATATCGGTTCACACTCCAAGCTGTTCTACTGTGCTGACATATGTACACTCCATTCACCCTGCACTACAAAAGGCATATTTGCTTCAGAAACCACTGATCAGATAAAGCAGTAAATGGATAAAAAAATAACATGCACAACATTAGCACTGATACATTTCCCATTATTCCACTCCTTTTGCCATGGGAACCCCTGTTTTGCTGCTCGGTGTAAATACAGGGTCACTGGGCAAGCAATAGGGCTTCAACATCTCTCCGCTTCCATCCCACCCTCACATAGCATGTGTTCCTCTACATGTCATGGTTGCATAGCTCTTTCCCCTTTAAGACAGTTACATCTAAAGAAATAAATTTTGACCCAAGCCGTACTGAACACCTCAACTAGTAATCATGTCATAGAAGCACCAGCTACTGAAATAAGAATATTATAAATAGAAATATTCCGTATAAGCAGCTTGTGACTAAGCTCACTTTTGAGCTAATAACTTCCCATGGAGATAAACTCTGCAGGAAAGCTCACAGACCTATAAATACTCAGAATTCATTAACAGATCTTTTTGTTGCAAAAATTCTTTTCCGGCTGTGCATCATGACACTGGTGCTCCCTACCCATTCTCTTTTCAAAAGCTGCAATTGTTTAACCTCCAGATCCGGCTGCTCTCAGAAATCCACAGGAAGAAAACATTGGGGCAGTTTTGAATGTTAAGACCTTATTCTAATGCCAAAAAAAAAAAAAAAAAAAAAAAAAAAAATATAAATAAATAAG
>VFFE01006544.1:698-29679 GCA_008921705.1 Burhinus oedicnemus
TTTTTTTTTTTTTTTTTTTTTTTGGTTGCTGCTTGCTCGTTTCTTTAAGTACTCAGCTTTGTGCAGAAGGCGCCTCTCACAAAGCAACCTGCTCTGTGTCCTTGGGCGGCTCTGCGGGCCGCTGGTGCAATCTCCGGGGCAGCTTTCCCAGGGCGCGACGGACGCTGGAGCGCTGTGGCTCGCTGTGTCTGCAGGCTGCCAGCCTTCGGCGCAGAGTAAATAGCAGCAGCAGGTTCGTAGTCCCGGGTTCACATGTTGTACCGGAAAAACACAGCGGGTCATTTCTTCCTAGTGAAATGGGTGTTTCTGATGGCTGAGAGGGGCTGGGATTTGCTCTTTTTTTGAAATTTTTTTTTTTTTTAAAAGTAATAGTCAAACCACACCCTACCGCTACCCCTTGTCATGCTCCTTTTGGCTGGTTAGTCTGGTTTGAAAGCGGCGGGGGGGTGAGGGCTGGGGAGGCAGGTTACAGCCCTGTTTGTATGTGACAGCGAGCTCCCTGCTCAGAGGGTGGAGGCCCATCGTGTGCGTGTTCCCGGGGAAAAGGAGGAAGTTCACACTTGCTCTTGGCCTGGCCGCGGTCCTGGTTGTTTATTAACAGAAGCCTCTGAGAAATCACGTTGGCTTGGTCTTGGAACTTGCTCCCGTTTCTGCACCCAGGTGCTGGCTGCTGGCATAGCCACGAAAAAGTCTTGACAGCAATTCTAAGATTATTCAGTCTGCGATAGCTTGGAAAGAATTGCTTTGGGTATTTGCAGTTCCGCTTGTTGCAGACTGTTTCTGGAAGGCCAAGATGAGGGGTTACTGTGGTTATTTCCCACATCTTGCAATCTTTATCAGAATTAGAGCTCGTTGCTTGTGTTGCTGAGGTTTTAACAATATCGCTGTTGGCTGACAGTCACTTGTTCAAAAAAGTGGGCTGATGCTAGCGTGAGGGAGCCTTCATGATTTTGTTTGAGAACATGGCACAGTCTTTCGGCAATTGCCAGTTGACTGCTGTCTGCAGCTCACTGTTTTGTCTGATTAACGCATTTGTCAATTCCCAATACATTCTAACTCCAACCTGTTTTCTTTGTGTTTATGGCAGATTCTGTAGTTTTGTTAGTAAGCAGTTTAACAAATCTTACCGTTTTTTAGGTCAGCCTTATATGTTTATCATAATTAACTAGACTTTGCACAAAAGCTACCAGCTTCATTATAGTTATTATGGAAAGAAGTAACAATTTTATTTGCATTAGCTCCACACTTTTGCAGTTTAAGCCTCTGAACCTGTATAGGAGCATACTTACTGCTGTCAATGATGACATTTATTTCAGTTGAAGTACTGATAGTAAAAATTAAGTGCATGCATATTTCTTTGAATGCCTGAGCTTTTTAGACTACTAGTTCTAAAAATGTTTGATAAGACTGCACGTGCATCTGCAACAAAGTGACAGTAGGTAACGGTTTTATAGCTAAGGTATATTTTCCTTACAGATAATTACAAATACAAATGTTCACATTTTTCTCACCATTACCCTGACCTGACCCAAATTTAGCAGTATTTTCAACCCAGATGATGGTGTGATTCATGTGTACTATTTATCAGCTTAAATGAAAGGCCTTTTACTAGACTGCTTGAGAGCTGACAATCTTCTGTTGTTTTCCCTGCTTTTCCTGGCTCAGCTTGACCATGAGGCACGTCTTGCTTATTGTACAGGCTGCGGTGAGTGTGGCATCTGTGAAGATGCAGTAACCTGGATATGACTTTGGTTGGGTGTGCCCGAGCTGGGTCGAACTGGATAATTTTAGACTATTCACGCATGATCATTGGCAGTCTGGGTTAACTTTGCAGCTAGCACGTGCCCGTACTGCAAACTGTCACCCGGGAGTTTCTGGTTGTATATATCATGTTTAGAATATCGAGACTTGATGCCTTATAGCGATTCTCCAGGCATTTCTTCAGTGTAAACAATCTGGTTTAAGTGACTTGTCTTAAGTTCCCTATATAGAGAGAGTAGGATTTTCCAGAGGAGCTAATCACTTCCTGAATAGTAGGGTTTCAGGGAGCTTTATATATTCAGAAAAGAAAAGGAGGAGCGAAATCTATCGGTTAGACTTCTGACAGCATAGTTTAGGCAGTGACAGTGAAAGGTATTCGCATGTGACCTACTGATGCACCTCGCTGTTAGTTTGAAAGGTGTAATTCGTTGGTGAAACACAATTGCTCTAAGTCCATTGGGTCCTCATCACTTTAATGGAGAGTGTAAAATGTGACTTGGTTTTGAATGTATAGAGGAGGATTTTCAAAGTAGTTTAAATGTGTGGGTTTTCTTCAGTGAAGTGCTTCATGAAATGAATCAGTTTGAATTCCTCTTAATATTTCATGGTGTAGACTAGTCCTAAGGGATTAGAGATCCACTTGTCTACTTGCCTCTTTTGAGAGTTAGGCACAAATTATTTCTACAAGTATATTGCATCTAAGATAGTGAAAAGCAAGAGCCTCGGGTAGGGTGTATTGTAGAGTTCTGTTACTTTTTCCTAACTTTTTGTGTGATATGAGCCGTTAACAAAGTCATTCAGTGCTACTTTTCCTCATCAAAACAGGGATGAAGGGATCTTTCTGTTCCGTGCTCAAAGTTGGATATTCCTCTGTCTGTATCCCATATGAAGAAAATTGAAGACTCCTTGGGAGTGAGGGTCTCATATCTTCACTTATGCTTTCACTAAAGTCACTTGTGGACTCATGCTTGAGAACAAGGTGGTGATTTTAACTGTATTAGGTATTTACCTATTTTAACACTTGTTGCTATTCTGAGAAGTATGTTAATAGTTTGCATTATTTTCATTTTGAAGATTTTTATTTTTTTTTAAATTCAGAAAGTAGCTGAGAGAAGCTCTGTAGTTTGAGAAGCTTATAAATGAACAAACCCAAAACTCTGCATTTTAAAGTTTTAGTTAAACTCTAGTGGTGTCAAGAATGATGCTAGGTACAGACCTTTGCTAAATAACTCTGTAATGAATGTACTAATTTAAGCTTTACTGTCTCTACTTCAAATGATGAGGCAGCTATGCAGCTACTACTTCTTTAGCACTTTTGCAAGTCTAAAGAAGATACAGAAGGTTTTGGGGAAATGTGGGGTGAATCATACTTTTATTTGTAGATAAATCAACGGTGAAATTCAAAACGAAACAGTATGTTCACGCTTTTCTTTAAATCTGTTTTCCCCTTTCTGTTCCATTTTCTCCTTGCCTTTGTTCCAAGTATTATCAAGTTTTTGGATGCTTTTAATATTTGGCTTACTTTTTCCTTTTTCCTTTTTTTTTTTTTTTCTTTTCCCTTGGCCAAGGATAGAAATGCAGTAAAAAGACTTGAGACCTTTTGCAGTAGGAGATAAATTGATGTTTTGAACTTGATTTAAGTCTTTGGTGATTATAGTACCCAAGTTTTCAAAAAGGAAGAAATTTGAATTAATGATTTGGTAACAAGTGCATAGAGTTGTTCAGAAGCTTGTAGATAAGAAATGATTTGCATTTATACACTTTCACCCTCCCCCCTCAATGAAAATGCTTATGAAATTAAGTGATTGATTATATAAAATAAGTACATGTGGATGTTTTGGGGGAGAGCAAGTAATGCAAAGGCACTGCAGACTAGTGCGTTTATCACTGTCAGATAGAATAAATATAAATCCTCCTAAAAGCATTTAAGATTTCTTGGTTTAAGATGCTGTATGTGAACTAGGTGTTATAATTATTGTTGGTCTTGATGACAAAATAAGGTTTCATCTTTAATTTACGCTTTTATAAGTGTATTAGGAGGAGAAGCGCTGTATTTTTCTGAACATGGTTTGTGGGTTAGGAATGTGAATTTTTAGTTGTTTGAGAAAGGCACTTTTTATAACAGATGGGGGTTTTTTGATAGTTGCCCAAGGGCTCCGGGATTGTTGTCGGAAACATTGATCTGTTGTAGTTTTGTTTTCTGATGGAGGAGACTGTTCTAAACTGATCTAATAACATGTTAACAGAAGTAACAAGGTCTAATAAAAAAATCTTGGACGAATAGCATTCTTTGTGTTAAGAATAACTACTAATAGAGTATTTAACTTTTAAATGACCATAGCTTAAAAAAACATAAGATGAGGAATTTGGAAGGTCTTTATAGCTATTTGATGTTTGGGTTTTGGGTTTTCTTTGTTTGGGTCCTGTCCCCCTCCATCCTCCCCCCCCCCCGAAAATCACTTGTGTAGGCTTTGCAGCAAGGAATTAGGAATAACTCTTCAGAATGAGGGTGGGGTTTTTTGTTGTTCATTTTTTATATTGACTTCCCCCCCATCCTTTTGGTGTTGTATATGTTTGGTGTAGTCAGTATGTTTTATATTCTTTTCACTGGCTTTAAATACAAATAAGCAATCTATTTATGGAAAATGTTACACAGTACACTGAATAACAGGATATTTTAAAGCTGATGCATTTTTTGTCTTTATTCTTTGGGTTCAGATCTGATTCTGGTTCATTAAGGGTCATAGGGAAGACTGATACATGACATAAATTTGTCATCTTTTCAAAGTAGTTATGCAAGCTTGTTATTTAAATCTAGTTAAAATAATAAGACTTAGGTTTTAAAGACCCTGTAGATTCCTAAAAGATTTCTATCTGCATTGTTGCTCACCCATAGGCTTTTAAAAATCTGGCTCTGAGACTTTAAAAGGACTCATGTTTTAAGATTGGGATTACCAGTGACTATATGTTGCATTACGGGTGAAACTAGTAGTGGAAGTGCAAGTCTGGAGGTAGGGAAACATGGCAGAAACGCTTGTGCTTTCTCCACTCATTGGATTCTGTTGCTTTCAGTAGTTTTAACTACTGCAATGCTGCAAACCATATGAATATCAAGAAGCTGATTAATATATCTGAAAATAGCGTCTTTTTAAGTGTACGAAACCTATGATATGGAAAATAAATTCTCTTTGCAACAATTGTTTAAGCCAATATTTAGACAGTCTGGAAAGGTGTCTTGTAATCTTTAAGGACTAATGCCTGCACTTTTTAGTGAGTAGAGTATTTTCCAATAATTACTACCAATAAATAGGCACAAGTTCAAGAGGATATAAAACCACTGAGTCTGAGTTGTAATTCTGCATTGAAATGGCTGGAGAAAAGAAGTCGTGGACACAGGTCTGCTCATTTGCATCAAAAGGACTATTTGGAGACCAGTTTTCCTTTAACTGAGTAAAAGTGAATAGTCTGTCTTTACAAATGAAATATAACTGCTACTATCTAGAGAGCGATAAGAAGTTTGAATTAAGATTTTGACCACAATCTACAGACAACATAATGGCATGATAATATTTTTAGGAAGAAGCTTTATGCTGTGCTTACATAGTCCTTATGTAAGTTATTTCTTTAGTTAGGGGCTAATTAGGTCCGTACAATTCAGACATACTGGCTTTAAGAATTCCCTCCCGATGTGTGAATGTGTTCCCTGCCTAAAATGCCATTGACAAGGATTATTTTTCAGTTGAATGCGCCCCCCCACCCCCCCCGCAAGTCCTCTGGACATGTTAGGGATTTACTTTGTTTTCACAAGTGTGTTTTTTCTGACAAAACTATTTCTCTTTCAAAAAGGTTAAAACAAAATGAATGGAACGCATTTTATGATTTTTGAGGAAAACCTTGCTTTATAATTAATAACATTTTGCTTTTGTCTGTAAGAAATGTTCATCTAAACGGGGTAAGAAAGACTGAAACTTAGCTGGAAGTAATTGACATGAACTGGTGTTTGTGATAAGGATGTTGATCATAAGAAACCACTCTGAATTTATCTTTGTGTCAGTACTTGAAAAGTTTCTTTGTTACAAATGAAGCGAAATAGATTGTGGCTATGCAAAATTCAGAACGTTCCATAAAGAATAACTTCTGATTTTGTCCAGTGGTTCTGAAAAAGGTGGAATTGAAAATCACAGTGTGAAGTAATAAACCGAATGTTATGATAAACTTAAGTGCAGTCAAATTTAGCAGTTATTCCAGGTAAGTAATGGAGTATTTGCTTTGTCTTTCAAAATGAGCTTCACACTAATGGGAGCCTCTTTGCAGTACATTTGAGTAAAGCACTGCTTCGGTAATTCTTATTTTTTGGAGATTTTTGGCTAGGAAGAATATTTACTTATAAAATATGTTTTGAGTGATGCTTATTCTAGTGAACAGAGATGTATGGGATTTTGCTTTTAGCTTGTGAAAAGGCTAGAGCCAGTTGATTTCTGCTGTTAAGGTTGTTATGTTGATTTTGGAGATCTTTTCTCCTCAAAACGTTAATTTTTACCTTAAAAAAATCAGCTGCTAGCAGTTAAATGCAGTAATGTTTTAGGACAATATTTTTTTAAACTGGATATAAACCCCAACATACGAATTATTTCAGTAACCATTAAGCAATGTATTCACATTAATTGTGTTTGTTAAGTAGTTGAGACGAAGTGGGCAACGTTGCATTAGGTCTAGCTCATAGCAGAGTTGAGAATTGCCATATTAACAATTAGTGCGCGGCTTTTGCTGTTTAGTTTTCTACATCAAGATCGAAAATTATAAATAATGTTGAACATGCATCTCCCTGGAAATTTTTTTAGGTTTGTGTAAAAATAGAGTACAGTGATTTCTCTTTCTGGATGGAATAAAGATCATGAAAAATGAAAATGCTGAAAGACCATTGCTTTTTCTAATTTGTTGTTTTTTCTTTGCTCTCTTTTCTCTCTGCTTGTTCATTTCCTTACCTTCTTTCATGCTTTTCTTGTTTTCAAGGAAGGAAGTGTAAACTTTACTCATTTGCATTGAGGTGCTCCTTTTATTTTTGTTATTTGCTAAGCAATCAAGAATGTGGAAATTGAAGCTAAAATTTACAGTAACGACACTAAATTTTAGCATTTTCATTCAATTCAGTGGCCTCTGTAGAGCAAATGTTCCTATCTTTTCTTTCCTGAGTTGTTGCTCGGTGTTTTCTGTAGTCAGGGTGTGTATCAGAGCCAGCTTTTTCTTTGTCTTGGTTTGTCTTTATGACTAAGGGGCTTAGAAATATTCTTTAGCTAACTTTTTGTTTTCTTTCAATTAATGTTATCAGGATAAACCAAACTACGTATTAGATAATTCTAATGGGTGTATACATGACTTAGCTCATAATTCTAGTTAAAGACTCTGCAGAGAGTTCCCCCCTCCCCTAGTCTTCAATTGCAGCTAAAAATTACTTACTGCTTTTCTGTAACTGTCCCTGTCTAGAAGATTAATAATCCAAGATGAAAACAGGAGACAACAAAGATAAAAGTCTATTGTGAGTAGTAGTTCAGGTCTAGCAGTAACATTGAAGCTATCTTCCTGGACTGTATAGGGCCTTGTGAGCTTCTGCTTAATGAACAAATGTGTATGGTTCTAACATAACTTTTTGCAGTGGGAGGATAAGTTTTCCATGTGATTGGTTGCCCTTGATCATCAAAGTGCAATTCTGCCTTTCATTTCTGTCTAGTTTGGTTCTCTAGTAAGACGAAAAAACCTGCTTCGACGTAAGTCCCATGTTCATTGCTGCTTTTTTTTCCCCAGTACTCGCCTGTTTTGCTGGTACCTTCTTATTCTAGGTGACTTACACTTTTTCCCGGTTAGGTGTGTATAACTTGGTAAAACCATTTTGTGAAACAATTCAGGATTACGGTCATCACTTCTGTTACAGGCTTTAGCCTCAAGATTGTCAACTGGTTAGTATTGTCAAGTGTTATATTTCATTACACTTTCTAGAGCTGCTTTCTTTCCTTGTGTGCTCACCTCTAAGTTAGACCCTTTGCTCAGCTTCTCTTTATATCATCTTATAGTGCCGATATTCTTACCAGGGAACTATTCCTTTGATACCACCTCCATTCTCATCTCCTTATGAAGCCGTCTGTTTAGATATTTCTCTCCACAGTCAGCAGGACAAACCTCTTTATTGCCCTGGTCTGTCTTGGACAATTTTGGTGTAGATTGCTAGTTACTTCTGGAAACGTCTTTATGGTTTGAATCCTGAAAGAACTGGAAAAAAAGTCCTAGGGCTAGGGTTGTCATCTAAAAGATGAATATACAGTAAGGGCAAATGGGACACTAGGAAATGTAAATAGTACTCCGATACACATATTTCTAATCTTTGAATTTCATTGTCTAAATAGAAGAGTCTGTTAATAGAGTTTGTGATTGTACTGATGAAATTGTGTGTACTCCTCTTCTGTACGTTTGTCCACGTCATCTGTTCCAGTCAAGAACAGAAATTACACATTGTCAACTTTGCAAATTTTAAGCTTTTTTTTTTTTAAATGGTGCTTAGTATATCTTAAGAGTAATTATCAATGGATTTCTAATTTTACTTATGTATTCCGAGAGTATAAGATACAGTAGGCTTTTAAAAAATAGTTAAGACTTACTACAGCGATTCTTTTCAAGGACATTAGAAAACCTGCTGGTTTGCGATGTAATTGGAAATTGAGTATCTGTTTGAATATATTACTCCTAATGCCAGGTTAACTCTTGGGTAAATATTCTAGAATAGGTTTTGTGTAATGCAGCACTGGTTGCTATAGAGTGGTGGCACACCGAAACAAAAGTGATGTTGTATGTTAATGGCTTCAGGGTGGGGTTTTTGTTTTTATTTTTTCATTGTTTTTATTGCTACTTTGATACATTGTACTCTGTTGTAACTAGAACTAAGGAATATGCAAGCTCTCACAATAACTTACTACCTAGTACGAGATTACAGTTTCTTGGCGAACTGTTTTAAGACTTGCCCTTGGTGAATTGTGTCCCAGGGCATGGCTGAATTTCTGGTCTACTCTATAGTGAAAGCCCCTTTATAGCAGGGGGAAAAATGAAAGAATGAGTTGTCTGGCGACAATATTTATTTGGCCAACAAAGCGCGTTGCCCATAGCAGTATCTGTGAACTGAAGTTTCAGTGCCTAGATTTTTCAAGCATCCCATGAGCTGTTTAGTGGAGGTTTCTCTTTGTCAGACGAGTTGTCTTGTCAGTCCACACTCGAGTATTTTCTGACAGACAGATACACAATTTAATTGCAGTGTCATGCTTTTACACATACATTGTATTGCTCACAAAACCCAGTGGAAGATCAGAATCCCCCTTCTTAGTAAAGATTAGTGGCTGTTGCATAGTGTAAGGTTGGGCAAAAGAGTTCAAACAACAAAGAAACCCTCCCCCAGTGACTACAAGAAGAAAAGGTCTCCTTCCCTCTGCCCTCCCAGAAGGTGCTCTGCTTTGAACAATACATCAGCTTGAAATTAAAAAAGGCCCTTAAACCCTTTTGTTGTTCTTGATTTTAGTAAAAACAATTATTCTATGTTCTTAATTTAAAAAAATTTAGGACAATGCTGTCTGTGATGCCATGTCCTCCTGGACAGAAAGATGTTTATGTGGAAACAAGCCAAATTGTACCAGGTTGTGTTTTAGAAGCTTTGCATTGATAAAATTATCTTTATAATATAATTTCTTTTATGTTGAGAAACCTGGAGAAATCGGGCTTGTATTCACCTTTCATATGTAGTTTGATAATATTTACTGTGTTCATATCCTATCCAAGTATTGCATACTTCTTGTAGAATGCTGGACATTTTATTAGGAAACATGTAAATAGTTTCCGTTTAAAGTGATAGCCTTACTGAATATGAATGTAGACAGAATGGGAGTTTTAAGAGTTCTTTAACACATACTGTATTTATTCTAGCTATTGAAAGACTGGGATAGATTGTTTTCATATCTGGAAAAGGAAAATAATTTTAAAATTGTTATGGAAAGACAATGTTTACTAATGAAAACATTGCTCAATCCTGCTATTTGGTTTTGGTGAATTGCCTATTATGTCTAGTGTTTGCTGTATAGCGAGGAAACTCAGAAGTGGAATTACTTAAGATTACTGCATTTTGCAATCTATTTCTTTAGCTTTGTTGAAGACCTTTTTTAGAAAAAAAGTGCTCAACAACTGTTTCCTTCTTAAAAAATTGGTGAAATGCTTTAACAAAGCCCTTCTTTGTTTTGTGTAAGAGATGTATTGGAATACTTTTGATAAAGTTTCCAGAAATATTGAAATTTTATCTAGTATTACAAGAGTGTTTTAGTTGTTGCCATAGCACAACAAGGACTATTTCAATAAATTCAGCCGTTATGCTGATAACAAACTGTTTTCAGGCAGATAAGGATTGATATGTAGACTACAAATAAAAAAAAAAAGGAACAGTGAAGTAATTTTATGCACTGACTATTGGCATATTCACTGAAGCCATCTACAAGCATCTAAGGACCTAACTGTTCCAAAGTGATGAAATTATTACAGTCCCAGGAAGTGCTCAAGACATGAACTGGGTTTGGAGTCTGTCTCAGGTGTTCCAGCCCTTTCATAGGGAAAAAAAAAATGTGGGAGAGGTATTGTCTCTATCCTAGAGCCTTTGTCAGGATTTACAGTAAAAAATCTGGTTTTCTGTTACCTTTTGATTTCTGTCTGTATGTAGCTTTTGAAGTTGGCCTGTAAGGTAGGATCTGTGATGACCTTGCAGTGTTTTTAGTTTTACAGTGTTCAAAATGCTAGTAGAATTTTCTGAAGTAGTAATCAAGAAAATCTCTTTAACAATCTGATACTGACGCAGTATCTTGAGTATTAGTAGTTCTGAAGGAGTTACTAATTCTTGTTGTTGGCAATAAATTGATTGCAGTCTACTGCAAGCTCCAGAATACGTTTCACACTTTACTTTCTCACCTGCATTAAGATTAAGCATGAAATCAGTGCATCAAATTTATGAGCTATTAGCCAAATTTGAAAACTTTGCCTTCTCAAAGTAATCTTCGTTCATCTTGATTGATAAGTGTCAAGTGGCAGCATAAGGCTTGGGTAGCATTGCACCAATGTGAGACAGTCGTACTGAAGCAAAGTATTGTACAACACTCTGATGACAGGGGTAGTCTGAAGTTCGTAAAAACTTACTGAAATTCAGCACTTAAGTGTCTGTCTTACCCTCAGTGTTCCACGTTTGTCTCCAGGTCTTTGAGCGTCTTTGTGTGCATAGATGCTCATAAATATCCATGTATATCATTATAAATGCACTGATCTAGCTCTCTCCAGTAAATCTGCCTATGTAGAACCCTTCTCTTTCACATTTCCCACACACACACACTGCCCCAAAAATCTCAAATTGACAGCCCTAAACTGGACACCTCAATCTTCTAGTTAGGGTGAAAAAATGCCAACTACAACAGTCTGCAGATGTGTTCCTCCTGCTACATAGGCTTCAGAAAGACCCCGGGAGCATGACTTTATGGTTATCCAGCTTCCTGTGAGGTTACTGATCAGCCAGTCCTCTAGCATGTGCCATGTGGACTTTGGAGTTTGGAGCGGCTGGACTGTTGTGGTTGGGCCTCTTTATAACCAGGTAGTCCCTGTGCTGTGACAGTGGGGTTTTCTTCTAAGGGAGTGGGGAGAAAAGGTGTTTATTTCTTGCATGCTGTACTATTATAGCCACAGATAAGTTTTCCTTATTTTGGAGAGTATTCCTCCTTCTACTACACTTTCAGCTTGAGTGTCATCTATTCTGGGTACCTGCTAGGTGGAGACAAGAATGAGTTTTCTGGATTAACCTTGCACTGAATTCCTCAGCTGCTGAGAAGGGAATCTTGCACCAAGCGGAAAAATTCCTTCCTAACCACCTCAAAAGTAATTAGGATGGTACTCCCAGCAGGTAGAGCTAAATTTAGCCAAATCCTGAAGATAAACAGCTTGTTTCTTTATGGTGCAAAATGGCCAAGGCAATTGCTCTGATCCTTGATACACATGCCTTTTTCTTCATTCCAACTCCCTCCCTTCCAAGGTAATACCATGACATCACTAAGTAGTGATAGTAGTCTGAGCAGAGTGAGACACCAGAATATTTCTGATACCTTTATACCCTTAATTTCTGAAGTAAAGTATTGAAGAGCACTGTTTTTTGGCATGGCTGATAGATGCTTAAGTAACCCGAAGACTTTCCACCTCAGCAACTGTAAAAGAGGATGAAGAGTTTCATGTGTACGTACATAGTGTGTTCTGCAGCCACTTCTTCACCCATCTCTCAGCACTTCTGATGCACAGAAAGAAAGCTGGTAGCGTTGACCCTCTTCCTCCCATCGGTGCTATCTGATTGCCACTGTGACGGGACAAGGGGTAAAGGTTTTAAACTGAAAGAGGGGAGATTTAGATTAGCTATTAGGAAGAAATTCTTTACTGTGAGGGTGGTGAGACACTGGAACAGGTTGCCCAGTGAGGTTGTGAATGCTCCATCCCTGGAGGTGTTCAAGGCCAGGTTGGATGGGGCTTTGAGTATCCTTGTCTAGTGGAAGGTCTCCCTGGCCACAGCAGGAGGGTTGGAACTAGGTGATCTTCAAGGTCCCTTCCAACTCTAACCATTCTAATATTCTATAAACCAGTAGACTTTTTTTTTATTTGTATTACCGAGTACTCCTATTTGTATATACCAGTACAAAACAACATGGTAGTCTGACTTCTTCCTTACATTGAGTGTCTGTCTAAAACAGTTCTGTAGGTAGAACATATATAATACTTTTTTTTTTATGTAATGAACAATTTTGAGTCTAATACCTGAATGTAGGCAATGCTCAGTCAAAAATGTTTGGAAACCAATGATATGACTTGAAGGTTTTTTTTGTTTTTTTTTTTTTTTGCTTAGACTGCTTCTACAAGATGATATTAGGTCGTACTTAACTTCTGCTTGTGTGTAGTTGTAGCCTCTTCTTAAACTGTCTGGTGTTTGTATACAAGACATCTTGTCTTCTCAATTTGTTGTAGTATCTCCAGAACAGTGGGATGGGAAAACAGAGATGCAGATACATGAAGTAATGTGTTGTAAATTTGGTTACTACAGAGCCAGAAAGAGAAGCCAGATTTTTGTGCATGTATGCAGTTTGCTATTCGCTGGGTCATGCTAATTTGGATTTCACTTTATAAAATATAGAGTGGGGCGGGGGGGGAAGTTAATCACACTTAGGATGTCATACACCACCCCCACTTTAAATCTTAAGCTGACTTGTATGGTATAGCAAAGAACACCCCTTTTCTCTATTTGATGCCTGCATATATTGACAATTAGGTTAGGTATCTTCGTAGAAAACTTGAATTATTTTAATCTTTGGTTCTGTTATTTTGTTTCAAAAATACATAAATATCAAATCTACATGAGACTGCCTTATTTCAGTAAATAGGTAACTTAAGTTTTGAACTTGATGAATAATTTCTTTCCCACATGTGTGACTTTCTGCTATTCAAACTGCTAGGAGGCTTATAAACTTTTAATTAAGACAAGTATATGTATTTTCTTAACATTCTTAAAGTGAATACTGAATACAGAAGAAATCAAAATCCCCCAAAGCTTTGCAATAATAATTTTAAAAAAAATCTTGAACGAGTTTCTCAAAGTACTTAATCTGAAAGAAAACTTGCTTCTCATTGTGGATAATAATAAAAAATACACAGCATGGATAATATGGTGCTAACTAAGAATATATTAAATGTGCATGTTTAGTTTTTTGTTTGTTTGTTTTGGGGTAGGTTTTTTGGGGGTTTTTTTGCTTGTTTTTATTTCTGTACAAATAAAATTTTTTTATACAAATAAGCCTGTCCTCAGTAGAAGAGAAACAAAACAGTAGCCAGCACACACCTCACACTGGGAGAGATTATTGATTGTTAATTAAATAAGAGGAAAAGAGGCTAGAGAGTCCTTATATTTTTAAATTCCTTTCCACGTCTGTATGCCACAATATTTGATTCTTGACAGATTTTTTTTTTTTTGGGGGGGTGTGTGTGTGGGGGTGTGTGTGTGATCTTTTCATATTCTTGTGACATAATGCCTCACTAATGAGAGGATAGACCTGTCTTTTGGTGTAACTTTTTCAGCTATGTTAATCCTGATTTGCTGCAAAGATTCCTTCTGTAATATCACCAGTTAAAACCTAAATTGTTTCACGGTGAGTCAGAATGTACTTGAAATCTTGCATGGTAGTATCACTTATGCCTTTATTAGCTATGTTTTATATCTGAGCAAGCCAAACCAAGTTACTGAATGCTTTTGTAATTTTGTAATCTGAGCCTGTTTAAACTCGAAATACTCCTGTTCACGGTTAATCATCTGCATTAATGTTTGTATTGTAACTTGTCCTTGGTCCGTGTGCCACTGAAATGACAGCCCCTTGATAAGAATAAAATTAAGGTTATCTGATAGAATTGTATTTTAGAGCAAGAAAATGCTTGAAAGTGAGCATCCAATTCATTTTCTGGTAGTTTTTTGCAATGTGGTGATAGCAGATGAAAGGTGGGAATTTTTTAGATGGAGTTAACTAAACATACAAGCCGTGTCACTGGCTGCAAAACTACCGACGGGGCAGAAGTGCAGGACTTGCTGAGAAGAATAATTCATGCACAGTACACTGGCAAACACTTTCTTCTGGTGACTCCTGATTAGCACAGCTGCAGAGACCAGTTTAGTTAACTAGTGCTGCATGATAAAAACAGTAATTTGTTGTCTTCTAGAAGAAATCCTCAAAATAGAGCTGGGAGTGCTTTTTAAAACATAGCTCCTTTGGTAATTAAATGTGCCATTTGAAGGGTGAAATAAGCATGTTCATGGGTGGATTCCCCAGTGCAAAGTTACTTTCCTGACTGGAGAACTGCTTTTCACTTTGTTATTCTACCTTTTTAAAAAAATAAATAATAATAAAAAATCATTTATATCTTTTCTGTATATTTGAGACAGACTATAGAAAACTTAAATGCTGTGAATTGTGAAATAAAATTCACTTACAATATATTTAAAGGCTTAGATTGTATTTTTAGCACTTCATTTTTTTCCTAAAGCTGAAGTGTGTTCCAGAGGACTGAAATTTTTAGTGGTGAACAAGTTTTAGTTAAAAATAATATTTTGCCTTGTTTTAATAAAAATATACCTGATCTAAGCTTGATTATTGTCAAAATCTACTCCTTGAGATCATTTTCTTCTTGAAACAAACGTGAAAATTTTCCCTGCTTAGTCGTGTAAACCTTACTGATGATGAAGAGTGGGTAGCCTGTGGCACAGGGAGGATTTGTGTGTTTAAGCTCAGTAGTTCTTTATCACAGCTTAAAAATGAATGGGTGCTGGAATTACCATTTCTGACCCTGATGTTGCAAATTAGTCCATCTCACTTCATGTGTCTGTCCACACAGAACAGCTTGCAAAATGGAGATCTGTATCCTTATAGAGAAAATTACACTTGCTCCTTTTTGTTGTTCAGCAGAACCTCTGAAAAATTTGGCTTTGGGGAAAAGATGATCTGTTTCTGTTTGTTTGTCTACCTTTAGCAATTTGAGACGTTATATAGCTTAAAATTTTAGGCTGAAGACCTTGTGGAGGTGACATCATTGGAAATTAACATCTTAAGAGGGAAGAGTGTTTATAGTTGGTCAAGACTCCTGTATAGTCATGTATCTTAATTTGTAAAGACCCAAATGTGTGTTTTACTTTACGGCAATTTGCTTTCAGGACAAAAGACTAAAAATGTGATTCCTGTCTTCTACAGTTAGTCAAACTAATTAGTCAATTTCATTAGCCCTAATTTCTGTTGTATATCATTTTAATAAAAAAAAAAATAAAAAAATTGCTGGACTCTAACTTTTGGGGGCTGAAATCCGTGCTGTCTCTTGGATATGGATTTGAAAGGTACGAATCAAAAAAATGAACAAAACCAACTACTGTTCTCTGCTTGACATAAAAAAAACACAGAGCTGGGTTTCCTAGTTCTTCAGTGCTCAGGTAGCTTACTTAGCATTAAGAAAAAGCTTATTTAATTATTGCATTAAATAATTTGAAAAGAAACTGATAAAATTGCTTTGATAGTTGCCCATATGCCTTTTGTATTGAGAATTTCAAAACTTCTGACAATGAGGACCATGTTTTTATAGTGCTGAAATGGAGAGACTCATCCATGTGATTTTGTGGACATACACATCTTTCAGATATTTAGTGATTATCAGACAACAACTATTAAATATCAAGTTGTTCTAAACAGATGACAAGGTGATCCACATATTAAAAGCAGTGTCAGTGACATGATTTACCCTGCTCTCTGTGGAGGAACAGTCCTCTCAACTGCTCTGAGTATCCACATTACAGTTTGGAAACAACTCATTAGTGGCAGATACAGGCCATGTAGGTTTTACAGTGAATTACTGTTAGTCTAATACTCTCAGCAAGGGTGAATATTTACTTGAGAATTTTTGATCATGAAATTACTGAAAATTATTAGGAAAATCTTCATTTTTAGTGTAGTTGGTTTCTAGAACCAGCGCTGTGACAAATTCACATGATGCAGATCCTAGACCTGTATCATACAAACAGTATCTCCATCGTCATACAGCTATAATTATACAGTGGCATGTAGAAAATAAGACCCTGACATTTTTCTGTTGTTACATACAACTTCTTAGCTACATACTGCTGTGCCAGCTACAGTAAGTTCAGAAAATAAGATCTGTCATCTGCAATTTGAAATTAAGGAGAGATTTAAAGTTGAATGGGGTGCCAAGTATTTTGAGATTGGTAAGGTGAACCGTAGGTGTGTTTTTCTCCTTAGAATAAGACTGTTATCTTTCGTAATTTTTTTGTTTTATTTTAAGTGTGCAGGAGGAATGCTGATCCTCTAACTTTTGTGGATTTGGGGCTTTTTATTTCATCTTGGTTTTTAGTTCACAAGAACACTGAAACAAAGAGTCTTCTCTTAGTGTCTGAAGTTCAGATACTGTTTGGGCCTCTTTCCCTCCTCCTGCCCCCTGTGCACACCTGCATGAAGTGAACAACCGAGGAACTTGAAGCTGTTAATGTAATTAGACCAGTGTTTCTCCATTCTTCTCTTGATCTCCCTTTTGTCTTGGTCTACCCCACTTTCCTTGTGTTCCTTTCTGAGTTTGTTTTCTTCTGATGTTCTGTTGCTTTGTGGTATTCTCCTCAAAATCAAGCAGTACTGCTGTGGTTAGCATGTGGTTATTATTGGTAATAATAATAATATTTCCACCCACTCCCACCCTTGTGTGTCCCACATACCCTGTAGCAACTAGAGGATAGCAACAAATTGGTACTGATGGCCGTAAATCACTTTCCATGTTGCACTCAGGTGCTTGTCTGGAACTTCAGAACTGAACTGTGTTTAAAAGTAACATATACAACCTGAGGAAATCTCACCTGTTTGAGGATATAGGGAGCGCAGGGAATATTTAATCTATTATTTTTTTAAAAAGCCTCTTCTTCTGAGTCCTTGCCTTAAATTTCTGTTTGTTGTGCTTTTTCTGATCTTTCATTGCTTTTTGGTTGTATGATCTTTCTTGAAGAATGAACAGGGGTTACATGTTAAAATAATCATCCTGAAAATTCCTGATGACCTATTTATGTTATAAAATATCACGTTGTATTCTTAAAGGAAAAATGAGTTAGGGGCTTGTCTTAGTATTTTGCACTGGTGAATAGTGTAAGCAAGCTTATTTTAGAGCCACTATACAGTGGTTCACCTGATAATATTTGAAAAAATGTTTTCAGTCTTACAGTTGTCTTTATCCATATTGAAAGTGAAATCATTATGCAGTTCATAGAATGATAGAATACCAGGTTGGAAGGGACGTCAAGGATCATCTGTTCCAACCTTTCTTGGCAAGAGCACGGTCTAGGCAAGATGGCTCAGCCCCTGGCTAGCTGAGTCTTAGAAGTGTCCAATGTTGTGGAATCCACCATTTCGGTGGGGAGATTATCCTAATGGCTGATTGTTCTCATTGTGAAAAATTTTCCTCTTGTGTCCAATCGGAATCTCCCCAGGATTAACTTGTACCCCTCATCTTTTCCATGTGAGTCCTTGTAAAAAGGGAGTCTCCATCTTCTTTGTAGCCACTCTTCAAATACTGGAACATGGTAATAAGTTTTCCCCTAAGCCTTCTTTTCTCAAGGCTGAACAAGCCTCATTCTGTCAGGCTTTCCTCATATGGCAGGCTTCCCAGTCCTTTGGTTATCTTTGTGGCCTTTCTCTGGACCTGTCCACATCTGTTTTCTTTTTTTTTTTTTTTTTTTTTTTTTTTTTTTTTTTTTTTTTTGTATAGTGGGGACCAAAACTGAACACAGTGCTTGTCAGACCACACCTGGTACTGAGTAGAGTGGGAGAATGACTTTATCTCTGCTGGTGATGCGCTTGTCGATGGAACCTAGCATCCTGTTGCCTGCCTTTGCCAGTGCAGCACACTGTTCGCTCGTATTGAGCTTGTTGACCACCAAGACCCCCAGGTCCCTTTCCACAGAGCTGTTCCCCAGGTGGGTAGATCACAGCCTGTGCTGCACGCATGCGTTATGTTTTCCCAGGTGCAAAATCTTACGCTTGTCCTTGTTGAACTTCATAAGGTTCTTGTTAGCCCACTCTTGCAGCCTATCCAGGTCTTCCTGCAGGGTGGCTCTACCTTCTGAAGTGTCCACTTCCCTACTCAGTTCACTAACTACAAATGTGTTCTGCAAAGTAAAACTTTTCAGGTGCCTGTGAATAGTCAAGTAGTGGAACAGGTTGCACAGGGAGTTTGTGCAGTTCCTGTCCATGAAGGTTTTAAGACTGGACTGGATAAAGCTGCAAACAGCCTGATCTGACCTCAGAGATGACCCTTCTTTCAGCAGGAGGTTGGATTGGAAACTCCTGAGGTTCCTTCCTCCCTGAATTATCCTGTGATCCTAGGTAGATCAATGGTATGTATGCCCATTCCAGTTTATTTCCACCTGTGATGGATTGCATTGCATTAGTTGGAGAAATGACTCTTGATGTGTGTAGTAGAACCACTTATATAGGTTTTAGTGTCTCTAATCTCTACCAGTTGGACTCATACCTAAAGAGAAATTTGCAAATGTTATGCTGCTACCTAAACTACTTAGTTAGCTTTTTTAATCTCTTCTTTTGTCATGGCCCTTCTTGTGACATACATATTGGGACATCTCAGTATCGGAGTTCTCCTGTTGGTCTCATCCTTTGTTATTCTGTTCTTGGAAGTCAACTTGTGTAAACTAAGGATATCTGAGTGCCTGGCTGGTGTGATAATTAGTGTTTTCTGTAGGAGAATAGTCTTGGAAAAATCAATTAGGCTTTCCTCCATAGATGTTTAAATAAGATCATAGGATACTTTGGTTTGGAAGAGACCTCAGGAGGTTTCTAGTCCAACCTCGTGCTTAAAGCAGGGTCAGCCCTGAGGCCCCTCAGGGCTTTACTCAGTAAGGTCTTGAAAACCCTGAAGCACCAGGTTCTATACAACCTCTCTGGGCCATCCTCCTCCGCTGCTTGACTGTCCTAATGATGAAAAAGCTTTTGCTTCTATCCAGTTTAAAGGCCACTATTGTTTCAACTTATGTCCATTGTCTCTCGTCCTCCGACCATGCACTACTGTGAAGATCCTTGCTGTATCTTCTTGACGGCCTCCTTGTAGATGTGGGCTGCTTTGTAGGGGTCCCCAAAGCTGTCTCTTCCCCAGGAGGAACAAACCCAGTTCCTTCCGTCTCTCCTCCTAAGGTGGTTCTCCAGCTTCCTGATGGTCTTGTGGCCTTCTGCCAAACTTCAGTTTCTGTCTCTCCTTCCTGTATTGGCAACCCAAAACTGGATTGATGGGTAGAGGAGGATAATCATTTTACTTGATCAAAAGCCTATATTCCTCCTATTAATACAGCTCAGGATGATGTTGACCTTCTTTTCTGCCACAGCATGCTTCTGAATCATCTTCAGCTTGTTGTCCACCAAGATCCCCAGGTCGTTTTTAGCAGAGCTGCTCCACAGCCAGTCATTCTTGAGCCTGTGTTGTTGCAAGACATTCCTTTCAAGGGCAGGGCTTTGCATTTGTCCTCATTGAATTCCACGGAATTGAAAAACAGCTCAAAAACCCAAAGCGATAAAAAAACCCAAACCAAAACAAAACAAAAAACCCCAACCAACCCAAACCCCCACCTTGTAGAACTTCCTCTGGCAAAACATTTAGGCTTGTGCTTGAGTGCTTTGAATATTGAAATGCTTAGGTCCTTTTTGAAGTTGAACTCAGCATTCTTCTACCCCTGTCCTGCCCGACTGTTATGATTGAGAGTACCTTAACATTTCAGAATCACTTTATGTATCCTTTGACTTCAGCATACATAGAAGGAACATACTTTGCTTATATGATAGATTGTGGGGGAAGATTGGATGAGGTCATAATATGTGATAATATAAGTGATTATAAGTTGTCTAAATTCTGCTCTGTTTTGTTTTTGTTTTCTGCTCCTGTGTTTCTTCCTTGTCTGGATCACACGCCTGTGTCAGTTACTGGAACAGATTATGGCAGTGGATGAACTATGCTGGATTATTTTTGTTGATATGTGTTGTGAATAATATTTGCTTTCACTCCTGATTATTACTAGCTTTGTACTAATGTATTTTTTGCAGTACAGTGTGTTGACTAGTTAAATTCTTTGTACTGAACCTCACGTTCTTTGTGTTTGGAATTCTGCTGTTATGATACGGGTCACTGTGTGATGCCTAAAAAATGTCTTAAAAACCAGCATGCTTTGCTTGGGGCAAGTGGTAGCTGCTGAATGTATCCTGCATTTATGATGTTTAGAAACAAAAAGTTTTATTTATGAAACATTTATTTTGACCACAGAAAGGTCTTTTTTCATGGTATCAGAACTTCAAAACATCTGGTGTCGTCGGTTAGATACAGAGGTTTTTTCAATTGCATGGAAATACAGCTGTGCTGCTAGTGTAACGTCTTTGGTGGAAGAAATGCTGAAGTACTAGTTTGAAAGTAGACTATAATCTTGTCTGGCCACAGGTGTACTATTTGTAGCTTCAATGGAGCATTTTCACCATTAAAGTTTAAATTACCACTTTGAAACCTGGGTAGTATTAATCTGTTACTCCTGTAAATGTTCCCAGGCTAATATTAACATAGCAGAAATTGAAAACCGAAATAAGCCAAACAAGCAAAACCCCAAAAACTCAACATTAAATTTTACATGTTGATATTAAATTTAAACAAAGCTTTAAATGACCTTTCCTGCATGTTATGTTGGAATCTATTTTGATGCAAACTTGCTACTCTATCTTAAGTAGCTAAGTTACCACTTCAGCTGGTAGCCCCTGGGTCCTTATGCTTGTTCTTAGATTTCCACCTAAAATACACTGTTAAAAATGTTTATTGTGCACTCTGGGAAGTCAGTAGGTCGAGACTGGTTTGTTCCAGAAGTTCAGGGATCACAATCTGTGGTTCCTCAAGAAAGTTATCCTTCCAGAAGTCTCCTTTCATAAATGGAAGCTGTTCAGCTGAAGAGAGCTGCAGCAGTGTGTGGTGGAGAGAGCCTGCCTATGTTATGACAATATGAAGCCTTAATGTTCAATGAGCAAACTCTTGAAGGAGCTACTGAGTTCTATTCTGTAGGATCTGTAACCATCTGCTATCTGAATTCTAGGAATGAAGCTGCCGTCTAGCCTAAGCAATGTACAAATACAGAAATTTATTGTTTATTTTTTAAGTGCATTATGCCAGACCAGGGGTGGATAGGAAGGGTGAGGAAGAAAGCAGTATACGTGAAGGATGCTTATGTGATGATTAAGCATTCAGCTTTTCAGTTGTGTTTACGTTGTTCCTATCTCCTCCCAACTCCACACACCCAGTCTTGTAACCGGTGATCTGACCGACCTGCCCTCTGAAACTTCCTCGCTCTTCTGTAAGCAGCCAGTGGCAACTCTTTGTGAAACAAGGAGCAAGCCGCTACAAAATGATGGGACAGTATTGCTTTAGCTGCTGTCTGTTGGAGTAGATTTGTTCCGATGCTTAAATGAGAAGTGAGCAAGTGACTCTGGCTACTTTAAAGTTTGAGCGCTTAATCAACCTAATCGGTCATACTTAATCTTTCAACCCCTCATCATGACGAAGGATGAAGCCAGATTCTTATCTTACCTGGTATTACAACAAAATGATAATTCCAGATGTTTTATATAATTTTAAAGAAATAATGAAATATTAGTGTTTATGAGGGGGAAAAGAGCTGCCTTGCTGATGTTTAGAAATAGAATGTTTTCATAAAACCTGAATAGTCTTGCACAGAACACTTAATCTAATTAGAGACTCAACCTCAAAATATTTGAGAGGGTAAGATCAACAATTACAAATTAGTAACTTGAACTTTTTTTTTTTAACTTGGGCATATATCTCAGCTTCATTGTTTGAAAAATTAATGGTGATTTCTGACCGAATTCCTTTTGACAAAAAGTTGCTAAAATTGGTCTTTATGCGTGTACCACATGATACCTCTTTCTAGATTATTTATGCTATTATGAAGAGAACTGCAAAGGAAATTAGGAGCTTCCTATGTAATCAAGTGGCCAACTGCTGTTTCCTCTATCGGGAATAGCATTGGCGATTACTCACAGTCGCTGCGTTTGCATTGTTGTCCAGAGTGTGGAATAAGAGACTCTGAAGCAGTAGGAGGGAAAGAGAAAATACAGTGGCCATGGCTGAAATACTGCAGTTACAGAAAGAGTAGCTTTTTACTCCCATAGTTAGGAGGTGCTTTCAAGTGCTTCTTCGTTTTAATGACTGTTTGGTGGCACAATTAAATGTTACTTTTGTCAGGTTTAATTGAGCTTCTTTAAACACATTTAACCCACCCTACCTCTGGACTAACAATTATGACCGCTTCTTCAAATCTCATTTTCTTTTAATAATTTTGCTTGCTTTCCTCTTCTGGCCTGTTCTGTTGAAACGATGCTACTGTGATCTCTGCAGGACATTGGAGACTCTCAGGACTGTAAAACCCTGTCAGTGTTTGTGTGTGGACAACATCTGAGACAACATCTGATGTAGTGTTTTGCAGAAGGTCTCTTGGCACTGCTGAGCAATTCCTCTACCATTTGTGTCATTCCTGCTTTAACTGAACCCTTGCCAGTGTTCTCTTTTTATGCCCAGGACATGAAAAATATTTCAGAGGCTGGTGTTAGCAGCCAGTGATTGTAGCTCTAATGTACTCTGTACTGAGTGGCTCCTGATGTTTTTGGGGAAAACATTATTTCCAGTGGAAAATAACATCACCTTGGTTTTTGGTAATGTTAGTTATTATTTAGTTACTTTTAGTTGAAATAATGGAAAGCTGTATTTATTTTTATGCAATGCTACTCTTAGACATTAGATGCTATGTCCTCTGGTATTGTAAACAAAAATACGACTTCTGTTCTCAGTTAAATGATTCACTAATTGAAATATAGCCTGATTTTATTTTAATAGCCTTTCTTAGGCCTTTTATACCGAGTTTCAAACACTGTATTACTTTCATAATGTTTTGTTTGTTGAGCCTGAGACAAGTAAAATAGATGCTTAGGCAGGGATGGTGAAATACCTGAATTCCCACAGATAACCAGCTTATCACCGCTAGATGCTTGTTAAAGCTAGCCTCTTAACATACTCCTGGTTGGTTGGGGTTCTGGATCTGCAGAGGCATTCCTTGCTTCTGTAAACTATTGTTCTTAGTTTTATTTTGAGTGCCAATAGCAATGCAAGGGAAAAGCATGAGGGTGAGATTTCATATTTATAACTTAAGCTAGTGAAATGGCTTTCTAGCAGCAAAAGAGTGCTCCCCTCACCCCGTCTTCAATTCAGCGTTTTTTTAATCCCTCCTTTACGCTGCCATTGTGACTCCATGGTGAAGTTCTTAAGAAAGCTGGGGGACTAGGATTAATTCTCCTTGTGCTTTTTGTCTCTGAACTAGCTCATTAGAGTTCACCTAAATGCTTGTGTTGAAGCAATTGAAATGACACGTAGCTGGAGGGGGGGTAGGTAGGGAGAGGGAAAAGCCCTACAAATGTAACCGCTAGTTGCCATTGGATTAGCTTAATGTCATACTCTCCCTCACTGCCACGGACAAACAGGACACATGGAGTAATTTTTCTCCTGATGTAACCGTCCAGTAATCGGCAATTAGGGACTTTCAGGGAATTTATTTCTAGGTGTATGTGAATAGTACATTCCATGTGCTGTTCTAATAATGATAATGTGGAGGATACGTAAAAGAGGAAAGCATTCGGGTATGCAGAACTTCTTGTTAAATGAATCTGTTTGCAGAGCAAGACCTGTGAGCCAATGAACTTGTTTCCAGTCTGGCAAAACACACACTGTTGTAGGTGGGAGCAAGGGTGGAACCCCCTAGGAGAAAAGGAAAGTGATAGGTATTTGGAAGGTAAAATGCTTCTTCATGAGAAGAAGGGTGCCAGCTCCAAGTCCAAGCATTAAAACGTATTGTTGTGTTGATAGCTACACCGTATCTTCTGTTTCAAATCTAACAGTAAATAGAGTAGTGAGGGAGTAAAATCAGAACCAAAGCAGTATTTTGGTTGTGCAAGTACCTTAGTAAGAAATATGTTTTATATGTTTAGGACTACTTTGAACTAGCTTTTGTGTTAGAATGGAGGAATTTCTTTGTAGTATGAGAATAGTCAAAAGAAAGCTTCACAAAACAGTAGGTGCAAAACCACTATCAGTCTGAAGATACTGTAGGTGGTGTTACTGCAGAGAAAGCCCTTTTTTAACTTGTCAGCAGTTGTTTTTAAATGCAACTGAAGCTGAATGTCATTCACCAAGCGCAGTGCTTGATGAAATTGTTGCCAAAGATTATACAACAGGATTAAGTAGGATTTGCAGAGAGAAGGCTATCAACAGATAAATTTTACCAAAGTATTACAACGACTACAAAGATTTTTTCCAAGCTATCTGTGTGCTTGGTAGTCCTGTCAACCAACATTAAAATAATGAACGGCATTAATAAGCTGCTGCTTAGGTTTTAAGAAATTACCTGATTCCTTTAAATAAATAAGCAAGTCATTCAAAATGATAATTCCTGGAGGAGTTTTTGAGTGACAGAATTAAAAAACCCCCACTTTTTGGGACTCTCTCTCCTGTTTGGAAGTTGCAACATGGACATAGTATTTCTTTTAAATGTTCAAAAGAAGTTACAGTTAATGCTTCTAATCATGTCTAAAAGGGTGTGGCATTTTCATGTGTGAATTTGGCTACCTGTTTGGTTGTATCTGTAGCGAATGAACATTCTTTTTCTGGATGTATGGTAGGAGTAACTAGAAGGATGCCTAGGATGTGTTAGCTTGTGTGTGTGTGTGCACGCTCAAGATGAAGCTGCATATAAGCACTGTGGTTGTGCATCTTTGGCTATGACATAGCTGATCTCACTAAATTTCATTCAACAGTACAGATTTTGGGTTTGAGGTTTTTTTGCAGAACTAATATTGTAGATGTTGATGATTATATAACCTGAAGTATGGTTGTTTTGTCCTTAAAAAGGAAAGGGGAAGGTAAGTGTTTCAGGTAGAGAGGAAAAATAGTGGTAGTTCAAAAAGAGGTCCTTCCCCCTATTTCCATAGTATTTGTTACAACAAAGTTACATTTTAGGCTACATTTTGAAATGGTATTATTCCTTCAAACCTGCTTCACTAACCTAATTTTACTTGGAAAACAACTTTTTGAAATCCAGTCAAATGTTGGATTTGAATCAATGTGATGTGGAATGTATGAATTTAATGATTGTAGACTGAATTCCAAGACAGTGCGACAATAATTGTGCCACTGGAACGAATTTAAATGTTGCACATTAGTGTCTCTTGAGGTAGTAAAATAAGTAATAAGGTTAATGAAGCTGGCAGTTCCTGTCCTATCACATTGCTTTTTGGCAAGGTCTTGACCTGCTCTAAAACCTTTAGCAATGTCAGTTTGGCAGTGAGCTCTCAACAGTGCTGTAAACAAGAGAATACAGATTGTGTTTGGGACCCCTTTCTTCCCAAATTTACGTGCACAATAATCCCTTGTCGGCCTGCCTATATTGCATTTTGCCAGATAGCATCCTGTTAGGATTTTTTTTGCGGTATAATTCTTCATATCCATAGGTACCCAAAGGTGTCCCAGAAAAGAAGTAAATGCTTTCTTTGCTCCTATTAAAATGTTTTTTAAGTGGGTCTGCCCCATCTCAGAGGATAGAGCCAGGACATTTGGGAACTGGGTCTAGTCAAGAATAGGTTTTGTGTTGAGGTAAGGGTCTAAGCGCATTTTGGGGTTGTATGGGTTTTTGATTTTTCTTTTTTTGTTGTTTGGTTTTGTAGTGTGTTTTGTGGTTAGTGGTTTGTGGTTTTTTGGTTTTTTGTTTTTTCTTTTGGTGGGTTTTTGTTATTTTGTTTTGTTGGGGTTTTTTTGAAAAGTCTTCCTTTTTTTTTTTTTTGAGTAGATTGCCGGGTGCGCAGTTTGTCTACTCCAGGAGAATCAGGTGCTTGTTTCCTGTTAGGCTTGTTAGCATTCCTACTTTAAACTCCTGACTAATTAGCCTGGTTGCCAGAGCACTTGCATGCAGAGTGTCAGATAGCACCGCGGTTTTCCTAGTTCAGTGTAGCTGGGTATCTTAACCCTGTATGGTGCAAATTCCAGCTCATCCCACAGGAGTGAGAAGCAAATGTAATAAACCAAGTTTATCATCACAGAGTAGAAGTTGGGCCAGTTTTTCCTGGCTGCGTCAGCAGAAAAATAAATGATATGACCTCTTCTTGTATTATGTAAAATGACCCTATTTTGATGGTTTCTTTTGATAACCGTGTTACATCGTACTAAAGCCTGATACTAAAATAGTAAAAATGCAGTGCTGGTTGCAAGAAATTAATTCAGACAGCTGATTATTTTAAAGGATTGCTGCTATCACACTTTCTGTCTTGCGATTTCCTCTATTTCCAGTATACAGGGTATATTGAGAGCAAATAAAAAAGAATACTGTGCCAGGTGGATGCCAGGTGGTTGAAGTGAGGGTGGTTTCTGAGCTGCTCTGCGTTACTGATTGGTGTCAGCCTATTGGTGGGGACCAGCGTGTCAAAATTGATTTTTAATCAATCCATTGGTTGTTAGATTGAACCTTCTGCCCATGTCAGGAATGTGGAGTTGCTGCAGTAAGCGGTCAGATAGAGACAAGACATCAGATCTAGTTTCCACTCTCAAGAGAGACTCTGTAATATGTGTTTCTTGAGGTGAAAATTCTCTTTCCAGTTTTTACCAGTCTCACTGATTACTTTAAAAACTACTTGTACCGTTATTTTTTTATGGATTTAAATTTATTCTTAATGATAAGTTTCTCTACCAAAGTTTAATTATACAGGAAACAGTTTGATCTTTTTAAATTGTAGATAATTTATTGCTTAACTCCAGTATCCAACAGCTCCTGCACTATGCCTTTTCTGGAAATGCCCTTAAGACTAGAGTATTCTAAACTTCAGTTTGTGATTTTAAACCTTGTTTATTTTCTAAATGTCATGCGTGTGTGCAATGAGTCTTTAAAATATTTGAGAGATTTGCTGTTTCTGTAGCAGGCCATAATTTCCATTTGGCTCATCAGGACTGTCAGTTTCTGCTAGGACACACTTCCACCCTGTCAGTGTCAGCATCCTCAAGAGAACTTTTTTCTTTTGGTGATGATGCCACTGTGTAGATGAGCTAGAACTACTTTTTCCTTGAAAAGTGTCCATTCAGGTCTTCGCATGTTACATACAACATTCAAATGTTCCTCTGAAAACCCTTTTGCCTCTAGCTTTAGAATTCCCTTTTGAAAGCAGGATTGTCACTGTACGTAGAAACTCCTTATTGCTGTGCTGTCGTACTCTTAACTGTTCCTTCAGAAATGTATAAACATTGCATGAGAAAACAGAAATACAACTAAGTGTTGCCTGGATGCTGTCAAGTGAACCAGACGCTCCGATGCTGCCGATACCACGCTGCTGAGCAGGTTGAAAGTGAGAGCAGTCGGAGATCAGGTTGGATAGATGAGCTGCTGGCTGCTGCACTTCTGCTCCCTTCGTTGGTCTGGTGCTTGTCTGACCTGTGTAAAGACTTCACGCTGTGCCAAGCCAGCATAGCCTGAAACAAAAAAAAGAAGTACCTGCTGGCTTACAAGGCTGTAAAGTCTCTGTGCAGGGTCCAGCATGTGCTGATGCTAGTGCAAAAGTGGGAATAAAGTGTCTAGCTTAGCAGAGGTTGCTGTTTCATGGTTCCTTCAATTAATACAAGATGCTAGCAGGAGGACAGTTTAATCCAAGTGACAGTTTCCTCCACATTGAGTGGAGGCTGGAGAGGGGGGGAACCCAGACTTCTGAGTTGGTTAACCTGATTGATGTTGCTCTACAGCTGCAGGATGCTGGTGCCTGGCATAAGGGAGGAGGTGGGAGTAAGTGTCTTGGTATGAGGAAGGGCTTTGTGCAGCCGCTGAGGTTTCTGTTGTGTGCCTACACTTTTAATGTTAAATGTTAAAGTGAGTAAGGGCGGTCTGTCTTGTGGCCTGATTGATGCCTGAAGATGCATAAATACAGGGCTTGCAGCTCTGCAGGTTGTTGGCAAGTAGCAGTGCCAATGGAAAATCAGACTTCCAGTGCTTGAACTTTCATTCTTCCCCTTACAATTTTCTTGTTGTGTTTTGGTTTGAGGTGGATGTAATAATGTGTTCCTCTTCCTCCAAATCAGACTGTTTAAAAGGAACAATCTTTAACACAATAAGTAATACAAATAGATCTTTTTTAAAGACATATCTGAAAAGAAGCTATGGTGGATTGTCTGTACCTCTAAGTTTTCTGGAGTTATTTATAAGCACTCAGTTCGTAGTTCTGCAACAGTGACAGTTTGTAGGTAAATAGAAAGGTATGCGATGTATTCTTGAGGGCTGTCACTATTTGTTACTTTTGCCCTTGCTTTCCAAAATGTCATAACTAATTCAAAGTAAGCTTTGTTTTGGTTTTGACTGGCTTTTTACCTGGTTTCAAACATGACTGTACCCTGCCTGTATCTCTGTTTTGTTATTGGAGACTTTCAGGGTATTTTGATGGATAAAATGTGTGTCAATTACTTCCCCCCCCCC
>VFFE01006544.1:29699-106940 GCA_008921705.1 Burhinus oedicnemus
ATTTTTTTTTTTTTTTTTTTTTGTAAACTTTTTTAGGGCATGTTTTCAAAGCATCTGTTGACAGTGACTAGCAGGTCCTCAGTGTTGTGGTATTGGGAGAGTCACTGAATGGCTGTTGCATCAACATCAATACAATTTATAAAGGGGGGGGTTTGATTTAATTGGAGGTATGATTTAATCTCCTGTAGCTTTATTTGTTACATTTTGAGTTTAAGCAGTCTAGTTTAATGAATGCTTGAATAGTTAAAGAACTGTTGGTAGCGCTCATTGTGGAAAATATTTTTGTTTTTCAGTTAACTGTTGTAGATCTTATTTTGTAAGAACAATCTACATTTTCTCTGGTTAATTGTGAAAGATTAGACGATGCTGTCCACCATGGCTTAACAAAAAATATCCTGCAGGTGGCAGACAGTTGCTGTGTGTTGCAAGGCCTGTTAAGATTTTGCCGATCATTTACTGTAGGTTTGAAAATTAGAAGGTTAAGCCTGTAATGGTTTTGGGAAGCATCATTGGCACCTGTTTAGTTTTAATGGTAACTGCTTCTGGAGCCATAAATCTTGCTTGAAGATGCTTCCTGTTGCCTGTATAACAATGCCTTTTGTAGAACATTATGAAAACTTCAGTGTTTTCGGAATGAAGCATGGTTGATGGCTGCATACTGAGTCTGGTGGCTTTGGCAAAATACAATTCTGAAAACAACTTTTTTTTAGGTAGGAAATATTCTATTTCACCTACCTCATGTAAGTGGATTTGTTCTGAAGTTTAATTTTAACTGTAAGGTGTAACTCACCAGGAAAATTTTCAAGATTACAATAATGTTTGTTCCAAGAGTTATTAATCATTCTTGCTATGTGGGCAGATAGGTAATGGGAAGAAGGGAGCATGCATATGAAGTATATGGTAGAAAATTTACATCGGTGATAATTCAAGGTTCACACGGGCATTCAAGCTGCATTCCTGAAAGTAAATCCTTTTTTAGGGTATGTGTTAGTTACATTTATAAATGTGAATTTGGCCTTAGTTTGAGAGTTTATTTGTGTAGCATTTGTCATATACTGCAGTGGGTTTTGCATTGACTTCATTGCGTTGCATTTATTTGTAGTACCTCTTGTTTTTAGATCTTGAGGCTTTGTTTCATGTTGTAGTGGGGCTGGTTCCTAAGATGTGGTTTTCTTCAGGAAAATAAAGAGAGGATTTCACTTAGTTGTGCTCCTTGCATTGTGAGTTATTCATAATTCTCTCTGATAGAAAGTTCAGCTGTTGGTCCTGCTTCTGTGAACATTACAGTGTGCGTAAATTGTTGTGGCAGAATGAGTCATTCTGTAGTGGAAAGTCTTTGTTGATCCAGGTGTCAAAGGTTTGGAAGGGGAAATAAAGCTGATGAAAAATATTTTTATAGGAGCTGTTTTTTCATCTGTATTGTTCTTCCTCTCTTGTGTTGGATCCATTTAGGGTGGTATTTCATTAATCTTGAAGCTGTGCTTTTTGAAGGTCTCTGAAAAACTGTAGCTTAGCAAGAACATTGCTTTTTCTCCACTACATGGAGAACAGTTTATAAGACTTCACGGGATTATTTTTTTTTTAAAGACTCTTTGGAATTCCTGTTTAATAGTTGGCTGTGCAGTCCGTGTATGAAAATACTGTCTATCCTTTAGTTTCAATTTGAGAATTCACTCCTGGGACTATATGCTAGAAACTTGACTCGTGTAATTTCAATGCTTACTCCCTTAGTGATTTAATATGCTTGGGTTTTAAAATCTCGTAGGAATTCTTTTTTTAGTGTTCATATATTCATTAGAATTGCACAGATTTGTTGCATATTTACAGCTTTTGGAGAGGCAAAGGAAGCAATTCTGTTTTACTCTGTGGACTGACAGTGGGTCAGGTACAAAGGCGTTACATGAATGTTTCAGAATATCCTGCAGTGATAATACTGTGGTTATGCTGACCTGTTATATCAATATTGTGACCTGAATTAGTTTGAAAGCAACTTGTATTTGCTTTAATTCTAATTGTTGCATTGTGGATTGGTTTATTTGTGATTTATATTCTATTAGCAAAACTCCTGAGCAACAAGTACGTGTACCTGAATAATAATTGCAGCTTAGTTAGGAGTTAGTCTTCTGTAGGCTTTTGCCCGTAGAATTTGAATGGGGCAGGAAGAAAGATGTGACATTCTTATTGACGGTTTTTGGTATTTTCTGGATGCAGTCATGCAGAATGCTGCTTGCAAGGCAAACAGCGTTATCAATGCAGCTACAAGAGATCAAAGATAGGCTCTTGGAGGGGTTACAGATGAGGATTTCTGAAGGCAAACTTGTGTATTCTGTACTGCTCAAGAGATTGAATAGTTTACAAAATGGATAGTGTGTAATATGCTTAATTATTGAAGTACGTATTGCTTTGTGATTGATATTGGTGGGATAGTAGTTTAAAAGCCTACAAGTATTCTTTGCTTGGCTTGTGGGAATAGCGATCCTGATCTCATTCACTGCTGCGTCCTACATACTGGGATAATACTCCCTCATTACCTCCTCTGACACTTTAAAGGAGGGGTTTCCTTTCTCAAACGTGAGCATGGCTATGGATTACTGCTCCTGGTTTTTGCTGCTTTGTTTGCAGAAGCCTCTCTGATTCTTCAGGAAGTCCAGGTTTCCCTGCTACAAATCCCATTGTGTCATGTTGCAGACTTTTTCCATACCTCACTTAGAGCACATTCTTTTTATCTCTTTCTACGTGTTTTCCGTATTCCTTCTTCACTATGTTCTCCTTGTGTGAAAAGTATGGGATGATTAGAAGAAGAAAGAGCTGTTTTTCTGTGCGGATTTTCAAATAACTGAAATATTAAATACCTCAGTTATCCGTAACCGTTAATGCCTTTTTGTGTGTGTATGTAACCAGCCTCTGTAATTGGAGATGGAAGCTTGAGATGCACTTCTCTGCCTCTCTCACTTGTTTGCATTTCTGTGTAACATAACTTTGAATGAGTGATTATCTTCATTATTACTGATACTGCTTTAAAGCAGAAATACCTACTTGATAGTAAGTAACTGGGAGCTAGATTTAAAGATCAAACAACCCATTTTGAGAAACAGGTATCCCTTTGCTGAAGCCTTCACTGAAAACTTTTGATGACTGATTTGAAAACTTGTATGTCACATTTTCAGTTTTAAATACGACTTAAGTGATCTATAAGACTGTTGTGTGTTTCCTGCTTTTGTAGTGCTCTTTTTCAGTTGATGATTTTCTCAGGTCATTGAGGAGGATGTCAGAGGAGGGCGATAGCACGCAGATGTTTTCTAAGAATCTTTCATCAAAGCTTTTCGAAAGATTTGGTGGAATTCTGAAGCCTTTTGCTATTGTGAAAGTTGTTGTTTCAAGTGTGCCATTCTGATGCTTTAGTGTATTCATATTTTCTTTTTCTAAAGACATGCTTTTGAAACATTTAACCTGTTGGTTTTGAAGCAGTTACTGTCTGTCGTTGACTTTATGCAAAACATCATAACTAAGTAGTTGAAGCACTCTTACAATTTCTTTTTTGTGCATAATGAAGTGATACAACCTACTTTTGTTTGTAAAACCAAGAAACAATGGTTACCTGGCAATTTCTTATTGTGTAAGTTGGAATCTTCTTTTGAGTAGGGTATACTTTTGGAAACTACTGTATGTTCTTCTGGTAGCAATAAAAAAGAATAATTAGGCTTTGTGTTTAAAGAAAATGTTATTTATGATTTGAAAGGCTGAAAAAGAGCTGACTTTTGCTAGGTGCTTTTAAAAGTGTGTTTTGCAGTCTAGATGATCAGGATTAAAATTTTGTGAAATCATGTAGCTGAAGGGTGTTCTGTGGCCTCACGTTCCTTCCTAAGGAGCCATGGACTTGCACATCAGATACATAAAATATCTAATGTGATTAGATGAGAAAGCTAAAATTGCTTATGATGCATATAAACTCCCGAGAGGAACTTAAAAGAGCTTTCATACACTTATGTAATTAGTCACTTTTGAAAGCCAGAAAACATTTTGACTTCTTTTTGGTAATTTATAAATGGCAGTTCTTATCTTTAGAGAAAGATAATTTTAAGAGACTTGTAAATGTTTTGAGGAGATTTCTCTACTTAGAAGTGTATGTTAGATAACATAATAGACATTTGCACATCTATTTGATTTAGGGCAAGTGATTTTTATTCTTTATTCTCTTGACACAAGTCCGCACACTGTGGGGACACAGCATTAGAAGATGCTGTAGAAGAGGATGGGGGGAAATGGACAGCGAATGATCAGTGCATTCAGTTGTTTTCAAATCCAGATCATCAAAAGCGATGAAAAAACCCTCAAGTGACAGTTCTTCAGAGGAACATGTTACTTTCTTTTCTAAAAAGAAAATAAAACTGGCTTTTTACTAACATTGTATCTTGAGTATTCACAATGCAGTTTTTTTACCTCTCTGCTTTGTTAGTGTCTGGAAGTAGAAATAAGTTTTAGCAATAAAACTTTAAATAAATAATAATAATAAACCCCTGGTAGTTTAGAGAGCTTCTTGAACTGTTTTCTAGATCTTCTCTAAATGGATCTATGTTGCATTCCTTTGCTCTTGAATCTCTGCCAGTACTGCTATGTTGTTGTAGAGAATTAATAAAATCTATAGGATTAAAAGTATGGCTAATGGACAGTGAAATGTGTTCTCAGTAATCTCCTCTCCTAAAAAAAAAAAAAAAAAAAAAAAAAAAATCAATCAACTGGAACCTTATCTGTGTAAAGGATGTCACATAATACTTAACTCCTGAAAAAAGAGATTTGCAGTGTACTCATTATCTCTCAATTCTTGTTTCAGCAGTACCTTGAAATGGTAGTAGAGAAAACGTTGTGCAAAGGGAAATGAGTGTTACAAATGGAATATGATTATGCTTCATGACGCTTCTGCAGAAAGCTCATGTGTCATCTTCTCTTGCAACCACCAAAAAGTGGGCCAAAACCCTAAGTTGGTTATAAAAATAGTCATGGCTGTTTTGTGAAGCATCACGGTTAAAGAGTATTTACAGAAGAGGCAACCACTTAAATGGATCCAAAAGAGCGTGCGGGATGTGGCTCACAATCTTAACTGCGAGAAGGCTCTCCGTGCTAGAAATCATAACATGCTTAGATTCAGTTTCTTGCAGGAACTGCAAAATTTTCAAACTTGATTGGAAATACAGCATAGCTTCACTAGGGAAGCTTGTTAAAGCTAAAAGAGGCAAGTAGTAGCAAAGTACTTACCACCTGCTGAGAATTAAAGATGCCGTGTTGGAGGTACAGACCAAAAGCATGCCAGCTATCAAGGGAAGTGTGAAAGGAAGGCGGCATGGCTGAACATCAGGCAAAGGTAGTTATTAGAAAGCTGAAGTAGTATCCAAATGAGAACTGTAAGGATATAACCTCTGGCAAGTAGAATATAAAAGCATAAGATAGAGTAAAAGAATTTGAGGAGTAAATTTTGAAGTCTTTAATAATAACTATCTTTCAGCACATTAGTAGTAGCAAACCTACCACAAGTCATACGGCCACGAGATGATCACTGTAGAAAAGAAACTTTCAGAAGACAAGGTGACAGCAGAAAACCTTTGCTTTGCATCTGTGTTCACTGTTGAAAATCTTGGAAAGGTTGCCCTGCCAAGAACCTTTTATAGGTAACTCATCAGAGGAACTCTCTCTCAAATCAGCGTTTGTTAAGAGTTTAGAGAACAAATGGACAACATGAAAGCAAACTGCTAGAACCAGACAATGTTCATCCAATAACTCTATAGAAAGTGAGGAATGAAGTAATTTTACGAACTGGCATGTAATGATTCCTTTAGCTAGACACCTTTAGGTCATTGGATATAAATGCAACCTGAGGCCAGTATTAAAAGGACGTTTACTCAGGATGATGTCTGTGCTGATGAGAAACTACAGTAATGTACAGAATTCATGGACATGTGGTAATTATAATAGACAGTGGAAGTGTCAACAGAGCTTTGAGAAGAGAAGTTGTGCCTTAAACCTTTTGGAATGCACTGAAGGGGTTAGCAAGAATACATGTAGGGAAGTTCAAATTTGCAATGATAGGTAGGATTTCCAGAATTCATTCGGTCGTGTTCCGCATGAGAGCGGTAAGCCTTCATACGGGTAATTAGGTAATAATTAGAGATAGATAATTAGAGACAAGAAATGAAGTGGATAGGATGCTTTTCAGAAGTGAGTAATAGCTGTTACAAAAATATTCAGGGTAGAAGGATTGAGACCTCCCCCTTTGAATAATTGCAGTTAAGTCCAGAGTGGATGAGGAGGTCTCAGTTAAGCTGAAGTGAGGCATGTGGAACTTGTAACTCCTTGAGGGAAGGAATGCTAGTTTGGGATTACAATAGATAGTTCTGTGAGAACACCAATTCAGGCTCAGAAAGATTAATTCTATAAATTGTTAGGATAACAACAGAGAATAAAACAAAATGGGCTGTTGTCTAGGTCCATGGTACATTTGCATTTGACTGCTGTATTGGTGCAGTCTTGGGAGTGCTTGCTTCTGTGTATATCTACGTGGCTGAGATGCTTGTCTTAGTGTAGGTTATAACACTTGCTTTTTTTCTTTTTTCTTTTCTTCCCCCCCTCCCCCCCCCCCGAATGATAGAGTAACTTCAAAAATATTTCATGTTCTTTGCTGTTCGAAGAAATGTTGTGACATGTTTCGTGTGATCAGATGTAGCACTGGAGAGGACTGTGCTTAGCATGAAATCTACTACTACACGGGACGCCTGAGTATTTCAAAGCCTCTGAAAAGTGAAGATGGGAGCAATGATTATTAAACTGTGGAGTAAACTTGGCAGTGTCAATTAGGGCACTTGAATCTTCTTGATTCCCTCTGAGTGCTGGGATTTATGCAAGGGGCGAGAGTTGGCCAGGTGGAGACCGCTGGGGAACTAAAATTTGAACTTGGAGTTGGTGATCAGACCAGTGATGGAGTTGCCTGACCAGCCAGTATCCTGTAGTTTGGTAGGCTGGAGTGGAGGACAGGACTCAGATGGCTAAGGAAAATAATTGAGGATGTGAATTTACAATAGTTTGAACAGATCGATGTTGCAGCTGTGGTGTAGCCACGTGGTTAACGGTTGCAGTCCCTTTCTTCCCCCCCTTTCACCTTGTGCTGGTACCAAAGCTTTTCTCCCTCACAGAGTGTTTAGGGAGCTGTACCAAAGACTAACCTTTCCGAAAATTTAAAATGAAACAAACAAATAATTTAGCTTCCTGGAGGGGCTGTTTCTGGGATAAACGGCTGGCAGTATAAGAGAGAGGAGCACATGAAGGGGGGGAAAGAGGAAAGAAAAGATGATGCTTAGGACTGCTGTGACAGAAAGCTGTTCTCTTTGAGACATGTTGCTGCTCCTCAAGCATATATAGCCTGTACTCTTACAGACATGGGATACAGAGGCCTGCTCTGTGTAACAAAATATATTGAGACCAGTCTCAAGGCATGTTTCTGGGTTTAAAAAAAAAAGTTTTTATTAATTGTCCTTCAGGTAAACCTGACAATAGCTGTAAATTCAAATACTTAAAGATTCAAGTTTTAAGTATTTTGAATAATACAGAATACTTAATTTCTTTATACAGGATATCCTTGTTTTTTCCAAGTTTATGGTGTCCTAGTTAGTACATTACACTGTCCTCAAAATTTTGAAAACCAGTGTGATATTTCAATGTCTTAGATTTTCATAATATATTTGTAACTAATAAATAATAAAAGAACTCCGAACCTTATAACTGTTAGCCAGCATTCAGATTTGTATTTTTGTTTCTTTACAGGATCTGGAGTTTCATGGAGTAATGAGATTCTACTTTCAAGACAAAGCAGCTGGAAATTTTGCAACAAAATGTATCCGTGTCTCTAGTACTGCCACAACTCAAGATGTGATAGAAACTCTTGCAGAGAAGTTTCGACCAGACATGCGAATGTTGTCATCCCCTAAATACTCGCTTTATGAGGTGCATGTCAGCGGAGGTTAGTATTTATTCATGAAGTCTTTCCTGCATTCACACCACCTTCCTATCCACCCCCAGCCAAAATATCTTTAGGTTTGCCCCCAGCTTCTGAACCACATAAGACTTGAGGTTTTTGTTCCTAAGTAAGTTGCTACTAATTATTCAGCAGGGGAGTGGTATTTCAAAATGTAAGTACACATATCTGGCCTGCAGTTTATGTAAGTTGTGATTATGATCTATTAAATGCTGTACTTGACATCCTGTTAATTTGTTGACATTTGTGAGAGAGTTGCTATTTTTAGGACTAGTAGGTAAAGACTAAATTTATAATGGGAGAATAGGAGTGTTAAATTGGAGCACTTAAAGAGTACATCCTCAGTTCTTTGATGTGGGCCTTTGATAGGTAGCCTTATAATACATGTTCCTTTACTGCTAAACTGGGGGAAGTTCTACATAGTATTGTTTGAAGCCTGAAGCCGCTGCGTTTCTTAAACAGGTCCTTTCGTATTAACCTGTGAAGAACTTAGCTATCTAAATAGCCTTTTGATGCTGCAAGCATTTGTGTCTCCCCACCCCAGTAGAAAGCTTCAGGTTGGAAGGTGGTAGTGTGTGTGGTGGTGGAGACAAGAATAGGAGAAACTAGCTTTTTGTTGCGTAAGCTTCCAAATTATAAAAAAAAAAAAAAGCACAAGTGGTTTAACTACCTTAAATTCTGCTTTTGAAAAACTGAAAATAATTTAATTTGAGATACAGAGTGGAAATTTATTGGGATATGTGTCACTTTTTATGGTCTACGAATGGTGACTTGATGTGAATTGTATGGGATTAGGGGAAAGTGCATGTGCCATCACTAATTTAAGCAATGAATAGTATGTGTTTTTTCTGCTTTAGTTTTCTTTAGAGATCTGTTAGCACTGTAACTGTAGTCAAAATGAAATGGTTTCCTTTGGCAGAGCAAGTTCCTGATGTTTAAAACGTGGCTCGTAAGAGAGAGACCTTGTTCAATAGGAGTGTTTCTCATGAAGTAAAATGTAACTGCAAAGACATCATTGTCTTGCTATGCATATGTATTGTCCCCTACTTCTAGAAGGGAGATCAAATGGCAGAACTTGTTTAATTTTTTTAACCACTCTCTCAGATTTTTTTCATATACTTAAAATAGATATAATACACGAAATGAAATTTTGTCTAGTATACGTGCATAGTAGAATTTTTTGTAATTTCATAATCTGGTTTATTTTTCTGCAGTCTTTCCAGAATAGTAGGTCTTGGGCCACAATCAGACTGGTTAAATTTTAAAATAAGGAAAACGAGTATTTGGAAGTCTTACAAAATTATAAAGTTTGAAACAGTATAACTGTAGATGTAACTTCTCCTCCTGAGTGATAATCTTGTGTTCCCAGACTTCAGTTCTGACAAAGTACGTATGCAAGACTACTTTATGTGGACCTTTAGCTTAGGTAGATAGAGGGAATACATTTAGGCTGGTTGCTGGAAAGGAGACATATGTTTCTACCTCCCCAGGCTTTCTGTCCCTATACTTACCAGGGAAACATCAAGTTAATGTATACTGTTCAGCAAACTTTTTGGTTTTTTTAAGAGCATAACTTGTTTCTGAATATCTTTACTCTTGAGGTGCCAAGTAACTGTTACTGCTTTTCATTTTTTGAAGAAGAAAGAAGATTAGATGTAGATGAGAAGCCTCTTGTTGTACAATTAAACTGGAACAAAGATGACCGAGAAGGAAGATTTGTTCTCAAGAATGAAAATGATACGCTTCCTCCAAAGGTGAGTCTTTAAGAGGGAGTACAGTAGTGGTAACAGCAGTTTTGAGATGTGTGGGAGTTTATATAGCAAAGCATAATTTCTGCTTCTCTAATTCCTGAAAACGACTGCTGATAATGACCTTTGATATCTGGAGCAAGTCTTTTTAAATACTTAAAATGCATCTTCACAACAGAGCATTGTTGTGGTCTTTTTAGATGGCTTGTGATGCTTTGATCTGTGAAGCTGTCTAGTACTGCAGCATGTAATGCCCAGAGAACTTAGAGCTTGCTTTGTTCTAATATGATGAAATAAAAGTTTCCTCAAATATTATATGATGCCGAACACCTAGGAGGTTATCCTGCCTCTTGCAGAGCCTTTAAAAGGGGATGCCAGAGGGAGTTACATAACTAAAAATTACTACCTCCCTAGGTAACATTCTGTTTCTTAACAAAGCTGATGGGAGCCTGTTTCCTTGTGGGAGGGGGTTTTTTGTTTTGGTTTGGTTTGGTTTTTTTTCCTTCCAAATACAAAATTTTTCCTTCCGAATGCTGATGTGTGAACATCAGCTATACAAAAGCTTTTATTTATATTAGTCATTTAAACATTAAATTAGATCAGACTTGGGCTCCCAAAGTCATATAATTATATATACTATATCTAACTTTGATACTTATAGCTATGGAAAACATGCTGTTCAGTGTGGGCTATCTTCAGACAAGGTTTTCATTTTGGGCTGAGCACTAAATTTCTTTTGCTCTTGGAATTAGAGCTTGTTAATTTTAAAGGTGCTTTGGCTATAGGTACATTGAGCTATTCTTACACTTACAGTACGCTTTTGACTACAGGGATACCTCCATGTTAGAGGTGGGGAGGGGAAATTAATGATGTCTTGCAGTATGTCTACCAGACTTGCTGTTCCTATTCATTGAATTAGGCAATCTTCAGTCTTCCTTCTTTGTGTTCTTCACTTCCTAATAGAAGCAAAAAGACCTGTGTCTTCTTTCTCTCGTCTTCTATTATTTTCTCTACAGAAGGCAAATGAGCCTAAGATTACACGTATCTTGTGTGTGCAAGGAGCAGAAATTGGAGAGGAGAACACTGGAAGGACAACTCTGAAAAATACACCATAGGGGAAATGTCCTCTATAATGTTTTTTCTTCTGCAGTTTATTCTTACCAGATGCTCCAACGCAGTTGTCTTGAAAACACATTATGAGTAGTGTTGTTTTGTGAGGTGTTTTTACTGGCAGGTAGAAATTTGTTTAGCAGCCTTCAGTTAATCTTTGAGGCCAAGTAGATAGTAGGCCTTATTCAGGTAAAATTCTGCAGTTTCTTTGCTTTCTTGAGTACAGTGTGCTCATTCAGTTCATACCTGCTTTCGAATATAAAATTATTTTTCCCTTCTATGTTATTCCAGAGAGTATTAGTCCCATCCCTGTGTAATGCAGTATTGTTGCTTGGAGTATTGTTTTTGTGTTAGTGATACTACGCCTTAATCAGATTTATCTGGAAAGTTAAAATCAGTATTAACTTTTCATTGCAGTAAAAATGATGGAAGTTGTTTTAAACTCATTTATTTCAGAAAGCTCAGAGTAATGGCCCTGACAAACAAGAAAAAGAGGGAGTAATTCAGAATTTCAAACGAACTCTCTCAAAAAAAGAAAAAAAAGAAAAAAAGAGGCGTGAAAAAGAGGCATTGCGACAAGCATCAGATAAAGACGATAGACTTCTTCATGGGGATGATATGTAAGTGTGTTAAACTTTGATCAATTTGTGTAACCTACATCTTACTTTAAAGGATTCCCCCTCTCTACCAAATAAGTTGTTTCTTTCGAAAGTAAGTAGTTGTTGGGTTCAGTAAGTAAGTTGGATGCAGTATGGTCATAAACCAAAATATGCGATGGCAATTTCTGTGGTTTGTATGTACATTTTTCCACAAGGTTTGTTTTTAAACCGTAAAATAAGCTTTTTTCCCACCTCATTGTCCTTGTACGTACATTGACACATGCTTGGTGACATGGACTTTCTGCAGCATGTTTATTTTTGAGCATTTATGCTAGGCTGGATTTATTCCTCTTCCCTGTGTTTGATTTATCGATATGAAGGTGGTGAGGCACTGGAACAGGTTGCCCAGGGAAGCTGTGGAGGCCCCATCCCTGGAAGTGTTCAAGGCCAGGTTGGATGAGGCTTTGAGCAATCTGATCTAGTAGATTTCCTTGCCCATGGCAAGGGAGTTGGAACTAGATGATCTCTAAGGTCGTTTCCAACCTAAACCATTCCATGATTCTATGATCGTTCTGTCTTTTGCCAGAAAAATTAGTATGTGTTAGTGTTTGCATTTGATGTAGCACCTGACTATCAGTTTGTTTTTCTCTGAGTTGCGTTTTGGTAACCAGTCTTCTAGGTTCTTCAACTTTTGCTTCCAATTCTGCTGTAACTTATGCATTGACACAGGGCAGGACATATAGTAATCCTTGTACAGGAAATTGGAGCACGAGAGTCAGGCATGAATAACTATGTACAACTAGAAAGCTGAGAAAGGTCTAGGTTAAATTAAACTTTGTACCAGATTTTGTAAGTTTCATATGTAATACAGCAGACAAAAAAACATTAATAATGGATTTTTAACATACCCAAAAAGAAAATTAATGATGAAAACTTATTAATTGATAACAGATTCTTAGAGATGAAAGAAATTGGTTGACTGGTTGACATGCAACAGAGGATTTAGCTGCTTAGCTTAATCCTTTTCATGGATATGTTTGCAATGTTCGTCAGATATCAGTGTTCTGTGCCGTTACTTAGCTTGATCTTAATTTTTTTAAATTAAAATAAAATTGTATGTAGGTGCATTTGCAAAAGCATGAGCTGCAAGCACATGCTAACTCTGCTTCCACATGATTCCACATGATTATTTAATGCCTTCTTCTCCACTCCCCCCTCCAGGAGGCAGGAGGCCTCTTTTTTTTTTTTTTTTTTTTTTTTTTTTTTTTTTTTTTTTTTGAACTAGTGGTTGTTGTCTAATTCAGGTGAGCATGGGTACACGAACAGTGTTAATCCTAGCAAAGGTGAAGTTCATGTAGAAACCATCTTACAATAACTTGATGTCCTGATGTATGGATTCTACTTGCCTTTTATCCTTTATGAAGTGATGAGGATATATGCATTTTAAGCTATTAATGACAATTTTTTGTTTTTATTTAAACTTACGTGGCAGTGAGAATTCTCGCCTTGCAGCTGAGGTTTACAAAGATATGCCTGAGACCAGCTTTACTCGCACAATATCCAATCCTGAGGTGGTTATGAAACGGCGGCGACAGCAAAAACTAGAGAAGAGAATGCAGGAATTTCGCAGTTCTGATGGCAGACCAGACTCAGGTACTTAGATTTCTTCTGGTTAAGTTGTAAACAGTAAACTGTTTACTGAGAGTATTTTTAAGGCCAGCAACTCCTGTAAATATCATTTAACTTCCGCTTTCTCCAACATTTTTTGTACTTCATGGCTAATTTATCTATGATGTAACTGAATGAAGGATTTGTAGAGGTAAGATTCCACAGGAGTGTGTTCTGTGACGAGTGCGATTCAAAGCTTTCAGTGATGGGCAAATCGGTAGGAGAGAATATGCTCATTGATCTCGCTAACGGTGCTAAACTGGGAAAGAAGGAAGGACAGAATTAGACTTATTAAACTGAAAAACTGAGGAAGTCTTCTGAAGTAAATGTCGTTCATTTTGCTGAATGACCTGAATGTAAGAATGCGATCAGTAGCACAAATACAAGATGGCAAGGAGTGATTGTTCAGGTCTGCACAAAGGGTTCTGGTAGATCTTGTGAATATCAACAGTCAAGTATTTGACATTCTTGGGGGTGGGGATAAAGATCATAGTGGTTGTAAAACTTCAGTGTTAAATGAACAAATGAAGCAATGTTAGCACTAATAAAACCTCAAATGATGTATTCTGTCCATGGAAGAGTAGTGCAGGGGGAGTTAAGCAGTGCAGAAAACATCACCTGAGGGAAATCTTAAATGGGCTTTTTAAAGAGAGGGAAGGTTCTTGAAGGTCAGCACAAATTTGCTGTCAAGTTGGGAAAGGTCAGTTCTTCATCCAGTCATTGTCACTGTTTCGTTTTAACTTTGGGTGATGTTAAGAACGGTGAAGCACTGGGGAAGAGACTTGCTTAGAGAAATTAGGAAAGTGTCACTGGAGGTTTTTACCAGTGGCAGAGACAAATTTATTTCAGGGATGTTATATAACTTTTCTTGTATTAGTGGATTGACTAAATGATTTCTGAAGAGGTTCATTGTTATATTCTGTTAGAAATATAACGAATGGCTGCGTGTCTCTTTTTGTTCTCTAGCAGCATTGTTAATTAAATTTTGTTTCTAAGGTGGGACACTGAGAATTTATGCAGACAGTTTAAAACCAAATATACCGTACAAGACAATCCTGCTGTCCACTACGGATACTGCAGACTTTGCAGTTATTGAAGCACTGGAAAAATATGGTCTGGAGAAGGAAAATCCCAAGGATTATTGTATTGCTCGTGTAAGTGAAGTTACTAAGTCACAATCTTCTCATGCTTCATATTTGATTTTGTTCCTTGCAGTAGCTTTAAAACTAAATGGAAAGACTCTGGTAGTTCTACGACCAACATTTTTTTCTTTTAAATCTAATAGCCTCAGGAATTCTGAAGTGATTTGTCAGATTTTTGTTTTTAAAACCTAAATCATCCAATCTTACTCAATTATCACTTGCTACATAGAAAAACATTAATAATGAAAGTAACATTTCTGTATTTGGCACTGTGGTTTTATACCACTAAGTGTGCTTATGGTTTGCGGATGTATAAACTAATAGTTAATCCTTTGGATACCTGAATATGCTGTTGCCTTATGCCTTTCAGTGGTAGCTTACCCTCATTACACATCAAAAAAGATTAAACATTCAAGTAAAACTTTTAATTTCAGAATTTAATTATTTGGGAATTTTGAATGAATTGTATAGAATTGCTGTTTCTTACAGGTATAGCTTTATCAAAAAGTCCCATGGGCAGTACTGATTAAAGCTTACAAACTTGTGTCCATATCCTCTTCTGGAGAATAGTGAGATTTGAAAACACTTCATCCTTGTTTGAGTCCAGTCTTTGATTACATTTCTGGCTATTATTTGTCTAATAAACTTGGATTTATTGTTCCTTAAAATGATGAAAGAAAGGGAAAAACGTTTGTGTCTCATATTGTGCTCTCTTCCCTTGCCCCTTCTCCAGTGCTTAAAGTGCCACTGGAAAACAGTAAGAAAGTTTATATTATTTGCTATTCCCTGCACTTTCTAGCTGCTCTAAAGGATGTAGATCTTTGGTCTTAAAATTGCTTTCCTATTTGTTTTTTAGGATATCTTTGAGTAAACTTAGTGTATGCTTTTGCTGTGCTTACAGCCTCTAGTGGTATTAATTATCTGGGAGTTGACATGTTGCTCTAATGTCGTTCTAAGTAGTAATAAGGAAACTGTATGGTGGTAGTGCTTTTGTAGTTTTGTAACAGTGAACTAATCTTAGTTTTATTGTTTCAACAGCTTTGTCTTAGTTCTAGACACGTTTTTAATGAAGTTCTGGATGTTTTATCCTTGCTTTCATTAACCTGAAATTGGGGTCCCAACTGTGAAAGTCAATTTTACTTAACTTCAGTAAAATTTTACATAGGCTTTTATTATAGAGGGGAATAATTTTGTAAGTAATAGGGGGTTTTCTTATGACATGGCATATTAAAAATTGATTCTCAGTTTTGGCTGCCAAGTATTTTCTACATGTATTTTTAATTATGACAATTATTTTCACATTGTGGGTTCTATAAATGAAATTAATGATGCTTAGTCATTGATCTTATTAAATAGGCTGCTGACTCGACATGCTCATTTTTCTGCTGGTTTGAGAGGATTGTGGGCTACAGCAGAGGCAATTGTGACTGAATTTGGAAGATAGTTTTGCATCAGTCTGTTTAGCTCAGAGTTAGGGTATTATGCTATATTATGCAATAGTTGTATTTTAGGGAATTTATTGAACTGATTGCACACTTAGTAGGAAAACTATTGCAAGTTACTGTTGTAGTACTGGTAGTAGTCCCTCTCACCTTCCCTGGTCTCTGATCTTATGTGGGGATGTTTAATGCAGAAAATAGTCTGAGGAATACTGCTTTGATCTTGGGAAAGATTAGCAAAGTCTTTGCTGTGAAGCAAATTGATTTAAATTAGTTTTCTGGAAAGCACTTCTGGAAAATATTTTGTCTCTTCTGAGCAGCGCATCTTCTTGATGTAGTAATTTTCTATACTGACATAAGTTGTATGCTTATGTTTACTTTTGAAATACATGAATAGTCTCCATTGGCTAATAGCAGATCTCTCTTATACCTCTCAGTGTAGAAGACCTTAGTATTTTGCTCACCGTAAGTCACAGTAGTTGGCTAACATCTATTTGGCCTTTCTCAGTGCCTCTGCTGATACAGTGCTTGGGTTTTAAATATGATAATGCCTCCTTTTTTAATAAAATTTAGTATTTTTAATCTGACTTTAAAAATCTAGTTTTTGCCAGATGTTTTATGAAGTTACTTATTTGCTTGAAACGTTAAAATATCCTAGCTTTAGCTCGATGTGTCTTTCATCACTGTTTTCTTTTTTGGAAACTCATAGTGCTAAATAGGTGTCATGGCCATTGGTGCTCCTTTACACAGAGGTCTCATAGCTATTCTTTACCCCTGGCAAGGCTTTTGCCTCTGTTCTTCTGACACTTTACAGTGTTCTGTGGAAGACTAATCTATCTTGCAGACGTTCCTATTCTTTACTTTTTGTTGGGTTTAAAATAGCGTACAGTGGAATATGTAACTCCAGTTTCTCATTGGTGGGGATTTTTAAGTGTTTTGTTTCTTTGGGTGGCAGGTGAAGTGTCTTCAGAGAAGGCTTAAACAGTTGACATTTACTTAACTATTAAGATGGATTTTTAAGTTATATGATAAGACCTTTATAAGGCTGCATAAGTACCTGTAATAAAGTTCACTCACTTCTGAAGTTTCAGTTGAAAGTTGAACATTGTAAGAATTTTTCTTAACACTTATCATTGACAACTTTTATTGTAAACGGCAGTTTCCTGTTAGTTGCTTGCTTTCATACCCTGGTTTGCCATGTGTCGGGCTGTATCTTTATGCCTACTTCTACAGTGCTTTTTTTATGTAATCAAGTAAAAACAAGTTTGTTCCAATATACGTTTTGTTTGTTTCAGCTTGCTTGGTTTGAGTTTCCCTGAATAATACGGGGTTCACTGCACTTCTCTCAAGATGTCAAATTAATTAGACAGTCTTCCAAGCTACCTGTGCATATTCACTTAGGGCATAAGACTTGAGGCATGCAGCAAACCAGTTAACTCTTAAAAGCAGAATCTTGATTTGACTTTTGTTTTAGCGTGCTCTTGTTTTTCACTCAAGGACAAGCCATAAATAACTTCTTGTAATGTCAAGCAAAAACATGCAGTTCATGGTGATTAGTTTCTGGGTTTGGTTTGGTTTTTTTTTGAGAAACAGACATTACAGGCATGAGGTTTAAAATATTTTTTTAGCAAGTCCCATTGTTTTTGGTTTTTTTTCAGGGGCGTATGCAGGGCCTATGTTCCCAACTTGTACAGAAAATTGAGGACTAATTAATTTGAATAAGCAGATATATTAAAACGTACCATAGATATGAAGGGTTTTTAATTTAAAAAACATTAAAATGACAAAAGAGCTTATTGAGGACCTGTTATAGCATGGTTTTTTGTGTGTGAAACTTCTGCGAAGGATAGATCCTATAACTGTATTGGTAGCTATTACGTACCACAGGGGACTTAAGTATTTGAGTATTATCTTCTCTCATTTATCCCAGCAGATGCCTTGGAAGTTAAGTCCTAAGTTGCTATGGACTTCATTTAAATTTCTTAGCTTATATTTTCTGCATGTTTCACTGCATTTTAAATGAATAAATATAGATGGGAATGACTTTGATATTTTGTATATGCTCATGAATGCAATTATGAGGAAGCAGAGTATATTCTTCCTAATTATCTATTACGAGTTTGTTTCACTTTGCAGGTTGCCAGCTGGCAACCTGCCTGCAAGACTTGTGTTCTGAAGCTGGTTTTACCCATCTCTCTTTCCTACACTGTTGCAGAAACCAGGGAAATGTCTGTGCCTGGTCTCAGCAATCTGTATGGATTCAAATTCATGAAAGGATATTTAACTGCATCTTCTTTTTTTCAAAATCAAAGCAAGTCTCTACCCATGAGCCAAAACCCAATTATAATATAAACTTATTCCCATGTTTTTCTGTTACTCTAAAATGTAGGAACTTCTGTTTTGTAACTGACACTAAGGCAGCATTCGCCTAAAACATGGAGGTATTTTCTAAAATGGCTTCATCATGGTTAGAAATCTGACCTGCGTAAGCTCAGCTGTGGTGTTTTGTGTCTTTCCACAGGTTAGGTCACACACTTTAAGTGAGGTATGTCTGAGTTATCGGCTCGCGCTTCCAGAGGAGGAACAGTAACTGGATGAGGGGATTAGTGCTTTTGTGACCCCTCTTCTCTAACTAGTCTAGTTTAACTTGCTGCCATTAGGCCCGACACCAACTACAGATGCTTATGCAGGTTCCAAGGCAGAAGTAATATCAGGGTCAAATAGTAGCACCTCTGTATTTATGTCTCATCTGTCCTCTAAGTTCACTGCATTTGGATTTTCTTTGGTTTCCTCCCCAGTCCAGTATTGGTCAGCCCCTGGTATGCATGTAATTCTTGTGTTGTAACTAGTTACCTTCTGTCTCGAGGGCTTTGGAATTTAAAAATGGTTGCTTGTTGAATAAGGCTTGAAACACAGTGTTACTTTAATTAGCTAACCAAAATTATCCCATAGATATAATTGATTTTAAAATCTGAGAAGTGAAATAGGAAACAGTGGTTTGGCACGATAAGATTTGAGTGTAGATGTGTTTCTGTTTCCCTTCAGTTTATACATTTTAATGTTTGCCTCGTTTTCTAATATCTTGTCTATTTGAAAATCTAATTAAAGATAATTTAATTAGTCCTATGTTTAGGCAGGTTTTGCATGGAAAATATTTTGGGGAAGGGCCAGTGACTCAATTACGTACTTTTGATCTTAAATGTACTTGTTTCCTGCTTGGAAGAAGATGAAAGGACGTTTGGGGTGGATCTCTGAGAACTTAGTTAACACTGAAATGGGTGTGGAGAGGAGTCAAGAAATAAGAGTGGAAAGCCTCTTCAGGGCTGCAACGTAGTAGGGTGCCGTAACCAATAGTTGTATTACTTCAGAGGGTGTTACCTGGGTCATAGTTCAGACATGGGAATAATTTTGAGTAGTTTGTTTAAAATAGAGCGGTCTGTGAATTTAAATAACATTGTTAGGATCACAAATGAGGGAATAAAGTGGGTGGGGTGGGGTTTTTTGTTGTTTTTTTATTTTATTTTTTTATTCAACTTTCAAAGATCTGTCTTTAACTCATGCACTATAATACTGCCTGTCATTGTTCTTTATGCTTGATCGCTGTGGGGAGCAGTAATGCATGAAATCACAGGCTGTGTCTCATTCAGAGTCAGAACTCATGAATCAAGGTTTCCCCCTTCCTCCACCTTGTAAGGATGTAGCTGTAAAAGGTATGAACAGTCTGTGGTTCTTTTCCCAAAGTATGCTTAGTTTTGGTTCTTCCTTAAAGCTGGACAGCATCAAGCAATTGTGTGAAATGTTCCAGTCGTGCCCTTAGTCTCTGTGTAGACCAGGTAAAGGTTGGGTAAGACAAGGATGCAGGAGGTCTCACAACGTTTTCTTTGCCAGCTTGTCTGGCCATTTCTAAAGATACTTGCATGTTGCGTTAGTGGAATGGTATTAGCAAAATGAAAGACTGATTCCAGTGTGTGAGATAATAAAGGAAATTTCTGTTTTATTTTTTACTATCGCTTCCACAGATAATTTTTTTTTTCCTTCCCCTTGGCTGTTGAGAAATTGGAATAATTTTATTTATTAGAAGATGGTCTTGTCTACCTTAAGTGTAACGTGGTTTAACTGTAACAAGAGGCAAAAGAGAGTTAGAAAAAGTCTTGGAAAGCAAAATGCATTTCAAGTTACTGAATTCTCTTGCTTTATCTCTTGTTAAAAACAAAAAAAACACCAAACAAACAAAAAAATGAATCAGAAGATATACCCCTGAATCCTCTGTTCTGATTGTCCGCTAACAGCTCTGAAAACTGGTAATGGTTCTTTTCTAGGTCGTGCTGCCTCCTGGTGCTCAGCACTCTGATGATAAAGGTGCTAAAGAAACTATTCTTGATGATGATGAGTGTCCACTGCAGATATTCAGGGAGTGGCCTAGTGATAAAGGTATGTCTAAAAAGCTTTAAGAGATTTTTGTACTTTGGATGTTGTAAGCCATGGTGTGGACCCCCTGTAAAGTAAGAAATTGGAACATATATTTTAAAGTGTTTTTGTTTTCAGGTGCTTTTAATATTAGGTGCATTTAGAGTTATTTACTATTTCAGTCAGCACTGTTTATAATAATACATCTTTAGACAGTAGAAGGGGTTTAAGTTCTATCCTGACGTTTCTAAATTATCCACTGTGGATAAGTATGCTATTAATCTTTTCAGTGGTTTTAACTTAAAAATAACTGCATAAAGAAGTGTCAGGAACTTAGTAAGCTGAAAGTAATCCTATGGAGCGCTTATAAATTAATAGATGTGGATGTGTGCTTGTTCACTGATAGTGAGATTCAAAGGATGTATAATATTGTGTTCTAGGAATACTAGTCTTTCAGTTGAAAAGGCGGCCTCCTGATTATGTCCCAAAGAAATCCAAGAAAATAACTGATGGAAAGCCATTAAAGGGGAAGGAAAGAGTTGACGGGTCTGGCTATGGCTCTTGCCTTCCTCCTGAGAAACTACCATACCTGGTAGAATTAAGCCCAGGTAAGAGTTCTGGTTATCTAGTAACGTGAATTACATTATTACATAGTCATTTAGATTTTCCGAAAAGAAGACTTTCATTGGAAGTGCCAGAGGTCTGTTGGCAGTGTAAGTGAATGCCACATCAATTGTTCTTCTGATGTCAGATTCTGAATTGGAGCTATCTAGAGGTAGAGCTGCATATTGCTATAATAGCGAAATTTTAGTAGCAAATGTTTGGAGTAAAAAAAAGAGAAATGATTGACTAAGACTTTGTCTCTATTAGCATGGCTTCAAGTATGAAGTTTTAAGTGTTTCAAAAACAAACAAAAAAATCATTCAATCTTCAACTTCCTTTCAGGATTTAAAACTTGATAATAAATAAAATAGTTTAACATGTTGTCTTGTGATTTGGGGGAGATGACCAGAAAAGCACAGCTTAAATCTGGTTTGCTTTACGTTCACCAGGTATACTGTAGCATACCTAGTATTGTCATATTTGACAGTGAAAACTACATTTTTAGAAGGACAAGAACGTGAATTTTTAAATCACGCTTATTTGCTAAACATTTTTCAGCCTTAATGGAACCTTCAAGTCACTAGCAAGGCTGGATTTTATTTTGGCATCATTACAACTCTCTGGGCTGCATTGTAATTTACAGTTAATTTTATGATCTAGGAACAGCTAGGGAAGCTTGATTTGTTTATAGCAGAACAACTGATAAAACACATACATCTTCTACTCTTAATTTCTAGTGTCTTCACGTTTAAAGATTTAGGTCTGGACTTTAATTTTTGGTGATTTAGTTATTTGCAGCTCAAAAAGAAAACCATATATTTTATTCTGTTCTGTATGCTGATGTTTGATTTGCATATTAATATTTTGGGTTCTTTTAATAGTACTTTTGATTTCTTTTCTTGTGCTCTAAACTGACTCTTCATGGAGCCCAGTTGCTTTAGTATTAAAACGTGCTTGGGCAGTGGAGCAAGACATCCATTAACTGAGAGAGGAAAAACAGTCTGAAATGCCACAGTTGGCAACACTGTGTACTAAGCCTTTGCACATTGCCTGTGGGACTGACCTCTTGTTCATGTTTTTCTTCTAACAGCTTGTTGTCGCTTTTCTAAACAATAAGGATTGTTTCATTCGGTAGCTTTGTAGTACTGATGCCTTTATATTCTATGCAGTTTCTAAAGTTGAAAGAGTTTAATGCACTTCATCCTTATAAATTGAATAAGTGTTGTCTGGCTACAGTTTCACCCTTTCCTGTCTTTTCTTTTCCTGCCCTCTTCCGCATGTTCTGCATGGTATCTGTCCTGCTGGTGCTGCCTTCACCTGGGTCCTCTGCATGTGTTTCTAACCCCAGGGAGAAGGAATCACTTTGCCTACTACAATTATCACGCTTACGAAGGTAATGCTATATTTAATACTCTTCTCTCATTCGTCACTAAAAACATAGCTGGCTGTAAATCTTGTTTCTTTTTGACAAATGAAAGGCTTATCTTGCTTATCTTACTTTTTTCCAAGGGACTGCTTCTGTGAAGTAGTTATCTGTCTTGTCAGCTGCCTTTTAATTATTCTCTCTGTGAACAAACATCGAATAGTTCATGAATGCACTATCATCCAAAGAGTTCAACCTTCCAGCTAAGGGTAACAGCTAAATTTCACAAGCAGTTTTGTGGTAGAAAGAAAAACGTTCCTTGATCCCTCTGCTTGCAGAATTCATAGTTGAAAAGTGAATTAGGTAAATGGCATGGAACTTAATTGTGCTTTTCAATGTTTGACCGCATTGATGCAGTGGATGAAATCCGTCATGATTTTTCTGTGAAATAGTGTTTGCACCACTGGTAAGGCGACCTCACTGCTCTGTGGTGTTCCAGAGCATCCTTTGATATTTCTACTGCCTAGTTTGTGGTGTTGCATAACATTAACAGTGTATGTCGAAGAAATTTAGCCACATTGGACAGTAGAGTCTTGTTCAGTTTTACCTGTAGCTTTTGAAATTGATAACCTAACCTACAAATCATTATGGATCTTTTATTCTCCTTAGAGTTTAGACTAATGAGCAGGTATGTCCTGATTTGGCCAAATAGACAAGAATACAAAGCCACTTTCTTCTTCATCGTGAAATGTCTACCAGGACACCTTTTCCTTTTCTTATTTTTTTTAGCATCTGTTTCCTTATTTTATTTTCTAGACTGCTGTAAAAGTACTATATGTCTGTCAGTGTTGCCCTTTCATGGCTGTAGAGTACAATACTGGGGTTTAAAGAACTCTGTTCAAATTTATGCCTCCAGTGCTCAACTCTTTGGTGAATTCAGACTTCCATTTCATTAACATCACTATTCCAGAGAGCAGAAAAGTTCTGTAGAGTGTGCTGAACTAATAAGCATAGATGAGCTCTGCAGAACACCTGACCATTGACTAGAAAGCTTGAAATTTAGTTGCATCTCACTGGGGGGGAAAAAAAATTACGATTTCTTAAATCTTTATCTTGGAGTGTGAAAAAGAGGTCTTAGTACTCTTAGAGTCCAGTCTGTGTCTTTGGAACAATGCATTTCAGGATACTTGTATTTATTATAGCAGTAACTCCTGTAGAAGTGTCCTTCTGTCAAAACATTTGCTATTTATATTCTTGCAGAAGAACCTGGCAGACTTCAGTTTCATGCCCTGTGCAATTGCACAAATTCATTAAGTTTGCTACTGGAAGTATGTCCTGTTTTTCTGCTTCTCCGCAGCTGCTGATGTTGCTGGTTGTATGACTCTTTTATAGACTGAAGATCAGATTCTGCACAGTATGGTAGAGGATGCACTTCAGTAGCTTGTGGCTGTAAATATGGCAGTCAGCAATTGTCTTTGTCTTCCAAGTGATGTAGATGAACCAATAAGCTGAGATGAATCTGATAGTAAAAGAAATAGACTGGATAAACTGCAGTGAGATATGGCAGCACTTCAAATAGCTGATACTGTCTGTGTTATCTGTGAATATGGCTGCTGATGAGTTCAGGGTTGTTATTAACTTCAGTTGTTCAATCATAATATTTAAAGGCTGAGAAAAATGACAAAAGCCTTTTTTTAAGGATAGGAGCCTCTGAAATTTATCCTGTGAGCCTGAAATAAAAATTATAAAGCATTAAAAAAAAAAAAAAAAAAAAAAAAAAAAAGACAAAACCTTATAGGCTTTTCTCCCTGCCTTATCACAAAAAAGCAACCCAAAGCAGTAGAATTTACAGCAATTGGAGATGCTGGGAACATGCAGGTATAACAACTCAGAAAGAAGAATTACAGGAGACTGGGGAAGCTTGAATGCCTTTGCCAGTGCCGTTTCCCCAGTCAACCTTCTTTCTGAGAACAGAACTGCGGTACGGTATGTGGTAACACTTTTACACATTAGTCTGAAGGAGCTTTGTTGTCTGTCACATTCCTCACTGGATCTTCCTTTACCCAAAATATTTACTATTGGCTCTTTCTGCTGGAAGTCCACATCTTGTCTGACATTTAATACCAGAATTATCTCCTGAACTCGACATGATATTTCAAATCTGCCCAACCAGTCTCTTGAACTTCTTTCTTACTGTCTAAACTCTTAGCACTTGGGAACTTCTGCAGGAAATCTGCTTTTCAGTTGTGGATTTAACTAGTTTTTAAGTCAATAGGTGCAGTCCTTTGTGTGGACGTTTTTGTTCAACTTTGGGCTTGTTTTCTATGATCTGATACTCATCATTTGGTTTAGTCTGTTTTTAAGTCGATACTATTTCCCAGCATTGTTTCAAGCACTGGATTAGTGAAATCAGTTGAAATTTTCATCTCCAAAGTGCTGTAGGGTTCACCTTTTAGTGGTGAAGTAATGCATTTAAAATACATATCCACGAAGGGAGGCCTGTCTTGTCTTTTTCTGTTGACTGAAAATGTGCATTTGTATTATGAATCACTGAATTGATGTGCTTACAGTGACTGTTCACTTCTATTCACTACACAGTTTTTTTTTTTTAGAACACTGCATCCTTAGCATGGAAAGTGATCGAAAGCCACAGTTTTCACACATTTTACATAAACAATTTCACTAGTGACTACAGGTGAATAGTAGTAGACGGTGCATCTTTTTATGCTACACTGTGTGTTTTATAGTGGTTTTTACTGTACATTTACATGCTTTAGTGTTTTTGAAAAACCCTTTTCTCTAAATCGCTGTTTCCTGCCTGGTCTTTGGTGATAGTGTCTGCTTTCTGATGGAGGGTTACCTCTTGATACGCAACTTTCCAGCCTGCAGTAGGCAGTATACACAGATGTATACGTATCTCTGTATGTGTACTTCTGTCATGGGGGAAAATAACTTGTGAAACTTATTTCAAATGCAGACCGAACCAAGTAGATTTGAACCCGCCTATGATGTCACTGGGAAAAGCTTTGTCAGGCAGATAATTAAGTTTAATGTACGCAGTAGTGGCTAACTTGGTCTCTGGAATCATAGTTCTTGCTTCCTCAGCTTGTGTCTTGGAGGCATGTCTGGGAGGGCACATTCCAATTCAATTTTCTAAGCTTAAAAAAAATCCCAAAACCTAGATGTTTTCTGCACCTGTTTAACTCTGCTGAGGTTATTCAGTCATGGGTGCCGTAAATAGAATACAGGCCATCTTTCTTCCGTGCCACGTGTTTACTTATGCAGGCATATGAAATGAACAAGTTTGTATAGAATTCATATGTTTTCCTTCTGCCTTCTGCTGCCTCTTCTGTATTGTTTATTAATGCCCACCTTTCTGAGAACTTTGACCTTTAAAATTTCTGAATTCAAAGAAAATTATTGTTGTGTCAGATAAACCCCCAAGATATATTATTCCCTTTTTTCTTCCCACAAATTCTGGACCTTAAGTTGTATGACTTAGATCATATGTATAACCTTTCTGAACAATTGTAAGTCTTTAAAGTTTTATCCTTAGAGGCTAAGATCAGCCTTCTAGGACTGTCATGGTTTGGGGAGCAGGGACTTTGCCATAGGTATGGCAGAATCTGCGTCCTGCTGCAATGAGGTGAGGAATGCATTCCAAGCAACATTTAGGCGAGCTGCCAACTGTTGAAAAACAGGAAATACAAGACTTTACACTGTAGTATAATGCAGTACTGTAGTATAATGCAACCTTCCTTCTCTTCTGCATCCCTCTCCTAGAACAAAAAGGCTTTTAATCCTTTTTAGAATTTGTAGTAATTCTCTTCAAGATTAAGATACCTTTATTGTAGAAATTGGCTTTTACTGATGGATGATGACGTGAATGCTCCAAATAACTTTCAGTAACTCTTTGCATTTTTTCATTTTCTCCTGGGAAGAAAAAAAAGTGTTTGTATCTAGTGCTGTGGTTTTAAAGTAACTTTTTTTTCATGTTACATTGGTCACTCCAGAGAAACAAAACAGTCTTAGTTTGCCTCAGCAGAAGCATTGTGATACTAAAATATGTTTCTCACGTGAAAGCACATTTTACATGACATGCATCTATATTGAGGATATACAGTAGTGTGAAGTAAAAGTTTTTTAGCAGGAACTTGGTTATTGATTGATTCTTCACAAGTGCTGAAATTATCTTAAAGAAACACTTGAAAAACATAATATTTTGTCACATATTTTACAGAATATTTCAGAAATATGTAGGAATATTTTAACTGGTTTTTTTTTCTTTTTAAGATGTCAAAACCAAAAAAGTACAGGGCAGGAGGGAGGTATATTTAGTATAGGGGTGAAATCACTTGAAAGCCTATTCTCTATGTATAAAGGTCTTAGGAGAAAGTGCCATAAGAAATTAAGAATAAAAGCCTAAGATAACTAGCCCTGACTTTTATGCCACTGACTTTTGAAATGCCAGTGTTTTTTGCGTGTTGAATAAGGGTCCTTGCCTCCAAACTGAAATTTGTATCTTTTGGGTGCCAGTTTTACCAAACTGGGATGTGGGTAGGAGAAGGAAATGTTTGACTTTTGGATTCATAAATAAATAAATGATAGAGCTACTCTAGGTTTTGATGTGTAAGTTGGGAGGAGACAATAACAATTTGGAGAATTGCGGGTAAGCAGCCAAATGTATTCAGTAGTGTATTACATGTCTGCATCTGATGACATTGAAGATGCAGCCATATAATTTCTGATTAGCATTATTAAGTATTAAAAACTGCACATAATTTAAATTGCTGAAGATACTGTAGTAGCATTACCTTTTTTAGTGTACAGTGATATTAGATGTGTGTCTCTATAGACCCAAGTATTGGGATTTAATAAAAGGCTTATTCCTGTAGCTGAAAAATGTTTGGAGGACTGACTGCTTTTACATTTAATACTTATTTTGTGATGGCTGACATACTGCTGTTATGATAGTGATTCTAAATATGTTCAATAACTAGATATTACTCTAGTATCAGCACTTAACTTTGGTATTTATAGTACTAGTCTATGGACTGTCTCTGCCTGATGTCTTTATCTCCCAATAACATCACAACACCCCCAGGAGAAGCTTACTAGTAGGAGCACACGTTAAACTTTTCCTCATGTCAGTCATGTAAAACTCTGTCACCATTCTTCTCTGATAACCCACCTTCTTCCCCTCTCCATGCACTTTGTGTTTTCTGTTTTGTACTGTTGCCTTCCTTTCTTTCTATCTTCTTTTAGTCAGTGTGTAGTTCTTAACTGTTAAGTTTTCTCTGTGCTGTTGACTTCTAATTCTTTAAATACTGTTCATTGAAGGATTGATAGAGGACTTCATACACGAAGTGAAATTTTGTTGTTAAATGGCTTGCATTCTGATTTCAATAAACAGAACCTGGTAGTAATGCTGAGAGTTTCTTCTTAGATTTATGGAGGTTCAATTTATATTGACTTTCATTTAAAATTTGAAGATGACTGGTATCCTGCTGAAGACAGTATCACTATATGTGCCATGGCTTTAATAATATTCTCTAATGCTTTTTGGGGATGACTTGAAATCATTGTTCATGTCCATAGGTAAGACATTCTTTGTCTTGCAGCCTCTTGTCTTTGCATCTTCCATTTGGAGGAGAAATTGGACAGAAGTGACAATATTAGTTTAGTATCCAATAGTATTTAAAGTTGTAGTATTTTCTGGGAACCCAGGGGGATTTATATGTATCCCAAACCCCATCTGTGTTAGCCTGCGAAGGCAGCAGCTAGATCCTGTGCTGCATCCAGTGTATCTTGTGAAATTTTATACTGTGTGGACAATATGTTCTTCTGGGGGAAGGAGGGAGACTAAGTTTATCTTTGACCTAATTTTCTGGGAGATGAAAATAAAGGTCAATGGGACTATAAAGATAAGGCCAGAAGTGCTACAGTCCTGTATATCAGGACTAATGCTGTCATAGGTAAACATTTTGTAAGACTCTTTTAGTATTGCCCTATTTCAGTATCTGATGAATAGGAAACAGTTTGGCATGTTGGCCACCTGACAGTAGATGTTGCTAATGATCTGTGATTTTAGTAAGATCAATAAACGCTATTATAGAGATCTGCAGATATCTTATTTTCTAAATCTTTTAAACCCATATTGGTATACCCATATAAAATCATAGAGATTAACAAAAATTGTATTGCTTAAACTACTAAGAGAACAGAGAAAGTTTTTCAAAGTATGTTTAGAATAGTAGTTCTTGGTTATTTTGTTCTTTGCACTTGCAGAAAACAGCCACTCTGTTGAGTGGACTCTGTCTCCTTTCAATATTTTTACACTACAATGAATAAGTTCCCAACAAATCTTGAAAGAGTGTCATTCAGTTATTTTTTTTGGTAATCATTGCTACTCTGAACTAAATTGCAATAATGCGGAAATACTTGAAATTTAATAGCTTGCAAATTAGTATTTGTCACTTGCTATACAGATGGCTCTGACTCCAGAGATAAGCCAAAGCTCTATCGTCTACAGTTAAGTGTCACTGAAGTTGGAACCGAAAAATTTGATGACAATTCCATTCAGGTATGGAAAAAAACCCAGACTCGAATGACAGAACTGATCCAATCTCTGGTCAGTTATGTGCAATTGTGTAAACTAGTAAAATATTCTATGAATGCCCTTCAAAGCTAGAAGGGTAAAATATTGCTGCAATTTCATGTTAATGGTCATAACTCTGATTTATTTTATTTCCTCTCTCTCGCTTTAAGAGAAAAGTAAGGGTTTCATTATTTAAAATGGGGTATTCTTTTTGTCATTGGCTCAAATGGTACATATCAGTGCTATTGTAACTGTTTAATGGCTTTCAAGTCCTAGTTTCAACCCATTTGAATGAGGTATGATTTCTTAAATGTATAAAACAAGCATAGTTGTATGAAGTTCGTGCCAGGGAGTCTCTTACAGCACCCTGGGTCCACATCAGTGCAGTTAATTGACTTGTAAATACTTGCATTGTGAGATTTCACATCAAAACAACAAGTGGAAGAAGACAGTTCTGAACAGCATGTGACCAAAAAAGTGAAAAACTTTTCATTAAGGGATTTCTGCTGCACATTTTAGTTAAATGTGTATTTTATTATCTCTGTTGCAAGGAAAATTGAAGTGAAACTCAACTGATTTTAGTACCACTCATCTGTGTTAAATTCATAAGCAAGCGAAGTTAAGTTACTAGTCTGTAAACAGGGTAAGCTGCAGCTGTGTAACTTAGTTTTTTCCATGTTAATTAATTATTTTTCCAGTTATTTGGTCCAGGAATTCAGCCTCATCATTGTGACCTCACTAATATGGATGGGGTTGTTACTGTAACCCCAAGAAGCATTGATGCTGAAACCTACGTGGAAGGTCAGCGTATTTCAGAAACCACTATGCTGCAAAGTGGAATGAAGGTTCAATTTGGGTCATCTCATGTATTTAAGTTTGTGGATCCCACTCAGGACCATACTATTCCTAAAAGACCTATAGATGCAAGTCTTATGGTCAAAGGTCCAAGACACAAAACTGGGTGAGTGAAATTTATTTTCTTCCCACTGGGATGAAGGGGGAAGCCTTGGGGAAAATAGAGAATGAGAGCATTATACTCTAGTTACAGGCCATTTATGACTTTAAATGAGTTCTGAATAGCTGCTTTTAAGTGTTAAATATATAATAACTACTTTAATACTTGAGCTCCACCTTGTGATTTTTTTTAGGATTAGCAAGTGTCTTTTTCATTATGAAGTATTCAGACAAGTTTTCGTGATGCTCACTTCTGTGTTAAAAACAGTGGGATGCCTTATTTGAATGTATTTCAAAGTTCATCCAACCTCTAGGAAAAGTAAAGAATTTGCTGAATGTTTTCAGAGAGCCTGACTGGTTTTTGTTTTTTCTCAGATAATACCTTTTAAAATTCCACTAGAAGGATTTGGAAATTAAGTAGAGTAGTCATGAAATTAGACTGACAGATAGGAAACTAAATGTCTCAGTATAGCAACCACTTTTTACAGTATGATTACTTATCTTCTGATTTCTGTGTTGCAAGGACTAACGGTCTAGAAAAGTCCATCCTGTTGTTTCTCTGTATATTCTGATAGGTGCATAGTAAAAATACTGATTATAGATTTAGTGACTTGTAGGGGCTCAGCTATTCTGTTCGGTGGCTATGGAAATATTCAGGAGAAACAATCTTAAAATCAGGCTGTATAGCATGGAAAAAAAATAACAGCGTCTTCCATCCTCTCTGGGTCCAAATGAGGCTACTATTGTAGTATACTGTGGTTTAGAGAAGAAAGTGGAGATGAATGAGAGAAAGATACCTAAGAAAAGAAGCTCTTCTGGCTAATCCCGCTGAGTTAATATAGATGTACGATTTAACGCTTATTATTTTTTCTCCAATTAATTTTACTGTGGAAGTACAGCGTGTGCTTGTTGTAGGACCTGTCTGCAGGGAGAACTCTAGCCTCATGTAATATTTCTGCTTAAATCTTGAGTTCATTCTATATCTAACCTGCAGATCAATAAACAAATGCTCTCACAGGATTACATAGTCAACTGCAAAGCACTGTACTACTGCAGAGCTTTAGCTGGATAGCAAAATCTCTGGCAAAGGGCTATTGCAGCTTGAACAATCAAATATTTTTAAAATCTTTAGAATAAGCAGATAATAAAATGCATTACTATGATTTATGAATGATTTATATTGTAAAGATTGTTGTACATCTATCTAGTAATGAAGAGCTGAGCAAAAAATTGTAGCAAGTATACTACAGCAAATACAATGCCTTGAACATATTTTTATGTGGTTTCATATTTATATTATTGTTCTCGTTTGAGGACAATTATTTATGTTTATATGTATTCATATTTTCTCACTTGACTGGGAAAAAATGTAACTAAGAATCTGTTTTTCTAAAGGAAGTTATCTGTATAAATATTTGTAGTGTTTTTATATGAAGAATTGATAGTGTTTTACAAAGACAGTATTAACTGGACTCATGGTATACCTCTTGAATTTTAATTTACTAATTTTAGCTACTCTGTTGCTTGTTTGTTAAATGTTTAACAATGTGATTTTGAAAAAGTACTTGAAATGTTATCTTGCTTTCAGAACTGTTCAGGAAACCACATTTGATCTGGAGGGAGATGTTCACAGTGGAACAGCATTACCAGCAAGCAAGGTATTATATTATGAGTAAATTAGCAATAAATAATAAAAGATCATGTGTAAGTTAGGTCAAAATCATGACATCAGTATTATTTAGTAAAGTGCGGCCAGTTCATCATTCTCCCCAGCCACTTCCTGTTGTGGGTGGGCTTGGGTATGATGTGCATTCTTTTTTTATTTTATTTTTTTTTTCCCACAAAACTATTCTGTTTAAGTTTGTATTAGCATTTGGCATGCATTCTATGTCAAGAGTAGTAACTTTTTTTTTTTAGAAAGGGAAATTCCTCAAGCCTGGAATAGTTTCTCCCCAAACTGACCTATTGAAGGCAGATTACATGCAGGTAGAGATTCACGTTAGAAATGATATGTCATTATCTCATGTTGGTAACATATGACTATTGTCATCTGCGATAGGGTAAATAAATGTTTTATATAAAATGTGAAAGGGTATTCAATTTTAATTTAACTAGGCTTTTAAAATTTAATGGATGTGACTTTTGACTTCAGTCGAGCTCCTGTACACACGCTGACTAAACAAACTGTCTCTGCAGTCATAGTTATAAACATTTTATGAGGTGATAATCTTTTCTTGCTTTCTTTCTGCGCTGTCTTGCTGTTAATAAATTCTGTACCAGAGTTGCATTTTCCAAGAGCAAACAAATAGAGTAAAATGACACAATGGTTAATGCCTTTCTTGGTACAATGATCATATGTCTCAGATAAAATGAGAAAATGAATTATTTCAGCTATGTGAAATGTAGTAGTCCTCCTAGAAATGCATTTCCTTTTATGTTTTATTACTACTATTATCAAATTGAAATACTTGTAAAGAAATTTAGTGACAATGGTGTGGCAATGCAGGTATTAATAATACTCTGATAGCTTTTGAATATGTTTGTTAGTCTTAAAATTTTTTTATCTTGCCACAGACTTCTGATTCAGTTTTTCTCCTGTCTTTGTACCTTTGTATGTGAAAATGCTTTCTTTTATCTTGGATGCATTCTTTACCTCTGTTAGGAATTTGTTTAGTGACATTTTGGAAGGAAAAAAAAAAAAACCCAAACCTCTGTAAACTGTTAAAATGCCTCAAAATCGCTCAGAATTGGAGTTCCTGATGTTATTACATAGCATGCCTCATTCTTTCCAGGCTCATTAGAAAAATACTTTTAGTGGACCTAGGGAAGCTTGGGAAAACTCAAGGGGGTTTTTTTGAGTTGTAGTGTTTGAGAATGTGCATGACATGTTAAATCACTGGTGAATCACTTGTTTTCTAACAGTTGCTCTTATGAGTTTGCTTTTCGGTTTGGAAGAGCAAGAATAACTTTAATGAAAGTTCTCTGAGACCTGGTGGTGACAACTGATTAATGGATTGTCATGTCAGTACTGGAAAAAATACTTTGTTCAATCTGCTGTTTTGAAATGCACTTTTTCATGGGTTTTCTTATGTCAAAGCAAATTATATAGTCCCAGAAGTTTCTTAGGAAACGTGGGAACACTTCATATTTTACTGATGTTTTGTTTTCAACTGTTTATACTGAAAAATAATTGCTATATATTTTGCTGCTTTAAACCGTCGTGTTTTCCCCCTTCCTGATAGGGTTTGATGTAACTGGAAACCATAAATTAAAAGCTTCGTATTAAGGAACCTGTGATACTGAAAGAAACAAAACTGTACATAAAAAATTACATGGTTTGAATTGCCACTTCTTGTCTTGGAAAATTATGTGCTGTCTAGCAGATCAGACTTTTCTTAAGAACGGGATAAATTATGGCATGGAACAATAATGTAAGCACTTAGAGCTATTGCAGAAGCAGGGTAGGGGAGCATAGCCAGTTTTAAATTTGTTAATAAGTTTAACTTTGTTTCTTAGCTAAAGTTTTTATTAACAAGTCATTCTTTCTTTGTATTGATAACTATACAACTTTTAAGTAAAGGCATTTGAAATTTTCATTATATATTCTTGAAATGTATTAACAAATAGCTGCTCCTAGCTGGCTGTTGTCGTCTTTGAATTGCACGCGTGCTCTTGGATGCTTCGTTGTGGTGAAAACACCTGCTGCATTGCTGGATTCTGTGCTGTACTTTTCTGTTTATCCATATCTTTTCAAGCTTCACATTGACACTTGATTTTAATAGTGCCAAGCACAAATACTGGCTAATCCAATGTTTGCATGCTAAGCACCTGTCCTGCTGTTTTGAATTAGAGCACCAGCAGGCTTGATGGTGACAGGACATCATCAGCGTCCAGCATAGCTGAACGAGGAATGGTGAAGCCGATGATTAGAATAGAACAGCAGCAAGATTACCGCAGACAGGAGAGCAGGTAGGAAATGTGTAATCCATTACTTCTCATAATGGAAAAAACTGGATACATTTTTCTGATAGATCAAGCACTGTGTTAAAATATTTTAAAATACCTGATTTTTCCCTAGGAAAAATGAGATTTCCTTTGAGATCTCACTCCAAATAAAACGCAGGATTAACAACCAAAGCAAAAAACTTTAGAATATTAAAAAAAAACCAAAACCAACAAACCAACATTTCTTTGCTTCAATATTCTGTTATTTGTAGTTCCCTTTTTGTAAAGCCATGCTGATAGTCATGTCACACCATTGTTGTTGTTTTGTGGTTAGGCATGTCATATGAAATGCCCTTAATAACAAAAGTACAATTATTTGAAATTCTCGTTTGTCAGTGGCAAGATGATGTGATTTACTCTGGAGAGGGAAATAACCAGGTCATTCCTATTTCTACAGTAGTGTTGTTGGCAACTCTTTTGAGCAAGAATGTTAGCTACCTCTGAATGCTTGCCTTGTAAAGTTATGTAACTTACAAATACACCTAACACCTCCTTCTTGATTTTTGCTTTTATGATATAGGGGCTGTTATTAGGTAGATAAATGCTATCCCATTACGCTCATAGGCCCTTTTTCAGGTACAGAATGACACTTTTTGTGCCCTGCATATTCAGTTTGTTTCCAAAGCCATAGCGGAAAACACTGACTTCAAATCATATGCCGTTTTCTTTCTGTTCAGTCTCCATGTATTCATAATAACCTTGTTCAAATTAAGTTTGCGCCCATCCAAAAGGGTTCAACTGCTTGTTAGGCAGTGTCTTTTAATATTAGCATTGCTTCAAAAATTTTCTCTATTTTCCATCATAAATAGAGAAGACCTCATGGGAGGCATCCAAAGATGCTGGGAGTTGGCTGACATCATTGCAAAGCCACTGTCTCATCTTCGAAAGGTTGTGGAGATCAGAGGTACTAAGTGACTGGAAAAGGGCAAATACTGCACCCATCTACAGGAAAGACAAAGTGGAAGATTGAAAAAATACAGACCAGTCAGCATTAATTCAGGCCCTGGGAAAATTGTAGAACAAGTCCTCGTAGAAGCTATTTCAAAGCACACAAAAGACAAGAAAGTGGTTAAGAAAAGACAGAGTGGATAAATCATGCTTGACCAACCTGACTGGCTTCCATGATGAAACAACTTGCACAGTTAATGAGGGGAGAGCTCTGGGCCTCGTATCATCTACCCAGTTCTAGCAAGGCATTGTCACAATCTCCCAGAACATCCTTGTTGATAAGATACGGTCTGGATCAGAGGACCACAAGATAGGTGGAAAACGGGCTAAACTGCCAGGCTGAAAGAGTGATAGTTAATGGTTCAAAGTTGAACTTGGCAGCTGGTCGTGAGTTGAGTTTCTCAAGGTCAATATTGGATCTGAAACTACTCAGTAACTGTATAAACAATCTAGGTGACAATTGAATGCATCGTCACCAAGTTTGTGGGTAATACCAAACTTGGAGGACAGCAAATAAGCCACAAAGAAGAGCCACTGTTCAGAGACCTATGCAACAAGGATTGCGTGAAGTTTAACAGAAGTAAATATGAAGCCCTGGACGTGAGACAGAAAACACCAAGAGCAATGTAGGCTGAAGTCTGACAGGATTGTAGCTCTGCTGCAAAGAACCTTGGGTCCTGGGGTATAGCAACCTAAAGTCAGCAGTGCATACTTGCAGCAGTGACAAAAAACTATGTCCTGGACTGCATCAGCAAGACCACAACCAGCAGATCAAGGGATGTAATTATCGCACTTTACTTGGCTCTTGTTGGGCCACTGTGTCCAGTTTTGGTGCCCCCAATTCAAGAGAGATTAAAAAACTGCAGCGGTCCTGTGAAGGGACATCTCCACCAAGATGATTAGAGGATTAAAGAACTCTTATGTATGAAGAAAGGTTGAAGGGATTGGGTTTTTTCAGTCCAGAGAGAAGGTGGCTCAAGGCGGATCTAATCACAATCTTCCAATACCTAAAAGAGTAGTTATAGAGAAGATGGAGGTGCTGTTATTGCAAGGTCCTGGTTGACAGGTGAAGAGGCAATGAGCAGAGGTTGCTTCTGGGGAAAATTGTCTGGCTGTAGGGAGCAGGGAGGAAGAATCTTCACTGTGAGACCAAGTGAACACTGGGGTATGTTGCCCAGAGAACTGGTTGAATCTCCCTCACTGGAAATTTTCTAGAGTCTGCTTGACAAGGCTCTGGATAACCCTAGATAAAGCCCTGTTTTCAACAGGAGATTGGAGCACGTGATTTCTAGAGGTCCCTTTCAATTTAGGCTTCAGCGCAATTGTTTTTTCTCCACAGTCCAATGTCTTGGTCAGTTTTGATAAATAGAAAAAAAACAACACATATTTATGAAAAGAATGACTGGGTACCTAGAGTTGGAATTACATAGCCTTGAGAAGAGAAGGCTCAGAGTGGATCTTACCAATATCCAATGCAAGGAACTTCTTTACTGTGAGAGTATTTGAACACTGGAACAGATTGCCCAGAGAGGGTGTGGAGTCTCCATCCTTGAAGTTACTCAGAACCTGACTGGACAAGTTTGTGAGCATCTTCCTGTAGTTGACCCTGTTGTGAGCAGGGAAGTTAGACCAGATTATCTCCAGAGGTCCCTTCACACCTCAGAGATCCTGTGATTCTGTGAAAAGTATTTTTTTCAAATGTTAAAAACAAAACAAAACCCAAGATTGTATTGCTGTCTACATAAATCAGCTTTTAAATTTAGATGAACTGCTATGATAAATGGATGAATGGTAAGGTAAATGTGCTGCAGGGTTAAAAAATGCAGTGATTCCAGTTGTAAAGCTTCTAGTATAAAGCTTCTAGTACCATTAGGTGGATTTATTATTCACTAGACAGAAAACAGAGTTAAAGGAAAAAGAAAAAAAGGGCAGAAAATTGTGCTTCCACCTGAACTGAATTTTTGATGTTCTAGTGTTTTGTAGCAGGGACATCTTTTAAATGCTTTCAGTGAAGTTAACAGTAGCATAAAACTCTTCTACTTTGCACTCTCTTGTTAGAGTGCCTGGACATCTTGAGTGTCTTTTTCAGAACTGTTTTTGTTAAGATTGCTGACGACTTAAGTCCTTATCGAATTACTAGTGTGTTAACTGTAATTTTCCTCTCTCATAAAAGATCAACAAAACTTCTTTGTGAACTTTTTATAGCCTGTCAGAAGTTCTTGAGGATTCTACTGTTAATATTTATTGAGTTCTAGCTCTGCATTTCTATGTGTGTGAAGATTATTACATTTCTGTATTTCTGCCTTTCAGCAAAAGCACTTCTTATAAAGGGATTATCTTATCCTATAGTTGTATATTTCAAAAATACAGAGCCATCTGTGAGCTGCATCTTGGCTTTATTATTTAAAAAAAAAACAAACCAACTTCCGAAATTTCTTCTGAAGAGAATATGCATACTAGTCTTACTATACACAGGGGTTTTTTTCATCTTGGTACCTGTTTGCAGAAAATGTTTTCAGAGAGGCATCCAAATTACATTTAGATTTGTGATAGCTACAACCACAGAGATCTTTTTTTATCACCAACAATGACATTGCTATTTTATGTCTGTGTATATCTTATGTGTGTATAGTATGTGTTGTGTAATTACACTGAGAGTTATTTATCTAAATACAGCATTTCTATCAAATACTCTTTCTCAGATATATTCACTGTGTTGAGATTAACAAATTAGCAAATTCAGGCTGTCAAATTAGGAAATGCCAGGCAATGAGTTGCTCAAGTAAACGGAATTCTTCCACTTTGTGGATATATTTTGTGAATCTTTAGGCTTCCTCTGGATACTCCGGTCTCATTTTGTAAACTTTAAGGACAGTAATCATGGAGTGAAGTAACTGCTATGTTAGTTTGCAAAACCAAAAAATATTCATTGAGCAGTTCCAGGTTCTTGTTACTGCACATAGTCCATGTCTGTACTAAGTGTCCTTGTCTGTTCTTTTTGTGTGTGTTCATCACTGCTGTTCAAAGGTGAATAATAAGGCAAATAAGACTTTCTTCCAGTCACTTACTGAAGGAGTTGATGACCAAAGATTAGAACTTGGCTGCCTTATTTTTTCACCTCTAGTCTCTAGGAAAAAAAATAATTTGAAATCTGAGAGCATAACTCCAATTTACTTATTGGGTATGGTTGTTCTGATTGAAATGCGATTCTGTGAAATAAAAGCTGATGACTACTTAGTTAAGGTTTATGGTCATATATCCTCATTAGATAACTGCCTTCAATTAGCATGAGCAAGCATATAATAAAAAAAGATAATTTTTTGCTTTGAATACTCTTCAGGAGTTCTTAAAAATGTATTTGGTTGGAAATGAGAATAGTGATATATAAATGGTGTTAATGGAATGCGGACACTTACCTGATTGCTAATTTTAACATGCCTTACGAAATTTACACATAGCTAGTATGCTGGCTAAAACAACCACATGAGAACAGAGGATTTTTTTTTTTTTTTTAAATGCGGTTTATCATAGACAATTGATCTAGGACAGTACAGAAATATCTGCAAAATGTATTATTGTTTTTAATGCGATTTTAAAGTGTAATGTTACCTGACCCTATACTCAGAGAGGAGGCAACCCCTAATCAATATCTTGTGGCCTTCCTAGACATACCCTACCTAGACTTTCAGACTTGTTTAGCTCAGAGAATTTAAATCACCACCAAGATGATTTTTCTATAAAAGCAATAGCACAAAGACAAGGTATACTTAAAATGTATGCAGTAACAAAGCAGGCTGGCTAGCTGCTATCATATCAGAAGCACAGAAAGTGCTGTCATGTTTGAAATATAACTGAACTGCCAGAAATTTGTGTACATATTGCCCTGCTGTGCCTACTGTTCCTTAACTTTCAGCTACCCAGAACTTCATTTTGCTGAGCTCTTTTTATAATAAAGCATTATCTAGATGGCACAACTGAGTTCTCTGTTGGTTTAAGTTTTTGCAATTTTAAATAAAAATTAAAAAAAAAAAAAATCCCACCAAAACCCAAAGGTACCTTTAGTTTTTTGATTGAATATGATTTTAGGTCTTTTGACATCAGCCTTCAAAGTTGTCTTGTGGATTTTTGCTACAGGAGGTAGCTGAATAAAGACTTTCAGTGTCCTATCTCTGCTTTGTGACATAACTAAAATGTTTCAGGAGAATGAGGCTTGTATAATCATATTACATTCCTTTCTTTATCAAAGTTGCTGGGGAAAGTAGAAGGCTACCTATTGTGTTACATGTGGTTAAAAATGGCTATTTCATGCCGATGATGTTAAGGTTTTACATATTACCTAAAAATAGGTGCCTAACTACAGAGAACAGCTCAATTAATGCTTTTGCTTAAGGGAGGAATGAAATACGTGCTTAACCTTTCGCAGGCACCAGAAAAATCAATTTTCTGTTCGTTTTTCTCCTCTGTGAATTCTCTGATAGGTACTAGTAAGAAAGACCACTGTGGTCAGTTTAAGTGAGGACAGTTCTGGGGCTCATGGAATGACTGCTATTTCTTAACATAGCATAGCGACAGTTAGGTGAGGGTAGGCGCTAGACTTTACCTCCTTTTCCTCCTTACCAGAAGAAAGGACAAATAAGCTGACCAAGTTCTCATCCATTTTGAGGGCGTTAAAGCTAGCAAAGTACATTTGCTGTAACCGAGCTGATGTTTCAGTTAAAGCTTCCTTCACTTTCTTTCACGGGTCCATGAATAATTTGTTATTTGAATCCTGTCAATGGCAGATGGCAAACTGATCCTATCAGTCTGCCATACAGTGCAGGAGAGGATGTTCATTAATATCACTAACTCCACAGATCAAGTCCATACTTTGATCTGTTGTCTTGAAGGCAAATATAGCTTGAATGATTCCAGAGGATAGGTAAGAAAAGGATTGTTTTGGAGAAGGATGTTGTGTCAGCATTTGGAACCAGCGTATTTGGAGAAATCTGTCATTTTACGGTGGAGTTAATGTCACCAGTGTGGATTGTTTGTTTTAATTTTTGTCTTCTTTCTTTAGACCTCAGGATACCCATGGACCAGAACTGATACTACCTGCCAGTATTGAATTCAGGGAAAGCTGTGAGTAAATTGTCAAGTTACAACACTAACCTGTTGACACATTTTTCTATAGTGTAATATTTCAGTCATTTTGAAAACTTAAGGGTAACTTAAGTAAACACTGAAAAGAATAATGGCTAAACAGATGATAACTAATCCAGTAATATAATTTATTTTGTTGGAGAGGGTGAGCAGGCACTTCAGGTATTGAGGCAGGTTCATACATATCTAATTCTAATTGCATTTCAACACTTTATCTTCAGATACTCAAATTTAACTGTGAAAAAATTGTTAATCCCACCTTATAACAGTACATTGAATTCATTCTCTTCTATACAGTTCTCCATACCTTGGATAATAGGTTGCGTCTTGGTCAAAATCCATTTTACATAAAATCTGATTAAACTCTAGATGAACATTTAATTTTTTGTTATCTTGGTCTCCAGGTTTTTAAGGTGTCAGATCTGATAGAAAAATGTCATACCAGAGATTGTCCAGAATTCAGATATTTGAAACTAAATAGATTTGTGAGCAACCAAAGACAGATTTTTAATAGTCTAAAATTCGCTATAAGGGAGCTTTGTAGGAATAGAATGGATGAGAGAAAACTTGCATTTTCCTGTTCCCTTGAAGATGCAAATTTTCAGCAAAGAGGTAGAAAATAGTACCGAAATATTTCCTGATGATCAGATTTTCTAGCTTTATACAGAAGCGTGTTGTTATTGTGCCTCAGTAACTGTAGTACATACTAAACAGTTTAGAGTTCCAATTCCTGTAAGTTGGTCCCCTCTCCCTGCCTCCTCCTCCAAAAAGAAATCCTGTATGCCCCAAGTTATGAAATTGTTTTATTTCATTTTCTTTCTGTCTGGCTTTGTGACATGTTTTTTTCCTCTTTCTCTGCAGCTGAAGATTCCTTCTTATCTGCCATTATAAATTACACAAATAGTTCGACAGTTCATTTTAAGCTGTCACCTACATATGTTTTGTATATGACATGTCGGTATGTATTGTCAAGCCAGTACAGACCTGACATCACCCCTACTGAGCGTACTCACAAAGTCATTGCAATAGTTAACAAGATGGTGAACATGATGGAAGGAGTTATACAGGTGAGTTTCTCTGCAAAAACATGTCAAGGGAATGCAATACATCTTGTAGATTATCTAGTAACTGTAGTCTTTTTCTTCGTGTTTAACCAATTGTTGTTACAGGTCATACTAATACTTGCATTGATTGCCCACATGAAGGTTTGCTTTTGTGTCAGTGAATAATTTGAGTGGTAAGAAGTTCTCTCCTGAGCGATGTGGGAGGTTATGGAGGGGCCGTTGCTCTGAAGATATGTTCTCTGAGAAGTTACTGCTCTGTTCTCTAGAAAAACAAGTTGAATGTGCATATTAAAGAATATTGTATAGATAGCAGTTGTTTGCACTGATTGATGCTTGAAGTGAACATATTAAAAAGAAACATGACTTTTTAATTTTGATCCTGTTACTTTTACAACTTCTGTCACCACAAAAATGGTAATAAAACTGGACTTTTTGAACCAAGCTGGCATAATTGCTTTATAAAGAGAAATATAAGGTCTCGAATGTTCCAATATCTTATGTGTAGACTGATGCTATTGCTATTACCTGTGCAAGACTTCTGCAGAAGCACAAGGGATGTTCTGTTTTGTGTAGGAACTCAGGATAAGATCCACTGTGGGTGTCTGTGAAATTACACAATACCTTGCATTATGTAACTGTTAATAATAATGTAATGGTCATTTCCTGAAAAAGGAGTGCTAGTTCAGGTATCCTCGCTAATAAATTATTGTAACTTATTTGTTTGCAGGTTTTTCTCAGAGGAAAACTTGAAATATATTTCTATATTTATTGAAACATATACACCTGTTGCAAAAAGTACTGCCATAGTAGCCTGTGTAGAGCAAGAGCCCTGCTGCTCTAGGCACTGTACAAGCATAACAAACACATTAGCCTTGCTTTAGAGAATTTACGATGCAAGTGTTACACAGCAGGTTGATTAAGGGAGAAGAGGAGAGTAAACAACCAGAGTGGCATGAAAGTCACAGCAAACCCAAACTGTGCAGCTTTTGTTCAGATTTTGGAAAGATTTTGTGGAGTTTTCAGTAGGGAGAATGCTATAATTAGACAGCTCTGTGAACAGTGACAACAGGCTCCCACCTTTCACAAGAAAGAATGGGAGAAAATGCCAGTGTTGAATACACTTTGCAGTATGAAAACAAAGACAAGCCTTTCATGTACATTCGGAAGCTGATGAGAGGTTGAAAGGTAGTTTGAATCTGAATTGATGAACTAGTATGTTGCTTTGAGTCTTGCTGCTGTGGTAAATGGATATTTGATAAAATTGAAATTATATTGAAAGTTAAATATTCAGGTTCTGCTATAAAAAAAGAAAAGATCTGGCTGTGGAAGAGTGAATTTGTTAAAGTCAGAGGGGAGACTGACAGTAGTGGAGAGCATGAAATGCAAAGAGCCTGAACATAAGCAATTTAGTTGGGAGAACGGAAGGTAAACAATGAAAGGGCTTCAAATATAATCTGGAAGTTCCAGGGCCAAATCAAGAAAGTCACTCAGTTTATATAACTAGTGTAAACTAGTAACAGTGACCCCAAAAGACTTGGGTGACAGGGATGGGTACAGCGGGAAAGCGAGATAAAGTTCTGCATTCTTTGTGTTGAACTAAAATGGATAACCATGTAGCTGCTAGAAAGATACAAGAGAGGTGGGCTCAAACATCAGTTTGATTTGAAAACAAATCAAAGCTGGAAAATAGATTATCCTGTGAAAACAGTCATTTACAGCACTGAGAAGGGTTTCCCAAATCAAGTCCAGCCTTGTGGTTGTTGCAAACAAGTGTATTTTATATAATCCTGCTAATTGTAATTTGTAATACTGTTAACAGTATTACAAAACTGTTAACAAAAGTATTTGTCTGGACTGTCCTTGTGAAAGGCCTTTTCTACAGCCTTACAACTCTGTAGTTGCAATCTAATCTCCAACCTAAAATTTAAGTAAGACATCAACAAGGAAGTGGTGGGTCCATTTGTGGTTTGTGAAAGATGTTATCTAGTTGCAAGAAATAAACTGAAGAGAGTTGGAGGTTGAAAATCGGGAGGAGCTTTTTACAAATATCGCGCTGAAGAAGCTGGAGGAAAGGGGGAGAGTTACAAATATGATGAAAGAGTAGAACTTTAGTGATTTTCAAGGTTAATGGGCTGGAGACAAAGAAATGCATTGATTCTAAAACTTGACCAGGAAGATGTCATTAGCTTGGACCTGTCTTAGTGGAATATGAACAGTACTAGCTAAGCTAAGTCAAATTACTTTAAGCTGTAGAATGAGTGGTTATATTGATGGCTGTCACAGTTAAACTGCCATGTAATAAGTTGCTGTATCACAATAGCTTTTTTTGTGTGTCTTGACTGTAAAGCATGCCTGCACTGAAAGGGATCTGAGGCTGTGAAAAACGGAGAAGACAGATGGGAGGCAAGGGGAGAGAGGCGCCCAAAACAGAAGTGGAGGGAAGGTGCACAAACTCTTGTGCTGTACTGTGGGAGTAAAATAAATTGTTTTGATGCTAATTTTGCCTGCCTGGATCGTAAGGAGACCATAGCTTTCTGAAGTTACTCAAGAAGTACTTGCTAACAAATTAAGCCTGTGACTTTCTGTTGTCTTTGCATTAGTGTATGCAAATATTATAGAAGACTTCATAGGAGATAGGGATAAAATTGGAGAGATCTATGAGAAGGCTCAGTGCTTTCAATAAAAATCTAGGAATAGAAACTTAATTCATATTAAAAAAGCCAATTTTTTGTATCCTGATTTTTTTTTTTTTCCAAATCATTCTATAGCATTTCTGATCCTCTGCAAACTTTAATGTTTGTTTGTAGAAGGAGCATCTCCTTTCATTCTGTGCCAACACATCTTCAGTCAGTTCAGAGTGTCTTGGTTGAAAGGGGAAAGAAACAAAAAAGGAGGGGCAATTTGGTTTTTTGAGCTCTAACTAAAGTTATAATAGTACCAGCAAAGTACGCTTCACGTTTTTGTATCTAAGCTCACTGCGTTACAGGTAGGGGAGAGTGGTCTGAATAGAAAGCCAAAAAGAATTAGGTAAGAGCTCAGTTTTAAACAATCAGGCAAACATATCTGGTGGGGTTTTTGTGTTTGCTTAACTCAGTGTAGCTTTTATGTACCAGCATTTAAGCAGCTGGTATTTCATTTTACTCTCTTTTGTTGTTTGAAGCACTCTTTTTGTTCTTTAATTGAAAAGCCATGTATTAAATCTGTCCTCGATGTTTTATGTTTTTTGTTTGGATTTGTTTTGGTTTTGGTTGTTTGTTTTTTTTTTTCTTCTGGTGGGGATTTTCTGTCCCTCTATGTTTGTTTGTACATTGTCCTCATTGCAGCAGTGTGGGCTGGATCTGTTACTTGGATGGCTAGTTACCCATTGCCTGCAAAAAGTTCTGCAGGGTTTCTGTGGTGCACTGAGCATGGAATAACCAACTAGTCTGGGATGTCAGCTAGTATAGGGCATTACTTGAATTAATTGTGACATGTGGGCGCTTCAGTCCTTAGCTGTTGTGCTACTAGTCACTTCAAAATAATTCCATTTTTAAAAGGGACTCAGTTGCATCGTAGCTACTGATTAATGCATCTATGTATAACTGTGAACATAAGTGTTGTACCTTCATATTTAGTGTTTGATTTCTAAAGCTATCATGATTGTTCACAAGTTTTTCTTCTATTCTGTTTGATTTCCTTCGTCCGTTTTTCTCCAGGAGGTAGACCAGGTTGATCAGGTAGGATATATTGCTGGGAACTGATCCTAGCTATGTTGGCTTAGCTCAGTTTCTCATGCTGCTTCCATATCAAAATAAAATACTCAAACAGCTGGACTTGAACGGTTCATAACACTCATTCAGCAACTGGAACATGCAGTACTAAAATCCTTTTTTGACTTTGCAACTTTTACGGCATTCCATAATTTCTGCTTAACGCACTTCAATGTGGATATGAAATGACCAAAGTTCTTTTTCTTCCCTTTATTTTCTTTTTTTGTTGTTTGTGGTTCCTATTCTTTGGATTTCATCTGAGGTTGCCTGTCCTGGCATTTGTGGTCGGGAGATGGTGAGATAGATCAGTACTTGATACTGAATCACCTGGTATCAAAGCCAGTGAGCGCAGTATCAGGGTGGCAGTGGGCAGTAATGAACATGCGCTTAAAAGTGCACAGATTACCAGATACTGCATTCCGCTAAGCTCTTAGCGCTGTATAACTAGATGCTTATGCCGTGGCTTTATTTATATTGCTACTGGCTATTTAACAGAATTTTTTATGTTCAGTGAATGTGTTAAAATTGAACTTACCAGTTACAGCAATTGCAATATTACATATAAACATTTTGCAAATATCTGGTATCTGAGATAATGTTTGGTGAAATGGGAAAAGGTACTGGTCTATCTTTTGGAGCCTTTTTAAGCTGCCGTGCTTTATCAGAAAACTATTTTCCTGTATTATTTCTTGCTTCTTTCTGCTTACAGAAACAGAAGAATATTGCTGGGGCACTTGCCTTCTGGATGGCAAATGCATCTGAATTACTGAATTTCATAAAGCAAGACCGAGATCTTAGCCGAATTACTGTGGATGCACAAGATGTTTTGGCACATTTGGTTCAAATGGCATTCAAGTAAGGCTATCAAACTTCCGTTTCACTTAGAATATTCTATGTTTCTGTGGTTTTTAGAATAACTTCACATTTTTGCCAAATATTAGGTATAGTGATAATGTCTTTTGCGTGTTGTTAAATATCTGAGAGGAGGACTTACAAGAGAGCCTAGACTTACATCTTTAGACAGATACTTTGTTTTATGAAAAAGGATCACTGGGCTATGGAAGGAGTTGCATCTGTTAGCTGTTCTCGTGATAGTTGAGGCCACCAATAAAAATTTTAGGGAGATTTTATTTAAATTTAGTTTGTGTTGCTTGTTTTCTTTTAATTTAAGGTTTTCATGGAGATGTGAGGAAATAGTGTTTGCAATCTTACAGAACGAAAGTTTGGCCTGACAGCATCTCTTTATGTAGTATATGACCTTCGCTTGCAAGTGTGGTAGCGGTAATGTGTTTAAGTGACTGTGTTTGTTCCCTGACAACCAAATTCTTTTTCCAATGTTTCTAGGAAAGGTATGGGAGAACTGGTCTCTCTGGCCTTTTAAAAAGGATTATTTGGTTCCCTATAGTCACATACATAACACTGTGATTTCAGGAATCTTGTAAATTGGTAGATCTCTTTTCTTTAGAAGCATTCATGAGGAACATATACAGGATATTTTAAAATTTCTTTGTTTTCTCCCTCCCTTCCAGGTACCTGGTTCATTGTCTGCAATCAGAGCTTAATAACTACATGCCAGCGTTCCTTGATGATCCAGAGGAAAATAATCCTCAGAGGCCTAAAATAGGTTAGACTACTTGATCTTTTCTTGTGTCTTCTAAACCATACTGTTAATTAGTAATAAATAGAATTTTTCTTAACAGTGATATGGCATTTACAAGTTGCTTTAACCCGAGAATTGTTTGGATCAATTTTGTATGCATGGTAAAAAAGGATGGTAGTGACATTCGAATTATCTATATTGGGTTTAAAAATCATGGAATAATTTAGTTTGGAGGGGAACTTCTGGGTGTCATCTAATCCGGTGTCTTGCTCAAGGCAGGTGCAACTGGATGAGGTTGTTCAGAGTATTGCCCAGTTGAGTATTGAATCTCCACTGAGGGATGGAGATGCCACAACATCTGAGTAACCTGTTCCAACGTTTGACCACCCTCATTGTGAAAACACTTTTCCGATATCTAATTGGAATTTCCCATGTTGCAATTTTTGTGTTGGTTTGTCTGTTGTTCTCTGCTATCACTGTGCACCTTTGAGAGGGATCTTTTTCTGAACCCTCCCATTAAGTAGATGAAAACATCAATAAGCTATGCCCTTAGCCTTCTATTTCCCCAGGATGAACCAATTCCACTTCTCTGTCCCTCTCTTATGTCCTTTTCTCCAGCCCCCTGATCATCTTGGTGGCTCTCTACTGAATTGCTCCATTAAATCGGTATCTTCCTTGTGCCTGGGGAGTCTAAAACTGGATGCTGTGCTCCGGATGCAGTTTCACAAATGCTGTATGCATAGGAGGGATTGCGTCCCTCCCTTCTGTTAGCTTCACAGCTGCTAACTTAACAGCTTAGTATGCAACTGGGTACCTTTCAAGCAACGACATGCTGCCTAGTTGCATTCAACTTGATGTTTACCAGGATCTCTACATTATTTTCAGCAGGGCTGCTTTCTGTCCAGATGGTACCCAGCTTATACTGTTGCATAGACTTACTCCTTCCCACATGCAAGACTTGGCAGTTGCCTTTGAACTTTATGAAGTCCCTGTCAGCCCATTTCTCCAGCCTACAGAGGCCCTTCTGAAAAATACTGCTCCCCTTCAGTGTATCGGTATTTCCCACCAGTTTGGTGTCATCTCTGAATTTGCTGAGAGTGCACTCCATCCAGTCACTCGGGTTATTAATAAAGTCATTAAACAGTATCAGTCTGAGCCTCAATACATGAGCCGTTAATAGCTGACTGCCGAATGGACTTCATATCCACAAATCCACCAAGTCCAGTGGTTCAGCCAATTCTCCACTTACATTATCATCTGCTTATCCAGTCCTTGTCTTAGCAATTTCGCTATAAGGATGCTACTGGAGAATCTGGCAAAGTACCTCCCAGGTACTAAGGTTAGGCTGACTGGCCTTGTAGATTCCTGCCAAGGATCCCTGCCATGATACTTAAAATATGATAGTGCTTTGCAGCAATGTCAGCCTTCCTGGTCTGTTCTGTCCATGAGAGCATTCTGCTCATGTGTGCTATCCCACTATGTCTGTAATCCCGGCTCAGTGACTGTGCTCAGACTTCTAAAGCCTCTTGTTGTTTTCCATGCTGAACACATTCACGCCCAGGCCCCTGAGATAGAACCCCCCATTGTGCTTTTCATGGGGAAAGTGTGAGAGCTTCCTACACTATGTAGCCTGGTGACTAAAGACTAAAATGGAAAATGTGAAAAATATTCAAGTTTGAAGGGATTAACCGGGGATAAAAGGTTAGGAAGAGTTATGAAGATAGTGACATTCTGAATAATTGAAGTAAAGATGATCTGCAGAGCTATTAAGTACAGCCATTCTGTTCAATTACAAAGAGTATTTATACAAAATTCATATATACATCCTGGTCTTTTGGGTATTAAGCTTGCTGCCATTGCTTTGTTCCTGTGTTGAACACTGAAGGAAGAATATAAAGATGTACTGTTGTTGTTTTAGTGCCCTGTACTGTAAGAGAGAGAACTTTCTGGAACGTGAACCCTGAAAAAGTAGCAAACTGACATTGGAATAAAGGCAGATGATGTCCATTATTTCAGTTTTTTTAAGCTGCTTTATAGATTTCCGTCTTATACAGATAATTTTTTTCAGTCACAAGCCTGGGTTTCAGTGCTAAAGAAATTAATTTGGTGGTTGCTTCAATAGAGATTTCAGATAGAAGTATTGCCTTAAAAGAAGGCTTAGACATAAATGTTCTGCTTACATTAATATATTCCACCAGAAAGCATATAAGGATGTTTGCTCTTGGTGAAGCTAACAGGAAGACCCTGTTGCTTCTTACATAATATTGCAATGAACTAATGGGCAACAGGAAATTTGAATAGTATTTTAAAAAACTAACGTGTAAACAGGAGATGCGTTCTGCAGTTTAAGTGCATCATGCAATGCAAATAGTTTTTGCTGAAGTTTTTGAGTACAGTCTGATATTTAACTGCAAGGAACTATGGAATGATTGCAATATACATTTGAAACAGTAGAATATAAAGTTTTTAACTTATTAAAAAACAACAGAAAAATTGACTCAAGTGAGTACATGATTTAAGTGTCAGATACAACCAATGGTATGCTTGTATACTAAATATTTCCCCAAAATAATTTATTTTCATTTCAGGAGTTAAAAAGCATATTTTAGCTATCAGTTTAATGCTGCTTCATCTTGAAAACCATGAAGCAGTAAATTTCTTTCTGAAAGCCTGTATAACTTAAATACGTGTAGGTTCCATGTGGCATTCACCCACCTGGGTTAGGTGTCTTTGTATTATTATTTATGGCCTAAAGCAGTTGTACATTGCAGTATGTGAATGTGATTTACTTTTTATTTTATCTCTGTAGATGATGTGCTGCATACATTGACTGGAGCTATGTCCCTCTTGCGACGATGTAGAGTGAATGCTGCTCTGACTATACAGCTCTTCTCCCAGCTGTTTCATTTTATCAACATGTGGCTTTTTAACAGATTAGTTACAGCCCCAGATTCAGGGTTATGCTCACATTATTGGGGAGCTATCGTTCGTCAGCAGTTGGGTCATATTGAAGCCTGGGCAGAAAAACAGGGTTTAGAATTGGCTGCTGATTGCCACCTGAGCAGGATAGTGCAGGTGAGTGTGTATTTCTGATTAACACTTCTCACATAATTGTATATTCAAAGAGTATTTGTATGTTCTCTGTTCCTAGAGAATAGGATGTGGACAAGTATAGTTTGTGTGAATCAATCTTGGAACATTGAGGTAGCATGCACAGACACAAAATATGTTTTCAACATCATTAAGTTAAAAGTGAAATTAATAATTACTGATTTTGGCCAACATGCTGCTCAGTTTCTAAGACTGAGCTGTAACTGTGCTGAACAGAGACAAGAAGACTAGCTGAAAAATTGATATGCCTCATTTGTGATAGTTTTACTGTTAATTCATCTTGTAAGTACAAGAGATGTATTCAGTGGTTGTTTTGGGGATATTTATGTTGCTTCTGTAACAAGTCTGGCTTCTTGCTTTTTCTCTTCCTATCTCTCATCTAAAGAAAACTCAGAAACAAGGCTTAAGGTTTTATTCTGGTTTGGATTTGTCTCCTATGACTTTTTTTTTTCCCGCCCCTCTCCTAGGCAACCACATTGCTTACCATGGACAAATATTCACATGCAGATGTTCCAAATATTAACAGTACTTGCTTTAAGCTGAATTCCCTGCAGCTACAAGCTTTGTTGCAGAATTATCACTGTGCTCCAGATGAACCACTTATCCCAACAGTAAGTTTCTTCTACCGCTTACTGTGCTGTTTAACGTACCTGAGGAATGTGGACTTAAACACACTGGCTGAAAATAGCTCTTATTGTTGATTGGTTTGGAATTGTTCCAAGATGAGTCAGACTGGACAATCTGCTCTCCATACAATAAGAAGTATCGGTGGTATCAGCCTGCTTCTGGCCACCACCTTCGGTGGGTGTACTTCACTGCAACTTGAGCAGGGTATTGCCAAAAATCTCTTACACCTAGTTGGAGTGTAAGGCAACACTGCATGTTGAGCATACTCAGAGAGGTGTCACCGCACCTTACACCATTTGTGGATGAAACCCAGTAAGGCAGTAGAGGAGAGGTGCACAGAGCACTCCCAAAAGCTAGCTCTATGTATAACCACAAGGAAGAAAAATTTAAATTTTGACTATAGAAATCAAATGAAAGAAGCAGAAATACTAAGCTTTTTTACATGTGGGCTGTAAAAATCCATGAATCTTGAATCCCTTCATATAAGCAGTGGACAGATTGTCCGTTGATGGACAAATTGATACAAGGAACGTGTGTGTAAAGAGATCTATATATACATATCTGTTTTTTCCAGGGCTGTTTTTTATTTTTATATTTAAGACATAACTGACTATTCTAAGTTTTATCCATGGGAAACATCTTTTTGGCAGAAGTCAAAAGAGGTTTTGTGTTCTTGCAGAATTGTAATCATATGCGGATGAAAACTCTTAAGGTAAACCCTGATTTACAGGATAGTTGACCAATCTGAAAAATCTTAAAAGGTGAAGATAATCTAATATTTATATAACTGAATGCATTGTCTACAAAGTCTATTTTTAATAACTTTGGGTACATCTCTATTAAATCAAAGGTACTAATACAATTGTTCTAAATGTGTTAAGGGGGTCTTGTAGCTTGGATATATTTTTACATATTGGCTACCAAAACGAAAAGTCTTTTGCTGAAGAGCATAGCTTATATTTCCTGTTTACACATAGGTAGAATTCCACAGTTTATTATTATTGGTCTTTAGGGACCTCTAAAGAAATACAGTGCTAGATTTGGTAGGTTATCTTTGTGTCAGAGGGAGGATTACAATATGGCTAGTTGGTCCTGTCACAGTGAAGTGGTATTTGGGACTTCTTTGCTCCTTGCTATGAAAAAAGACACTCAAACTCTGACTTTTTGCTGCCAAATCTGCAAAATTTCAAGGCTGGGAATTTGTTCAAAGGAATATAACCATATCCTGGGCTGTATCAAAAGAAGCGTGGCCAGCAGGTCAAGGGACGTGATTCTGACTCTCTACTCCACTCTGGTTAGACCCCACCTGGAATACTGTGTCCAGCTTTGGAGTCCTCAGCACAGGAAAGATAGGGACATGTTGGAGTGGGTCCAGAGGAGGGCCACAAAAATGATCAGAGGGCTGGAACACCTCTGCTATAAGAACAGGCTGAGAGAGTTGGGGAGAAGAGATGGCTCTGGGGAAACCTTATTGCAGCTTTTCAGTACTTAAAGGGGGCCTACAGGAAAGATGGGGACAAACTTTTTAGCAGGCCCTGTTGCAACAGGACAAGGGGTAACAGCTTTAAACTAAAAGAGGGTAGATTTAGACTAGATATAAGGCAGAAATTTTTTACAACGAGAGTGGCGAGAAACTGGAACAGGTTGCCCAGAGAGGTGGTAGATGCCTGATCCCTGGAAACATTCCAGGTCAGGTTGGACGGGGCTCTGAGCAACCTGATCTAGTTGAAGATGTCCCTGCTCATTGCAGGGGGATTGGACTAGATGACCTTTAAAGGTCCCTTCCAACCCAAACTGTTCTATGATTCTGTCATAAATGTATTTACTTATGTGTACTTTAGTTTGATGTCATTCTTTTAAAAATTAGCACCTTTTATGGCCCTTCTCGAGGAGCATTTCTAAAGACAGACTGTATTTATGACTTCCCCCTGGAAATTTGCTGAAAGTGAATATTCTGATGAGAATACTTACATGGTCTTATCTCAACTGTGTTCTGCATTGTGCTCCAGTAATAAAATTGTTGTATCGGGATTACAGACTCTGAGTTGCATGTTAGTGTAACTGCGGGGAGACTAAAACCAAACTTTTAAGCTGGTTTTGGGAGCCAAGTAGAAGCTGTAGAAAGAGACTGGAAATCACACCTGAATCTTTCGTAAAGGCAAATACCTGTAGTAAAGGAATCTATATGTAATATTTGTAGCAGCTTCAGATAAATTAATTGTAGTAGTGCTGTCTTGATGCCAGCAAAATCACACATCTCTGGCGTGACTTCTCTTCCAGTAAGAATGCCGGATAACTAGAGGTAAAGATACTTTTAAGTATTGATGCTTCCTGCTTGTTCAAATGTAGTGATGAGTCAAACCTGAGGTGATTTCTTGGTTCCCAAGGCAGAGCATGCAACCTGGAAGAGACCGAGTGCTCAGAGAATTACTACTTATATCTTTTTAAAAAGTTGCCTGTAACTTTTTTTTTTTTTAATTTCACTTAACAAATGCTTTCATGCTAAAAGTTAGGCTAGCCTGAGGCATTTAAGGTAACAGAAAAATGGAGGAACTGCTTAATGAGAAAGAGAGAAGAGCCTTTTCCTTCTGCACTCTTTTGAGTAATTGGGGATAAATGGAAGCATATAGAAACGTAAAATGCTGCTTGGACCTTTACTTTTTGCAGAGTTGTTAAGAATTTGATTTTTGTGAACTTCTGAATTAATTTTCCTTAGTTCATACAATCTAGTAACAGATATCCTACTGAAATCTTCCAGATCTCTCTAAAACGTGGGAGGAAAACTACTGTGTGCTACATGCAGCCACAGTAGCTACATTGTATACTGGTTTCATGGAGCTTTTTGTGATACTGAGTGGAACAGTTTTGCACCAAATACAAAACTTTAACGTTCCCTGGCATACCTTGAGTGACCCTGCTTTTGTGTTGTGTGCTTCTACAGTGTTATTTAAAAAATAGATACCTACCTTACGGGATGCTTCACATTAAACTGAGCTCCCAGGAAATGTAGAATTAAATTCGTTCTATAAAACTTCCAAACTAGGGAACTGCATATGCCATTGGTACTCTGTGGGTATACGTGTCCTGATGGAGCTGAAAATCCTGGTTTACACAAGCTGTCTGTTTCCTTTCTATATATTTAGTCTTACAGAAGTATACGTATATACACTCAACAAAGTGTCAAAATTTTAAACCTGCCTGTGATTCCACCTCTGTACATGCATGTTCTTGGCTATTTATTTTTTAACACAGCTCTCATATCAAGTAAAAACACGCACTGCAAGTTTTGAAAATATTGAAGTAAAAACAAATGTGTCTGTTATATTCTATAACTACATAATCTATGGGATTTAATCAAATAAAACATTGCAGCATATTGTCTGTACATAGTGGAGCCAAGGAAGTTTTATATCTGATAATTTATTTTCCAAATTCCTTTTTCTTGCACTCCTAATATTTTGTTAATGTTAGGTTTTTTTCCGGAATGAAAATTATCACTTTGAAGTAACAACATCTTTCCACCTTCTGTCCAGGAATTGATAGAGAATGTAGTAACTGTTGCAGAAAATACGGCTGATGAACTTGCTCGCAGCGATGGCCGAGAAGTCCAGCTGGAAGAGGATCCTGACTTACAGCTACCTTTTCTTTTACCAGAAGATGGCTATTCCTGCGATGTTGTCAGAAATGTTCCAAGTGGTTTACAAGAATTTTTAGATCCACTCTGTCAGAGAGGTTAGTTCTTCTGTTGTTTTACAATGATCTTCTATTTTTCATGTAGTGACCACAGAATGCAAAGTATATTTTAGTTAAATGTAAACAACTTCTTTTATATATGTTTCAATCTTACTTTTGTAATCCATAAAAAGTATGCAAGATTTTTTAATCTTTAGCCTTTCTCCCTGTCCCTTTCATTCACTTTCCAGGTTCTAAATAAGCAGTGTTGAGTGCCTATTGAAACTTTGTTTTGCATTTGCTTTAGAACTTTTTTTTGATTTTGGTGCTAGAGCAGCAAAAATTTACATAAATGTAAACTTTGTAATACTTCAACAATTTTGCAGTCAACTTACTTTTAAAGCTAATGTGAATTAAATAGTTAAGTCACTTTTTTTTTTACTCATCAGCTGCTTCCATATAGCATTAAAAAATCACGAGCTTAAAATAGTTCTTCTAACGTTCATCAACATAAAAGTGTATGGTTTGGGCTTTTGTAGTCCAATAAAATTTCAGATGATGAGTAGAGAGCTCCTGTGGTTGGACGAAAGTGATCTAAACTTGAGAAATAAATCAGGGGGCCTGTCAGACAATTTACAATGAATGAACAAGTTATGATCCTTATCTTGTGCTACTCAATTTTATTATAAATATTTTTGTTACGTAATTTCTTAATAATTTTCTGCTTAAAAAGCAGTTGTTTAAAGTTCCACAGGAGTATCATGTTAAGTAGGACAGCAAAGGGGGTACGAACAAAGCAAGCTTACTCTGTCCTACAGTGAATTTTTGCAATTGTTGGTTCCAACTTAGTTTATAGAAAAGCCATATTCTTATATTTAAAAAAAAAAAATAGTAGGAAACTGACTGTTTTGAAAGTACAGTGAGTTTACAGTGGAAGTAGGCTTGAGACTAAAGAAAACTAGCAGAATAAAGTCTTTAAGCACAATTCATTTGCCATGCAAATGTCTGTATAGTTATTACAAGCAAGGCCTTTTTGATGCATACATTCAAAATTTTACTTTTTAGGTATCCCTTAAATTATTCGAGGAACTGGTTTGCAGTAGATCAGTGTAAACTGAATTGCTGAAAGATGGTCTTTGTGAGGAGGAGAATCTCATCTATTTGGATGGAGTGATTTGTAATTTGACTGTGATGTGGATTCTCACTGTTGTGATTTAGGAGACAATGTTGAATACCTCTCAGCTGCTGTGGCTCCTCTTTTAAAAATTCTAGGAATTGCTCAATTAACAAAAAACCAAATCAAACAAAACCTCCACTTGCATAGTTGCATTAAAAAAGTAATGAGTCTCCAGGTGAAGCTTCACTTCTGCCAAATCTATGCTGAGACTGGTTAGCTAGACTCTCTGCAAAGTAGAGGATTTCTGTAGTGCTGTCTTATTCATAGTTCTGGTGGTTTGTATTCTAAAAGATGACTTGGTGTTTCATTTTTCTTTTGAGCCTGGTTGGTACAAACAATATTTTGCAGCCCAAGAGTTTTCTCTGAGGTTGTAGTGTTTTTATATACATATGTTTCTCAGAAGCAGCAGCTGTACAACCGTAGGATTTTGTAGATACCATAAAATTGCAATGAAGCACATAATGCATCTAAAATGCAGGATTCAACATACTAATGAATATAAAAAGGTAAATACTGCTATTTGGTATTTCCTTGTGGCAGGCTATTTGATTTTAATGAATCTGTTGAGGAAATACCATGACTATGTTGATGTTACTTTCACTTTCAGGTTTTTGTAGACTAACACCTCATCCACGGTCACCAGGCACATGGACAATATACTTTGAAGGTGCAGACTATGAAAGTCACCTGTCACATGAGAATGCTGAGCTAGTAAGTATTGATTCAGTGAATAATTGCCAAAACTGACACCTTGGCAAGCCGTTGTGTTTTATGTGATGAGTTTTAATCCTTATTAGGAAGAACAGACTTGATTAAACGTGCAGTTCATCAGTGATTTGGTGAATTTAAGGAACTATTTGCAGATTTTTGTAAGTCAGTGTTTTCTAGGCTGTGGCATGATCTAATTCTCATGTAAGCAAACTCTGTCGTGTTCCCCCACCCTGGGGGTAAACAGTGAAGAAATTCCTTTTAAACACAGGCAAAAATATATATGGACATGCATCTGTAAATAACTTGTAATGTGAATGGAGCTGCAGGCTGCTTTTATTTATAAACTGGCAGTTACCAACTAAATGTTTAGTATTAACTTGTCATCTGGTACTTTTTTTTTTTTCTGCTAGGTTTTCAGGAACAATTATTTAGTTTCCCTTTTCATGATACTTATTAAAGAGGGGTTTCATTTCAGTGTGAGGTGGGGTTTTTTCTGTTGGGGGGTGTGTGTGTGATGTTTTTTTGTTGGTTGGTTAGGTTTTTTTGGTTTTTCGAGTATGTGATAACCAAGAATATCAAAGTTACAGAACAACTTGGTGTTGGAAAGATGGTGGCTTTATGTGAAATAATTTTTAGAGCAACTAAACAGAAATAGCTTCATATTTATAATTAGTATTTCAATGAAATCAGGAAGACCAATACGAAACTACAATTATGTTTCTAAGGCTTTCTATGAAAAATACTTGCTTCTCACTATTCAGAGTGACTTGAAAGCTTCATTTACTCTATTCAGAACCCGGCATTTGACATTATGCAATCTTGCTGCAGTGGCCTAAAGAACATGTTTAGAATCCTAGAATCGTCTGGGTTGGAAGAGACATTTAAGACAATTAAGTCCAACCATCAAGCTAACACTGCCAAAACCACCACTACTAAACCATGTCCCTAAGCACCTTGTCTACACGTCTTTTAAATACCTCTAGGGATGTTATTCCACGACTTCGCTAGGCAGCCTGTTCCAATGTTTGGTAACCCTTTCTGTGAAGAAATTTGTGTTAACTTTACAGAAGAGAGTATCTCCTAAATCTGTATGACTGATACAGCAGAGTCCAGTCTTGAACTGATAAGCCAGGCTCTGCAGGCTTGTTATCTTGGTAAACAGGCATTTGACTGAGGAAAATATAGCAGAGATGTTCTTGAGACATCATGCCCTTCCTCCTCCCTTTGTTTCTCTAAAGAAATGCATTTTTTTAGAGCTAGTGGAAACAAAAACCGTCTGAAGTTATGCTAAGTACTTGCTGTTCCTAATACTAATATCAAGCTAAAGCAGAGTTCTGGCCAGTCTTCCTTAAAAAGGCTTGATAAAGGAATGCAGGATGAGTGGATGCTACTATTTCATTAATCCATGGAAATGAATAGCATGTAAGACTATTCAAATAACCTGATGTAATCATCTTCTCTCTGGTGCATGTATGTTAATTGAAGGTGCTAAGCTTCAGAGTTCTAAAAGTCTTTCATGTTGGTGTCTGAGCAGTGCTTTAAATGCCAGTTCACAGATCACCTCTTGGTGCAATATGTCTACATAATCTAAATACTAAGTAAATGTTCCATTTTATATCTGTGAGGTTGTGTTTTGTGGGTTTTTGGGGTTTTTTTTTGTTTTCTTTTTCCCAAGCCAAAACTAGTCTTACAATTCTGCTTCTGTTGGTAGTCTGGGGAATTGCAGTCTCCTCAAATTTTCACTGAAGAACTTCTTTTATTCTTGAGATGAAGAGAGAAATTCAGTGTAGACTAATGGCAAAGTTATTTTCCCAGTGGATTACCTTTTCCAGTGTGTATGTTTTTTGTTTAATTAGTTTAATAAAGTTTCTATTTAAATTAATGGAAAAAATCCTAAATAAAGTAGGAACAGATTCTGTTCTGCCATCCTTGGCACAGGAGTGCTGGAATACTCCTAGCTTAAAAACTACTTGCTTTTCTAATACTTGAACTTAATCAAAAAGTGTTAATATGTTTTTTAATTAATTTCCTTTGCTTATATTTTTACTTTGTCATGGGTCTTGTGGAACTTGCAGTTAGCAGGTTTTAATACAAATACAAGTTAAGGTGCTTTAACTTACATGCTGCAGCTAATGACGACTGTGGTGGCAACTTTATGATTAGAGGGAACTGGCAATGTTGCAAAGGTATTAAAAAATACAGAACATGTTTAGGGGCTCAGGCTGGTTTTGAGTTACAGGGTTTTCAGCAGTGAAAATTTTTGAAACTTTCTTTCAAGGCTTTAACTCTGCCTTTGACATTAATTTGCCTCTTAATATCTTTGCACAATTACTGTCTTCTAGATGCAGCATTAAAAACTGAGCTCTGTGTAGTTCACCCTCACCTTTCTAATAGGGGCCTACTGAGTCTGAACTTCAGTTTTCATTAAAAGTTACTACAGTTTTATAGACCTGTTACATTTCAAATTTTGATCATTAATAATTTCTTTATGGAATTAGAGAAGGAGAAACAATGGGTAGACTTCAAAGCTTCGGCAGTGTTCATAACAAAGGGGTAGTACTTGATAATGAGAATCCGTATTAATCAAATGTTAGAGATTCTACCTATAAAGTGGAGTACCAGACATATTATTTAGGGTGCGGGATCTTCTGCTACACTAAACTTAATTTTGATTGTAGATGAACTATTTTGCGCAGTAATCTTCCTAGCCTGCAGTGAATATGAACTTTTTGTCTTTTTCCCCCCTTCCCTGTTTGATAGGCTCAGCCTTTGAGGAAAGAACCTGAAATTATCACTGTAACACTAAAAAAGCAAAATGGAATGGGCCTGAGCATTGTTGCTGCCAAGGTATGGAAGTCAGTTTGTGTAAGTGTTATTGAGAAAAGCATTTTGTTTTGTTTTGGGTTGGTTTTTCTGGTTTGTTTTGTTTTTTAAATCAGCCTACTGTGGAAAACGTTAATGGAAAAATCCATTTCCCTTAAGTTTGTTGTGCACATCACAGGTTAATCGTATTTCTGTTCTGGTTGGGGAGTGTTTATGTAAAATACACAGATGTGACCAATGCAAGAGGAAACCTAATGTGGATGTAGTTTTATGACATTTAAGTTTAAACCTCTACTACAGGTTTATTCATTTTTCAGAGCCAAAAATTGGCAGTGTTATTAAATGGAATTAATAAACTGGCTTATTTAGCACTTCTGCTGAAAAGTAGCAGAAGTATCTAGGAAAGAAAACCAGTAAATATAAAGAATAAAATGTGTGAGGTTTTTTTTAATTTGATGAATAAACATTAAAGTTTGTATACTTCCTGCTATGAGGACACCACCTTATCTTTTGCACAGTGTACAGATGCATGTATGACTTCAGTTTTGCTTCTTTAGAGTAGAGGGCTACAGCGTATTAAGTAGCTTGGTGAAGAGGGGTATATCTCTTGCCGTGACTTGCTGAAATTGTAGGTGTATGCTGCTCTTTGTAGCACTAGGTAGTAATGTATAGAATGCACGTACAACTCCAGCCACCAGATGGAGGACTCCACTAGTTGGTTGGTTTTGCTTTGTTAACTGGGTCACATAGCAGACATAATCTTTGAGTTTTAAACTTGTTATAAATTATGCAATGGTGATATCCAAAAGTCCGTGTTGTAATTATGTGGTGTACAACAGATAGAACAAGTCTTTCCAAATATCTATTCACTGTGTAGTACATGAAAATTCAGAATACTGTAGTCCTCCTTGGCACTTAGTGCATGGGCTGAAAACATGTTTTACTGCTTTTAAGTTCTCTCACACAGTTAATTGCTTCTACGGAGCACTATTTTTTTTTTTTTTTACAACTTTGCTCATAGTCTGTTCTTGAAACGGTAATCTTGCATGGTATCAGCTTTTAAGATTTATTTCTGAGACCTGTAGAGGAATACTAGGTGTTAGGTGTATGTTGGTAACTATCAGCAGTTACGGAGGAAACTATTCAGGATCTGAAAAATGTAACTCAATATTCTGCTCTTATTTTGGTGGAGTGGGTTAATAATTTGAGAAGCAAATACTACGTCTTGAGATACACCAGTTTAAATATGTATCAGACTTCTGACTGCCATCTGCATTTCTGTTGAATGTTACAAAATGCGCAGTGGAAATATTTTTTTTTTTTTTTTTTTTCATTTTAAACTGTGAAATATTATTTCTCGTGTAGAGAGAAGCAGGATATAACCGGGGGGAAAACTTTCCCTTTTCACTGGAGCTGGCTGGCTTCTCTATGTTGTTTTAATAGCTGACACTTTTAACTTCCATTAGCAGTATGTAACAGTGCTACTAGTCAGTGTGTGAGCTTGATATGAAAGTTTTTTTACAAGGTATTTACCCAATTTCATGATTTCTTTAACATGATCAGTGATGGAAGCAGCAGTCTTCATCTCAGCACAGTTGTAGAAACACTCACTGGTTCAGGCAGTGATTGTGTTTCATCTTGCTGCTGTGTGCCTGCCGCAATATTGCAGTTCTGATTTTAGAACAGTTATGTCTTAAACCTTGATCTGAAATAGGCAAAAAGCAGATTTTTCTTTTCGTTTCAGTTTCTACAGAATAGAAACTTTTGCTTAATGTAAACACAGCAGAGTGTTGATTGGATAGAAATAATTGTCTCACATTAAGTGTTGAAACAACTTGCTGTAGTAGTTAAAAAGGATTATTTTCAAGGGGCTATTTGAAAGGTTCAGAGTTGCTTGTTTTAAGTAATTAATAGCATGTTTTTCCCATAATAGGCTTCATAAAAACAACACAGTAAGGGAGAATACACAGGCATTAATTTTCTCAGTCCAGCCAGAGCAGAACAGGTTAGAGAATTGAGTGTGACTGAGGAGCTAGCAATAGTGGGTAGATTTTTTTTCTTTCTATTCCTATCTTGCTGACTTTTACTAATAATTTTTCTGACATGTCTCAAGTCATGTATCTTTTACCAGCATAAAAATTAAAATTCTCATTTTTTTCCTTTAGCTGAGGAGAATGGTTAAAATTTTCTAAACATAACTGGATAGAATACCTGAAATGAGAGGGAGTAATAGTATATATTATATAGTATATTATGATAATAAAAGGTTGGCTATCAGATGCTCATATGAAAATACCTTATAGTTGAAGAAATGAAAGCTCATACTCAGTTTCGGAAATACACAGTTACTGCTGCCATGCCCAGGATCCCAGCTTGATTGCTGACCCAATTATATTCATTGAACTATTGGCTTCTAGAGTGCTTCAAAAGTGCTGTAATAAAAGAAAATGCAGTGGCTGGTCAACAGGTGGCCCTGCTCCAACCAGTGAAAGGCAACCCTGAAACTATTCAGCTTCAGTTAGGAAAACAGTTGGTTTTCTCCTGTGATGTGACAAAATAGTTGCTCTCTGTAACACGCTGTGAGAATGCCTTCGCATGTCAGTGCTGACCTGCCTTTCTTGTTCAGTCTTAATGGGCTCCTTGTGCTTGTCACTGGCTTTGGATGAAGCTGGTTAAAATGTAGGTTGGTGATTATTCTAGAGATGGATGAAATGGGCTCCTTCTCAGAGATCGTAAAGAAAAGTAATTCCTGCTGACTACTTTTCTTCCTTCTACCCATTGCAAAAAGTCTATGCTTTCCTAGTAATCTGTGCTTATCTCTGAGGAAACATCTAACAAATTTACCATTTGGTAATTCTTGGAGTTTTTATTAGTTTGCAGGGTTTTGTAGATAAATAAACAAAGACTGTGCCAATTAAGAGTTTTTAATGGGAAAATTAGGTACCATACCATACGTACCCCTTCCACACAAAATGTTCTTAATTACCAAGTGATTGTCACACCTTCTCTGCTGCGATCGAAAAAGATGATTGGAGTTGAAGCTAAGGTTATACAAGCAGAGAAGTGATGCAACTTGCATTGAAATGCTGCGCACCTGCTTATTCTTATGATAGATGGATTCAGTTTGTGTTACTAGGGGTTGGCAAACATATTGACATTAACGTAAAAACAAAACAATGCCAAAGGAGGTGAGTCAAGGAGTATATGAAACTGTTAGTTCCTTGGTGAACCCTGTATTTGACCCTCTTTCCGCCTAATGACAGGTAAAACGTTTAAGTGCATTACTTCTAATTAAATAAAATACAAATAGCTGCGAAATAGAAATTTTACAGGCCTGCCAGAAGTGCCAGAGCGAGCAGAAATGCTGTGCATCACCTCGTTCACCTCACTTTGCTGTAAAGGTGTTTTCCGAGGCAGGACAGCCCCTTTGAGCAACCGTGTAGTAAACGTGTACACTATATGCAAACATACCAGAGGAAACAACTTTAGTTATGAAACAACTGCTAGCTGCCAGCGCGCTGTAAACAGCGTTGTGTTTCTTTGGGGTTTGTTTTGTTTTTTTTTAAATTGGAAAAATACTTAACAGCATTTCTTAAGCTGAATACTTTACACAGATTTTTATTTAAAGTTAAATTGTATAGCTTCAGATGTGATCCAAAAAGGTAACTTGTTGTTCTGCCCTTTCGTAGGTGTTGCATGTTTTCTTACGGTAATACTCCTGTAGCTTTATTAGCCGTAGCATTTGTAATAGGTGTATGGAAATGTAGTTGGTAGGAGTGGTCGGGCATCGGGAACAGTATTGCTTTTTGAGGTTGTGTGCAGAATTTGGTTGCTCTAACCCTGAAAGATGTTTTGATGTTAAAAGCTGCCTGACTCCCAACCACATTGCGGTTAAGATTTTATGAAATCCAGATGATTTGGAAGCAGCGTGTGCATGCAGTTTACTTTAAAAATATATCGCTTTTTGGGGGCTTTCACATGTGACTTCTTAGCCATCTGTGGGCCAGCACATTACTTCCTGTTTAATTTGGAGGGGTTTTGTCTTTTGTACAAAAGGGCTCCCTTTTTGTTTTTTCTAGCAGTTTTCAAAGTTTAATAAAGCCTCTAAAGTAAATGGAAGTCAGAACAGCATAACTGATTACGTAAGAGTCTGAATATTGTATTGGTTATAGCTGGTGTTGATAAACGCTACGCTGTGTCATCGCATCCAGCTCCGAGTTATCTTGATGGGTATCTTGGAAAATCCAGCAGACTAGAGCGGTGGTTGCTGTTGAGGGCTGGAAGAGAAGTGGAGAATTGTTTTTTTTCTTTCAAGGATCTGTAGTCCCGGAGATCAAAATGTGGTTTTCTGTTGTTGGAAGAACAGAATCCATGGTAAGTCTGTTCAGGTTTCTGTTGGGACTGTTTTTCTCTGAAGTTTTAAATACTATCCCTGTACTTTTCCTGCTCTCTTGCTTGTTTAAACCTGCCAGTAGTTATTTGTTCGTGTAGCAACAATGTAATAGAGCATGCAGTTAAATATAGTCAGATGTTAGTAGCTAACTTTCTAAAATCTAGAAAGAAAAAACTAATTTTTTAGCTTGTTCTTCATATGCACTTCTCAAATTTATGGAAGTGACTATTAATATTTAAAGTTTCAGGTGTGATAACTACTGTTTTACTATGGCAGAGCATGAATAGCATGACCCGTGATCTGTTTACTTGTCATACTAGTTGGCTTTAATCCAGGTTCCTCTAAAAGTCTGTTTTCCCCGTATAAAGTCTTAGTAGAATAATTGAAATTGACATCCCAAACAGTGTATATAAGATTTTTAATACTCTGTAGACCCCTTCTGAAAAGACCAGAACATGCAAATATGTTGCAGTTAGGATATCTTATGTTCAACACATTCACAGAGTAGAGGCATTTAGATTCTGCTACTGCAGAAAGAAAGGATTCCTGTGTTCTGCAAGAATGACAGAGCAGGTCTTGTTGATTAATCTTTGCATGCCGGTTATATTCATTAGTATGCTACAATTTAGTTCTTTAAAGTATGGCACACTTCTATTTCTTTCTCAGTCATCTTCTGCTAGTATAACAGAACAAGTTACTTTAAAATATATACAAGCACCATAAAGTACCTATGTATATGCCCCTGCTGGCATATAAATCAGAGTGTATTTTCTAGGGGTTTTTAACAGATGGTCAAATTAAATATTTTCATAGTGCTTGCTAAAATAGGATGAGATGGTGATAAGATTTTTCTTTTTTAACAGAAGCTTTTCAAACACTGGGTGTGACAGTTCATCAATAAATATTCTAGGGAAGGGGCTTACTTTTCTAAAAACAAGCGTGTGACACCTTAACCATAAATAATTGGTATTATTTGGTGACCTTGTTTGTTCTTGAGTTTTAATTAAATCATTTTAAGTTGCTTTATTTTCTAAACTGTTGCTTGTCATTCTGAACAGTCAGTTTAAGGTGTCAACTTTAAGGGGGGCTTGAGACTACCAGGAATATCAATTTTGATGTGAAATTTTCCTGAAAGCTAGTTCTACAAATATCTTTTAGGTGATCTGTGTAGGTTTATAGTTAATATTACTGGTAAGTTAATATACAAATTTGATCCTTTCTACTCTGCGTTTGCAAATATACAGTTGATGGGATTTATTTTTTTTTTTTTTAAACTGTTTGCTAGCTCTTTACTTGTGGTCCAGGTCTTAAGATTTTTATTTTTTTTTTTTTAAGACTTCAGATACCTCAGTATCTGAAGTTGTCTTGTGTTTGTGCTTTCTAAGTATTTAAGGAAGAATTTTGCCCTTTCCTCCCTGCATGAGTTAATTGAAATGTTTGAGTAAGAAGATTTAGAAGTTGTTTTGTTTTTAATGTTCGATACTAATTCACATCAGTGGTCTGAACTACTGATGTTGCCTTAACAGGCTGCTTAGGAGGAACTTAAAGTAAATGTATAGTATTTAATTGTCATTTCCAGCACGCTTTTCTCAGTCTCACAGGAGTAAGATAGTATGTAAGTTGCCAGTTTAATCTTCACTGTGAACAAATAAGTAGCTATACGTTAGCAATTCGCGTGTTTCTTGTTGATTCATAACTTCCATCAGGGTTGTTGGTTAAATTTTGGTACCTTGTAGATGTTCTGTAAAATTTTGCTGTTGCTTTCGTATGCTGTTTAAAACCTAAAGCTCATGCCAGCACAGCATGATTTTTCTTCTCACTAGCTGTGAGACCTCAATGCTGCTCAAGTTGAATGTTTTTGTCTTTTTTATTTGCTTGTATTGAGATTGATACTCCAAATGGGTCACCCAGACATTTGTATTTAATGCCTTCTGGATCAAAGCAGGTTTTAAAATGCATGTGCCAGTTCCTCCTTGCAGTAATACCTTCTGTATGCAGGCACTTGCTAGCAAGTCTGCAAAAGTTATAGTGCACATATGTTTTTGCTAGAATTCCTCTACCAGACTTCATTCAATTCAGGCATTCAAATAACTTCAAAAATTTCGCTTGGATACATGTTAATACAGCATTTGAACTTTAAAGTTTTTATTCATATTAATGAAAAAGACTTTCAGAAGTTAACAAATTCTGTGTAGACTTTTCCCTGTATGAATAATACTCTCAATTGGAGTAGAAATTTAGGTGCTTAATAGTACGTGATAGCATACGCACTGATACTGGCTTAAGTTGTGTCCATCTGAAACTGCAGAGCAGCATCGTGTCGAAGATTGTGCTTTGGGGGTTTTTTTGGTTGTAATTTGTCCTTAGCTATAGAGCCAAGAGCCATTTCTTCAAAAAAGTGCAGAGATAAGGGATGGGTTTTTTCTGAAATAGATTGGCCAGCATGTCTTGCTTGTAAAGTCCTATCCACAGACCTAATTAAGCTGAGGCATTAATTCAGATTTGCCTTAACCGGGAAGAGCATCACAAAATCTGCAAGACAACTTGTAGATTGGTATGTAACTCTGAATAGCTCGTAGTGTGTCACTGCTCTAGAGTATTTATAGAAAACATACATTACAAAGTTAACCCTTGTTTGAGGAAATAGAGCTCAAGCAATATATTTTCCTTGAGCTCGACGAAAGATTGTTCCCGTGAAACAAAAGAGAAATGGAATCAAACAGGCTAATGTATTTAATTTCTTTTGTTAAAAATTAGGGGTGCTTTTATGCACTCGTAGACTATCATATGAATCTTAAGTTGCAGCATTTATAATAATAGAAGAGCCTTTCTTTTCAGAAAGGTTAAGAAAGACTAATGAATAAAACTTGCTTAGTCTTTTACAAATGTTGTGTATGAACCATTTTCCCTTTACTTATCACTTTTCCTGTTTCATGGGCACAATTAGGTAGGAACTGTTGCATACTTGATTGCAGTCTCAGAATGAGACTTCAGGCCAATTCCTTTAGTTAGTTCGTTTAGTTGCTTTGGTTTCCATCAAAGATAGCTTTTTAGAAGCACTCAATTTCCAGAGTGTGAGAGAAATCACGTGTTACAGATTGTTATACTTCTGTCTAGCACAGAAGTCAGCATGCCTGCTTTCCATGTTTCTCTAATTACCTTATTAAGGCTACTGAATACCATAATCTGATTTTTATTTAAAAAAACAAACAAACAAAAAACAAACAAACAAAAAAAAAACAAAAAACAAAACCTGCATAGGCAAAACCCTACAGTATTGCATATTTTATTAATGCCATTTCAGGAAGTCCATTACAGAACATCCTGGATTCTTTGGTCTTTTATCTCCTGGGAGAAGCACGCTTGAGGAAGATAGAGGATATATGCACTTGCTTGCTTTGTGTGCCAGTCAATCTTGATGGCAAACATTCTTATATAAAAAAGTAACAGGCAACCCTTACTCCATTGAAGAGAACAACAAAACTCTTCAGTCTTTTCTCTTTACTCCTTTTGAGGCTATTTGTAAATACAGCTTCTGGATACACTGGATGTAAAGTTTCTACGTTGTTGGGTGCTTCAGAGTCCCGTGATACTGTACTGCTTGCAGTCTAGCTTTTTTTCCTCTGCATAGTAAGACAGTTATTTTTCGTCTGTTTTCCACCCAGTGCAACTTAAAGCTACAACAGAATTGTTCATATATGTTAAATGCTTAGTGTTTCTTTGCCTGTGAATAATGCTGACTGTCACCAAAGTTTGAATCTCCACTGCCTGTTCTGTTTTATTGGAAATGTTTTGCCCATTTGTGACTGTAGTTCATCCAACTCCAAAAATGTTTGGTTTTTTCCCCCCACCATGGAGGAGAATTTGAAAGGGGAAAGCAGAAGTTTACATATGTGGAGCATGGGTCAGTTTTAAAATTCTTTTTAAGTCAGGGTACGACGTGACTCAGAGCAGCTGTAGCCACAACTAACAGACCAGTTCTACATAAGTAGGCTGGTTCACCTCATTTATATTTGGAAATTATATGGGGCATGCTATGAAGTATTTTGTCTAACGATGACAGATTTTCAAAGTTTCTACATTGGTCTTGAGGCGGCAGAGGCCTTCGCCTCCTCTGACAAAGTGGGTTTTTTCTGATCTTCCAAGTCCAGAGAAGTTTGCCCTAACTAGAGATGGGACCAGTAGCTATGAAGTTGGTCTTTCTCATTCCTCTGGGCTGACAGCAAGTAGTTCAAGGAGTTGTAAACATAGTACATTCGGTACATAAAGTGGATAAATACGTACTCATCCAGATACAACCTACAAAATGCATGCAGCTTTAGGCAATGTGAGTGTTTGGGTGATCAGAAACCTTTGCTTTTGCCTCCTAGAGAGTACATTTGTAAACTGGCTGCATAGTTTAGCAAACTGGTATGCTTTAAAATGCTTCTAGACTAATTACTTGCCGGGGAGGTCAGACTGAGACTTGATTCTGTTGCATAAACTTGCCTTTAAGGATGTTTATAAAAACACTACAGAGATCATCTATGTAAACTTAAGAGTCTGGAATCAGAGAATTAGCCTGGGTGTAGGCAGATAAAAGATTTCAGGCCTGATAGCTGGTATCAGGCTTGATAGCTACATTTCTGTCCTATTTTCTTTAAAGACATTTTAGTTGCAGGGATTCATTCTGTTTTTAAAATCTTTTGTTTTTATAAAATACAACAGAAGCTTAACAAAAAAGACTGACTGGGAGAAACAGTGTCATCTTTGAAATGTTTTAAGAGATACCAGGTCCTAATATTTCAGCAACATATATTTATATGTGTATGTACAGAATCACCGGGGTTGGAAGGGACCTCTGGAGATCATCTAGTCCAACCCCCCTGCCAGAGCAGGGTCACCTAGTGCAGGTTGCACAGGATGGCATCCAGGTGGGTTTTGAATGTCTCCGGAGTCGGAGACTCCACCACCTCTCTGGGCAGCCTGTTCCAGTGCTCTGCCACCCTCAAAGGAAAGAAGTTCCTCCTCATGTTCAGATGGAACTTCCTATGTTCAAGTTTGTGCCCATTACCTCTTGTCCTATCACTGGGCACCACTGAACATGCACATATATGTGATATCTACATTATTAAAATGAAATATTTACTAATGTTTGCATAATTGTGCAAAATCCAAGAAAGTCTTGAAAATTATTTATTTTTAAAAAGTCTCCAATGGTTTATGTGACCCATTGAAGTGTTTTGACATGTAGTGTTGGTATCTGAAGCCACTTAAATTGGAATATTACTGTGAAAAGCTTGGTAACTATTTGACACTTTTTTTGTGGATTCAGTCAAACTGTAATTGGAGAGTGAAGATATCTTCACTTCAAGACTACTTTTTTTATATTGCTATTTATGTGAAGCTTGAAACCATTTAAACATTGATGTATTTATGATAGAAGTCCAGATCAGTATTGAAAGGTCATTAGGAACACTTTCTTGCATTTTGTGTAAATAAAAATAGTTTTTAATACATGCAGCATATTTAAAGAAACCTTGTTATTGTAGTGGGTTTTTTTTTCTTCTTTAATCAAATGTGATTCTGCCAGTCTTTATTGGAAGCTGTTCATTGCTCCAGTTTTATTGGAGTGATAAACAACGTATGTGAGGCTAAACAGGTATGGGCAAATGATGGTTAGAACAAGTAATGACAAGACCTTACTGTTCATCGTCTGCAGCATTACCGGTTTGGTTAGGTGCCGTACCTGCAGGTATGTTTTGCAGATGCATAGTTTTTCCTTAATTATTTAATACTATAATTTTTCTGTAATTCCTAACCACTGGAAAAGTGTTTTTGTAATAGTTTCACTCTGAAACATTCAGACTGGGGTACTGGTGGGGCTGCGTGGTGTCTCAGCACCTCCAGCTCATCATGCCGCTGGTGGCAGGTCCCCATGTGATGTGGCATGGCATGGGTGGCTCTCCTGGGAACCTAGCTGCATGTTGGTGCTCACTAGAAGGAACTGGCTGTTTTTTCCACCATGCCATTACGGCTGCTTGTCCTGGCAAATACCAAATGGGAAGGCGGAGCAGGTGGGACTTCTGCGCCTGCTTTTAATGCTTCCATGGTGACTGAGTAACGAGCTCATGGGCTAGCTGTGATGCTGCCCTTAGGAAGACTGTATCTGATGTTCCTGTTACTCAAACTGCTACTTTATATACAGTTGTGCTATACGGCATGTTCTGATTTTATGGCTGATGTAACGGACGTCAGCCAAAGCTTCTTGTGTTTGTTACTGACAAGGAAGTCTTAAAAAACACGTCTTGCGACATAGCCACACTAGTAATGAAATCTGGTCTCCTTAAATACTTTAATTCTGTCATTTTTATTAATTCATTGCTACTGTAGTCTTGTACATCCTCAATTTTACATTCTTCTGATGTAGGAGCAGTTTTTTTCTTTTTTCAGATCACTGTAGTTTATCTTGTTCTTTTCCTTATTCTCTGATTATGCCATAGATGTAGCTGTAAGATTTTTTTAATGCTGCCTCTTCTATTTCTATAGTTCTCATAGTGATTTCTTAAGCAAATGCAGTATTTTGGGCGCTATCCTGTTAGAGCAAGGAGGGGCTTGCAAAGTAACACTAATTGTGAAAACAAGTATGGACTACTGTACACTGATGTGTTGCTTGATAGATGGCCCAGCTGATAAGCAGATGTGATGGAAAATGACTCGTTTCTTGTCTCAAAAGCTGATAATAGATTGCATTATCCAGCTCAGTCTTTTGGTGTCTTTAAAATGATAGAATTTTTGTAGTCAAGCAGAGCCTCCTGCCAGGCTTAAATGGGGCAAATGCCCATTTGAACAACAGGTATGAAATCTTTGCATACCTTTGTCTGCCATAAATCTTAGTCAGCTGAGCATATTTTTGTATTTTTGTTTCTTTTGATGCATTAAATGCGTGATTGACTTGGCTCTGTTGTATCAACTTTGTTTTCCTTCCATCCTTCTGCTCCCAGTGAATTTCCAGGTTTTTTTTGAGGTTGCAGTCTATGTGACTTGAAAAGGGGGTTGTTATTTTCTTCACCTTCCAGGTTCTCTTTTAATGAGGGACACTAGTGTTGGTCACCTTCCCCCCCCCCCCACGCCCCAAATTGTTTCCGCCTCTGCCCTGTGTCAGTGCCATGACTCTTAAGTATATTGTATCAGCATTCTAGAGATTGAAGTTGTGCTGACCAGAGGTGCCGAAATTTGCTCTTTAACTTCTTTGGATTGCCATAGTTGCAAGAGTTTTCAGAACTTTCTTAATCTTTCAGGCCCTACTGGAAAGTCATTCAGTCAGTTAATTAGTTTGTTATTCAGTAAATTCTTTACTAAATTCCTTTATATCAGGTGATATACCCTGTGATACTAGCTTAAGTTTTCCAGTTGTCCTACTGTTTATTTAGAAGACATTTCTAAATTAAAGTTTATGGAGTTTTTGTTACTTCTTGTTTTTCCAAATGTATGTACTTAGCAAGTACTTTTTCTGAATTAGTAGAGAAAAATACTTATGTGTCTATGTAGATATAAAAACATAATATACCAATGCTATTTATATTACATAGGTAATTAAAAAAATTAAAAAGCTGTCTCTCAGGTGAGATTTTGATGTTGACCCTTTTCTGTTGACTCCAGCCTGTCTGAATTCATGACTCTCCAAAATAGATAACTTTTTTTGAAAGAGCTGAAAGCTCTTGCTGAAGTTCCAGCTGGTTAACTGCTCTGCTCCTCAGTCTTTGGTCGTATTTTCAGATGAAGTTCTGTTGATACTGTAAGCGTATTGGGGTTTTGTGGGTGTTTTTTGCTTTGGTTTGTTCTGGGGTTTTGTTGGGGTTTTTTGATTCAGCGTGATGGAGGAATCATAAAACATCCTCTGAAACAAATGAAATGATAACTACTGCTAATTTTTCTCTCTTACACGTGTAAGCTACTTCTTTCTTGTTAATGAAATCCTCTGCTATTTTAGTTTTTATATGTGTTACTTTATGGTTTGGGAATATAGTCTGCAATTTCAGTTTCTTCTTCTGACGGGTCGTGAGTTTTTGCTTTGAAAAGAATTGACTTAGGAAGTTTCCGAAGTATTTTATGAAATACTCAATTTAGGTGCTAGAGGGGGCACATCAACTTTTTTCTGATCAGTTTATAGTGTTTTGGAGTTGAATTATAATATTTATGTATTTTACAGTGTTTGGGAGTTGAATTGCAATATTTATTACATGTGTAGACTTCAGATGCAGAAGATTCAGTGTCAGTTCCTGTGCAGGGTCTACTCAGTTATTTGAGAAGGTCCCATGTCAATTCAGTGACAAATCGCTAGAAAAATAAGTATCTCTTGTTATAATTAAGTTTTTCTTATGTGCATTAGACAGATTAGAACATAGCTGAACACTGTTGAACAGTTCTTGCCTAAACTAGGGCCTAATTAGTACCACTTCAATAATTTGAAATTTTCATTTAATTTCAAATGAAGGGTTAGATTTGCGTGGACTGTGCAACCTGTGATCTATGAACAGTACTGATGTGAAAATCCCAACAGTCATCATAATCCAAATGTGTAATAAACTTAACAAGCCCCTCTGTTTTTTATTTCCTTGCTTTTATTTATATCCCTAGGTTGTAATTTTAGACTCCATCTTGTAAGATTTTTGTAAATGTGTTTTTGTGCTGTGATAAGAACTACTTGAAACTAGGCTGCTATGACAAAAATAAAGCTGGTCCTCTTTTCTACAAGCTTACCTAGCTTTCTTCTGTCCCACTTCAAATATTGTTACACAGTGTATGTGGGCCACACAGATGCAATAAAGCCAGATCTAAGGGAAGGTGAGTTTTAATTGCTGGATTTATTGATAGTGTTTCATACCTCAATTTTTTTGCTTATCCTCTTGACTTGTAGCTCCTTTTATCCTCGATCCCAATGAGGAGGGTTCATTGTTTGTTTACTTTTCACAAGTTAGTCTGGCCACTTAAACATTTTCCTATACATTCTTTTCTTCATTCTAAGCAGACTTCTGTATGCAGAAGTGTGCTGTGTTTGCCTTTGCCTCTCGAGTAGGATTAGAAAATCTATTAAAATTCCCTCTAAATACGAAAGTTCCCTATTGTCATAGAATTCCTGCAGCAACCTGTAAGTCACAGCAAATTCAGGATTAATTATTCTGATACTCTGACTAAGCTCAAGTGTATGCCAAACTTGCAAGTGCAGTACGTTAATGTCTTTCAACTTGGGCTGTTTTAAAGCATTACATTACTTCCGAAGATAAGTGTAAGATGATAAGAAAAACTTTATACAGGTATTATATCTCATGCAAATGCGTGGCTTCATTCTGGGTACTTGACCTAATCGTTTTTCTGCAGTTTCCCACGTACGTTTGCTATACACATCCATTTTAAAGATGAATAAGCCCAAGCATGGAGAACATAATTTTCAAGAACCTTTTCATGTTTTTACTCAGAGACGTGATTGAGCTTCGAGGAAAAAAGGGGGACATTTTTATCCCGTTGTGTAATTACATCAGTAAAAGTGTGCTGTTTTTTTTTTTTTAACTGGATGCATTTACTTCAGTTCTAGTTATGCTATTCATCTCCATCCCTTGCTAAAGTTAAGATGGTTTGTATTTTTTATGTTTAGAAGGGGAATGGATGGGCCTTGGCAAAGTTGGGAAGTGTCTTTTGGGTTTGCTTGCCATGCAGGCGATCAAAAACTTAAAAACAAAAGATGCTTTTCCGCTGTGTAGTTTGCTTCTCTGTGTGGGAATCTGCATGTATGTGGCTTTTTTTTTTTTGGTTTTGCAATTGTTTTGGGACTCGCCTTCCACTAGAATACTGTTCCTCTGCAGACGCTGCTCAGAGCAGCTTGACAAGTCAATAGGTGACCTATAGTAGGATTTAGGAATTTGAAACAGTTTAAATTGTTGGGTTAATTATTCACCAAATAGTGACGTCTAAGGCTGCAGCAGAGAAACACTGATTATTTTATGTCATGCTGTTTTAACCCGTTTGGGAATTACTTGGACAGTGTTTAAACTGAAATATTCTCTGTTAGGCCAAACTCCCTTGGCACGTTTTTGTATTGCTTATTAAAAAGACGACTTCCCTCCCTAGTGGGAGTTCACAGATGGGCAAATATTCTTATATTTAACAGATGAACAATTCCTGGCTCTTACTTTCGTTCTCAAAGAGGGCTTTTGGGTTTCTAGCCAGTGAAAATCCCAGTTCGGGGTCTGATGTGAAAAGCCTACCTGATGTTTGCCCTATATATTCACAGACCCTGACGGTTATGCATTTGTTAGCACAGGTACACAGTTGCTGTGACCTGATAAAAGCTGGCACAACAGCGTAACAAGAATAATGTCACCCCCCCTTACTGATCCAGGCCCCTCCTGGCAACCTGTACGGTTATGAACAAGTCATGCTGTGCTGTGAACAATTTAAGGAAGCTGATTTGGTTGAAAACAAAGCTTTTATTTAGGGGGCTGGGGACGGGGGTCAGCTTCGCCTTCAGCCAGGTGTGTCATGGGACTTGGCATGACGCAGCGGTGCCAGCGCAGGTCCAAGCACAAGACGGGATGGGAGCAGGCAGGCGCGTTTTTTCTGACACTCTGCACTGCTAGTGTCATTGTAATTAATTGGGGGGGGGTTGGTGGTGTTTTTGTTTGTTTGTTTGTTTTTTAAATACTGAGATGTGTAAATAGTGCTGCACTACTGGCCTCTGAATTTAGTTCTCTGTGTTTTATGCAGTTTTTATGATCTGGGTTGTTCTTTCATGCTGATTGTTTAACTGAGTTGTAAAAGCACAGAACGGAGGTGTTTCTCATTTTGAAGCTTAGGTCTAATGTACGTGAGGTGTCAGAATTTTTAAGTAATTCCCTTTCTCCAGTCCACAATTCACTGTTCTTCTAATTCTGATCAGCTAGTAACTTCATTATAAAACTTATCCCCTGTGGTTCTCTGCTTTGGCTAAGCATTGTAACAACAGATAACAGAGCTAAACAAAGGAGGTCTTCAGAGTAGAGTGTTATGCTCCTGCAGTTCAGTTCAGCAACGTTGTCACCCAGGTGAACTGAAGCCTGTGTTGATGGCTTTTGATGTAATGATTGTGCTAGTTCTATAGAAGTGGTCCTTCCGTTGAAAGGTGTGACTAAAAAGTGTAGGTGCTAATTCGGAAGTGATAAAGAAGTAGGAGTAGGTTTGTGGTGTTTTTCTCTTATACACCTTGAAAATTTTCCTTAAATTATTACTTAAGGGAAAGGATTTCCCAAATTTTTCCTTAAAAGGGTACTGTCATTTCACTTTCTGCTAGGATTGTGGGAAAACATTGCTTCAAGTGTGAAAGAAAACCAGTTAGATTGGTAGCGCTAGAGCGTTTACTACTATAGATGAAGCTTTTTTTTTTTTTTTCTTTTAGGATTTTCTACATTATTTTTTGAAAAATACGTGTGAAGGTTTTGGGGGTTTTGTGGTTGGCTGTATGTATATTCGAGAAAATGTGCTGTAGATTAATTACTCGTGGGGAAATAAACCAGATTTTTATGCTTACTACATTCTTGCTTTCCACAATCATCTTAACTTCTCTACAGTTGTGTTCTTCTGTTCAGACTAACAGCTTTATTGATACACGTTTTTGTTATTCAGGATTGGAGAAAATAAAGTGAACTGAAAAGAACATTTACCATATTAAAGTTATTGATACACACGTCATTGCTCTGCTTTTTTTGTGAGGGGAATAGTTTCAGTTATATTGACCTTCATGTTCCTTTGAAAGAAAAGCAGGTTAATGAACAGTTTACAAAGAAATTGTTTTATTGTAATGTCAGTAAATTAGAGGAGAAAAAAACGTGGTATGTATGAGAATTTCACTGAATTTGGAGTTTAGTATGCATGTCTAACCACATATTAACATCCTTTTTGTGTACTTAATAACTGTACATTTCCTTCTAATGCAGTCTCCTAGAAGGTGAAACTGAAGCAAAATTAAGTCTGTTTCAGCAGAAATTAAGAATTTGGATTCAAATTACTCTAAAGCTTAGGGTAAAAGTTGAAGGATGATGATGAGTTAACTTGGAGGATGCTTACTGAGAGGTCTTCCCAAACATAAGTGAGAGCACAGGCATGTTGTGAGAAACTTATTAAATGGCATGTGAAGGAGGCAGAGAAGGAACTCATTTGTCCTAATAATACGAGTAGATGTGGTAGCTGATAAAGGTTTTTGACGTAATCTGAATGGAGATTTATTTTTAAATCATTTTTTATGCTTCCAAAATTCATTAGCTTTGTATTAAGTGAGATGACTTGGAGCTAACACATCTGCTCATAACTTTTCTTAAAAGAACAGGAAGGGGATTGACAAACTGTATAGGCTTCATAAAAGCATTAAAAAAGAAGGAACAAAGAGTAAAATGTCAACTCCTTCAAATCGTAATGGAAAATTACTGTAAGGCTTATAGTATAAGAACAGCTATACTCAGAGCAAAAATCCATCTGATCTGGTGTCCTTCAACTATGGGATATTTAGCCAAAGAACCTAACAAAACAAGTGTAAGATGGTTCCTCCTAGTTTCTAGCTTTCTGTAATTTCAGAATTTGCTTCAGAATGTATTATATCCGTATCACTTTTTCTGAAAGCCCTTGAAGGGCCATACCATGCATCTGTGATCTTTTTTGTGCATGTTTACCCTTCGGCATGTACAGCAGTCTTGTCCCTGGCAGTTTCTCAATTTAATTATGAAAGCCTATGGAAAAGGTTCTCTTTTTTTGGTTTTGGGTTTTTTTGTGTTGTGGTTGTTTGGTTTTTTTTTTTTTTCTTTTTAAAACATGCTAGCTGATAGCATGAGTAAGAAAGCTTTGTCTGTTGGCTGATTAGAGAGATGATAAATAATCCAGTCCATGCCACTCATAATCCCATAGACCTTCATTTCCTTGATTGTTGCTAAAATGAGGAATCTGTGTCTATTTAGTTGGTCCTTTCAAGGAAGCTATTCCATGTTTATGATCATCTTTGTTATCTTCTGAGCCTCAGAATAATCAGAATTACAAACAGTTTTCTGAATGTGAATCTTTTAGATGTTTGGTGACCATGGTGGTTTGTTCTTTTCTGTTAGTTCTGTGGGCTTCCAAATATTTGAGCTGATATATGAAGACAGCTCTGAAAACAGTAACTAAAAATATATTTCTCAGTGAGTTAAAGCCAGTTTAGAAACTATTATATGGATATTTGAGCAATTGCAAATGTTTTTCTCATCACTATCTGCAAACCAGTGCACATATCATGGGCTTAAACAGAAGGTTTCAGCTTCATTTGATGTGCACTAACAATCATAATCAAGCATAAGAAAGGTGATATGTATGGATATAGTGTGTCAAATGTAATCCATAACTACCAAAGTCACAACCCCAAAATTGCTTGATTAATATGTGCACTGTTTAAAGTGGCAATGCTTTTTCAAAGTCTTGCTGTTTTTTACCTAATCTTTGACTGTATTAAGCAGATCTTTGGACCCAAGGGGGATGAGATTCGTGGTAGCATCCTTTGAAGTTAGGAGCGCATGAAAGCAGCATCAGTCCCAAGTGGCTTCAGAGTATATAAACCCAATCATCTTAATTTTCCATTCCCAACAAAGGGAGATGGTAACTGCTTCTGCCAACAGTGCCCTAATGGGCACCAGTCCCTTACAAGGTTGGAGCATTACTTCATATTTGGCCCAATGAAATACATTTCCCCCCCATTATTGCTTCATCACGTGATCCTTCTCCAACCCTTGTTTTTAACTTACCTGATAAATTTTCTATATGTCAAATTTAGTTACATTCTTGTTTGCCCTTTTTCTCTGCATGGTGAACAGCACATTCATTTAGGGCTTCTCTGATAACTTTCATTCCTTGTGAAAACGAGTAACTTCCTATGCGTTTTTGAACCAGTTATTAATATACAAGGACAAGTTCCTTCTTATGCCATGTCACCTTCAGGTCTTCCTGGTAAGAGATTTTGCCACATGTGTTCTGGAAGTCTAGGTGTTCTGTCAAACAGATCATCCTTCCCCATGTGCTACTTGGTTGCTTGGGGAAAAAAAAGAGACTTGTGAAGCATGGTTTTGTTTTTCATTATATTTATCCAGCTGTCTTCTGACTTGTATTTCTCATAACTTTAACCGATTTTTCTGGCATAAAGTTAAAAATATTCTGCAGTTACCTTGATGTTTCTTTAGAGCCCTTTAAAAACCAACCAAACAAAAAAGTAACCAAACTTTTTTTTTTTAAATTGCCCTTATATTCTTTCCAGACAAAGAAAGTGTCCTTACTTCAGTTACTTATTGCATATTGTTTCCTTTTTTTCTTTAAGTCCGGCTTAAGCAATTATTATGAAAAATTTGGACATGTAGAAAGTTAATCTGAAATCATGGGACTCAACGTAATTCCTTTTCTGTGGCTTTTGAGTAAACATTTGGGATTAACTCAAGATTTAATGAATAAAAATTAGGTCCTTCACCTGCTTAGAAAACAATCTATAACAGTAGCTTTTGAATAATCTCCGCCTTGATTTTTACTTTACTTTATTAGAATGGTGGGAGC
>VFFE01006544.1:114687-130878 GCA_008921705.1 Burhinus oedicnemus
AAGATTGAGCAAATAAATTTAAAAAAAAAAAAAAAAACAAAACCAAAAATGAAACAACCCTTTAGGTGTAGTCACTTTGTTAATTTGTTTTGTTACATTGTTTTCAAGCTTTGTTAGACTATTTTCCATAAGCACAATGGATTGATCAGTAGAAGAAAAGCTAAGCTGGGGGTGGTGATAGGTGAGAAGTGAGGAAGGTGTATCTGGACTGAGGAAAGTATTTAAAAATATACTGTAGGAAGTTTAAAAACAAACAAGAAAAAAGCAACCAAAAAAACCAACCAAGGCTTTCTTAATTTCTCAAAATGATGCAGCTAAATGACATTTGGATCACACATGGTTTTAGAGAGTAGTACAAGGACATGAGTTTCAAGTCTTTGCTCTAGATGAACAAGATCAGAGTTTTTTGGGGTTGTTTTTTTTTTTGATAACTGACGGTGTTGACCAGATAAGGTGGATTTTTTTTAAACACATGGATTAAAAACAGAAACGATGGTTGTTCAAAATGTCATATATTCCCTGCAGAAGTTATACTATGCTTAGACAAAAGGGTTTTTTGTAATGTATGGTTTCTAAATACACGTTTTCATTCATTATCAAACTATCGAATAGACTCTTATATTAATTTACAGTGTGGCTTAGACAAGAGCTGAGCAGATTAGGTGCTTTTTAGTTTAAAAACAGTAAAAATCTTTTAAACTGAAAAAGTACATAGAAGATATTTCATGGCCTTTTAAATGGTAAATAGCCTCATATAAATGCCATTAGCGTACGGTTTTTTAATTTGTTTTTTAGAAATGTTTTTTTAAAAACAGTTACTTGATGTCTGCTTTAGAAAAGTTCTTTGTAATTTGATTGCTATGTGAAAGTATTTTTCCTGGTATTTATACTAGAAGCTTTGTTAGGAGTCATCTATTCCAAGGCTCTGTTGATTAATTTACATTGTATAAGCATGCAGCAAAATTACAAAGTTCCTTTTTTAAGACGGTAGTTATTTTAGTTATTTCCCTCTCCCACAGATTCTTTACAGCTTTAGTACATCTAGCCCTTATTAACTGTGGTTACATTTTGAGTAATAAATGCTGGAATCGCCCTTAGTTTACACAGGCAGCTGCCTTAGTTACCAGGGGCAGTGGTAAATCTGGAAATAACAGCAACGCTGTCTTACAGGATGACTGCCATTTTTTTCATAGTAGTAAATATTCTTTGTATGAGTCTGTATAGATGCCCTGCTTATTGCTAGAAAAGGAGACACAAAAAGATGTTTGTAGCTCAGTGATGGAAAACTTAAATCTCTCTTAGATTGAAATGCCTGTCTTTCTGACCACTGTGTTTCTGTTTCCTCTGGGCTTACAGAGGCGACAGGAAGAGGAGTATTACAGTCGCTTAGAGGCTGAAAGGCGCAGGCAGCACGATGAAGCAGAACGAAGATTACTGGAACCTGATGAGCCTGGTCTGTACAGACCTCCGCTTCCACGGGAATATGAACTCCCATCCCCAACCCCTTCATCTAACGCTCCTCCTCCCCCACCTCAGCGAAACACCTCTTACCTCAAAACACAGGTCCTCTCCCCTGACACGATTTATACTGCCAAGTTTGTTGCATACAATGATGATGATGAGGAGGAGGAGGATTCCAATCTAGCAGGTCAGGATAAGTACTCCAGCACAAGAAAATCTTATGGTGACTTACCTCCTGCCACCCTTAAGCCACAGCAGCCCTCCCGCCAGCCTCGCCCAGTTTCAGATGGCCTCTTTCTTTCCAACTCATTCCAGTCATCTCCAGTCAATGCCAACAGTACTGCTGCCAAAAAAAGCCTGCCCCCACCCCCACCAAACAAACTGAGTTTCATCCATGCCAGCAGCGCTAAAGGTAGACACCATGAAATCAATCGTCTCTACAGAACTATCCTCATGTCTTCAACTCTGGTGCTGTAGATTGAATCACTTACTTTGTGATTTACTTTTTTCCCCACTTAATCACTATTTTCACTATGGTGATCTAACTTAAATTCTGATATTAATAGGAATCCTCCAATTTTTAATGGTTCCGATTTCTCAAATTTCCTTGTTCCTTACCCAAACTCTTCAAAAGCAAAAATTCCATCTTTCACACAATGAATCAGAAATGATTTTAACTGTTTCTCAACCAATTCAAAGTACTGTTGGTTTTGGCTTTCACTCTGTATCTTTCAGTGATTTGTTTTGTACGACTGACCACTGGTTACTCAGGGCATCTGGAAGTGCACCTTTCTTGAACAGAGGAAACCTTTTCTAATGGGTTCATGGACAGAGCTTATCTTCTGCTTTCGTTATTGGTACCAGGGTTCTATCTTTTAATAGTGTGTGCAAATGGCTTTAAAATGACCTTTATAGACGTAGTTCTCAAATATACAAACACCAAGAGACCTATAGGACATGCAGTTAGTTTAATGTATTAGGCACCATACCTTTACTTCTGGTGTGTAGGTGCAGATTTCTTGCAAAGAGAGACAAAAAAAAAAAAAAATTTCATCTTAGTGCTTTTTGCCTTACTCCTTCCCTTTCCTTCTACACCCATATATTTGTCTCCTCATCTTAGTTCTTTTGTAACTCCAAGTGGGCAACCATAATGGAGTTTAATTTGAAGTAGAGCTCTAGCTGCTAGTAACTTCAACACCATATTTTATCTGCAGAGTACTAGTTCAGCTATACTCATGAATTCAAAGCTGATTCAGTCCAAAGTTCCATGCTAATTTTTTTTAAACTGCTGCCGTATAGGAGGTATCTTACATACCTTACTCTTTGAGTATGCGTCTGTGTAGATCTCACTCTAATAAATTTGCAGTTTATTAATACAAGATTTTGTCTTTAAATAGCAGCAGCTGCCAGCGCTTCCCCTACATTTGTTTTCTTCTTCTATATTCTTCTGAACGAAATGGTGGCCATGACATTCTCCTAGTTCATTCTTTTGACTTGTGTTGGAAGTCAACAAATGCCTGACAACCAACTCCAGCTGATGAGTTCATCCTTCTAAAATGCAAAAGGTAGCACATCACCTGAGATAGCAAGGGAAAGTGTTTATGCTGGCTTCTAGCCAAATGGCTAACTTGTTTACTGGACTCAAGTCTCAGTGACAAATGTGGAAGCCTATGGTATGTCACATCCCATATCACCGTTTGGGCCACCTCACGAAGTATGAAAATTCCTTTAATCAGAGGTGTGGTGTGCCCCGGTCATACGGTGCATACGAGCCTCAGAATAGGTTCCATCTATCAGAAGTGCTTCTAATCCAGCTGCAGCAGTGTATGACTCTGATTTAGGATATGTATGAGGCTATACAGGTACACGATACTCTGGGCTTCCTGTCTGTGTCCTTTTCAATTAAGGCTCAAGTTACCATTTTTCAGCAAGGCATCCCCTCCTTTGCAGGGCACGTTAGCTCCTGCTACAGTTGGACTGCTTCTGGTGCCAAAGAGAAGCTCTGCACAGCACTGTGTAGTTTTAATATTGCTGAAGGGACAGTAGTGTAGCTCAGTTACAATTACTGTCCAACTGATACAGTTGATGCTTAGCAGTTTCACTGTTTGGGGTCAGTACAGCACCCAAGTTGCATAAAAAGTATCCACACTGATACTCGTTTAAAGGAAGACACAACTGTTTGTTTACCCTGGTGTTGCCTGTGAAATCTCATGATGTAGTTAGTCCCTACGGACCCTGCAAGCCCATCTGTCACTCCTGTCTGGCTCTGTCATAGGCTCCAGATCTTAAAGGAAGGTGAAGGAATCAGTATGTTGTCATTAGACTGGAGTTTAAGTAGGCACACTGTACAATACCTGCTGTGTGCTACCATTACAATGCAAATAATTCTGTTATGCCTGCCTACCCTGCGTGTGAGCCCACGGATAAACCCACAACCAGTGAACCCAAATCACAGTTTTGTATCAGAAGGACTCTAGCTTTTGAGCACCTTATATCACACAGAATTAATAAGTTAAAATAAGGTTAAAGAAAGACAGGAATTGTGTGGAAAAGATTCTCTTTAAATGCTATGACTATGTTGTCAGCTTGCTTTTAGGAATATTCTGAAATGGCGGGCTTCTGACATGAAACTTTTGTACTGTATGTCTGTACTGAATTTTTGTTCTTTCAAAGGACTTTTTTTTTTCTAGAAATTCCTATTTGAAACTAACTGTAATAGTGTGAAATGTGCCTTCCATCACAACACACAGGGTTCCAAATGCCCTTGCTTCCTTTCCTTATTTGGCACTTTGAAGGCTGTACATGTAATGAATTAAATGACTCTAGAACCATCAGTCAGTAGTTGTCACCACCCCTCTTCCTGCCTCCCATCATCAACAACCCAGAATGCCATTTCATATATAATTGCATTCCCCAGTCCTGCTTTCTGTTAATTTTAATGGAAAAATGAATCTCAAGAAAGTGAAACGTTCAGCCATATTTTTTGTGTATGCGTGTTTGTTTTTCCTGGAAAACAATTAGAAGGACAATCTACAAAGATTTGTTAGGGTTTTGGTAACAATTAAGGAATATTGTAGTATGATGCTTCGCCTTTAATAACCTAATTCATAAACCATACAACTAATTCTGAATACTCTTATTTCATAATTTTTAAAATAGCCATGAGAACAGGTTAACTTCACCTGATTGCTCAAGCTTCTATGAAGACTGCCTGCGTAACGTACAAAGCCGTTTGCACAAAATGCAGAACTCACTGTGCAGTTTACCATCTCCCATCTCGCTGACTCTGTTACATTACTGTCCTTTACAGCTCTCTTCTGTTCTCAATGTTAACTCTAGTAAACCACGCTTCTGCAAATTTTGTTTTCATACCTTCTTCCACTGGGTCTCTTAAGACCATTGGATCTGTAAACTAACCAAGAAAAAAAGCCAACACCCAAATCAAAACTACTGTCCTAAAGCAGGTGGAAGTGTGAACCACAGCACGTGGATCCAGACTTTTCAGAGCAGGGAAGGTGGGAGTTGTATGCTTGTAAGACTCATGTCTGAAAGCAGGGGGGGGGGGAGGAGGAAATCTTCATATGCCTAGCAAACCTAGTATGATTTGGTCTGCTACAAATTTTTGGTGGAAAAAATTTAGCCTACAACATGCAAGCTAAGTTTTCTTGTGTGTTCCAGCCTCATATGTCTCTTTCATTGAATATTTATGAGAAGTTACGTATACCAGTGGAAGAAGCAAACATTTCCTTCTATACCAAAGAAGGTTCACAAGACATAACATGTACAATATGGAGACCAGAACTGTCTGAAGACAAATCCGAGTACTGTGCTGACACCTGCTTTTACTCTTTTCCTGACAGTTATTAAGATAATATGGTCTTAAATATAGATTAAATTATTGAACTTTTGGATTGGAAAGAAAAGGTTTTGTCTTGTGGCCTTTAGAAAGAATTAATATAATGTGTAAAACCTGTGTGTTACATCAACTTAAACTAAAGGTGCAGTGCTGCAAGATACTTGCTTGAAATTTAAATTTAAGGGGTGTGAGGGGGAGGGAGCATTTTCTGAGTGATACTGTTTACTTAATCAGACTAAACAGAGACAAAAATTCTGACTCTGGTGAATTGCAAAGATGGTATATGCTAATCTTAGCTTACTTTTAGCCTTGTAAAGAGAGCAGCTGCAGCTAACTTATTTCCTGTGGAGCTCATTACAGGATAATCAAGTGTGTTGCTCTTTCCATCAATCTCCTTGAACAACTTCTAATGTCTGTCTTACAGTAAGCCATAATAAGATAAAGACCATGATTTGATATGTGCTGGGTAATCTAAACAAAATGTGTTCTGACTCAAAATTAGAAATAAAAAAATTACAGCTCTTTTGACAGGGGGTGGAATTTAGTAGTACTGGTATTAAATATTATACAGGTCAGACGACCCTCTAAATTTATTTCTGATTCTAATTTGAGTTTATTTCTTGAAAGAAGCACTGCACCTTTTTGAAGAAATACAACGTAAAACTTTTGTGTTGTAACTGCTGTCCTTCAACTTACTTTTTCTTTTGCATAAGGAATAAATTCATACACTGGATCTGCAGGAGCAGCTGTTGGGGCCCATGAAGTTTATCGGGATCCAAGAGACAAAAGATCTAAAAGGTGACGTGCACGAGTCCATTCACTTTTACACACCTGACTTGGCTAACTTCTGCAATATTTTCCATTGTTGTTGTAATTCTGTGGGTTATTGAAGAGTTCTGCAGTTGGCTCTGAAGTATCTTGGGTTACTATAAAATACAACTAAGTTCTCCACAAGTCTTTAGGTGACTTGAAGTACTACTTCACAGCAGCAAATTTCAGTGCTACAACTGAATAAACTCAGTAAATCATTGTAAATTAGCAACTTCACCTGTTTTAGGTGTATTTATAAATCTGAACAGTACCTCTCAAATGGGATTCTTGCCAAATTTGTAATCAGCATAAATAATACGGGCTGTATCTTACATGTGAGTGGCCAGCTTTACTGTGTAGTGTACTGAAGATGTGGCTGGGCTTGGCTAGGATTCTGTCCAAGCTGATGGGCCAGTTCCTGCATTTTAAAATGTAGTTAATGTTTCAGTGGAGCATGCAGAGCAGAGACTACAGTTGGACTAGATGATCTTAAAGGTCTTTTTTTCCAACCTAAACGATTTTGTGACCTGTTGGAGCTAAAAGTGAAACCTCTTCTGGTCAAGAAACTGAAAAATATATTAAAGCTTTATTATATGAGGGTTAATCACATATGTAAAATATTGTTACAGCTAAGAATGATTTGAGATCTTCACTGTGGTGGTCAGAAACACATAATGCAAAAATTGGTTTGCTACAAGGGTAAAAGATAAGTGCAAGAGCTTAGGCAATGATTGCACTTGGAAGCTTTGCCAGTATAGAATGAAATACAGAGGTGTTGCAGCCGCTACAGCATACCTCAGTACTAGTAGCTTTGTTTACCAAGACATAAAAGCTTTGTATTCCAGTGCTTTGTCCTAGACACGTGCCACCTCAGAAAGGCTGGCTGGTTTAGCCATAACAGCAATGCTGTGCTAATACAGACAGAACCTTAGTTTACACCTGCACTCACTTTGAAAATTGGCAAGCAGTTTCATTCATGTTAATGTGCCAGAGATGGCTCATGAGCCATTAATTTGTCTAAGCGAGAGTGCAATGTCAGAATTAAAGGTATGTGTGGGCAACAAAACCTTGCAGAATACTAAATGGAGAATCTTTTGCTGTAGTCAAAAAAGCTATCAGTCAATACACGTCACTGAGAATTACTATATTTAAGGATATTGTAGATAAGAATTATAACAAAGACTTTTTTTCCCCCCTTTCCAGTCAAGATACAGATTTACCTGGAGCACCAGAAAACTTGACGTTCAGGGAACGCCAGCGACTTTTTTCACAGGGTCAGGATGTATCCAATAAAGTAAAAGCTTCTAGGAAATTAATGGAACTGGAAAATGAGTTGAACACAAAATAAGATTAAAGCACCTTATCTGGTATAACTGAAGATCTCTAAATTGAGGGATTGAGATGGGGGGCACACTACTAATGAACAGAAAATGAACGTTTTCTGAAAGGAGTGACTTTGATTCCTCTATATCTAAGACTGTTAATTAAGATTTAGAGATGTTGCAATAGCAAGAAAACTGATTACTTTGCCAGGAGCTTGTGGTTTATACAATGAAAGCACTGTAAAATTTTAAAGATATGAATCACGTGAAGGTAACTTTTTTTTTTTTCTTCTGTTTTGGGGGTTAAGTTCTTGTGCACCAGACCAAGTAGCACTTGTCAAAGATAAGTTCTGTTTCCTGGTGTTTTACAGACACACTTTTGTTTTAGCTGCTGAGCAGAGAGAGTGAGAATAGCTTGAACTGCCTAAACTAAACTGTGCACTAGAAATTAGTATTTTAGGTTGTTTGATAAGAAGCCAATATCTGGGCCACCTTAAATAAGACTTTATATGCAACTTTGACATACTGTATGGTGTTCATACAATGACCAGCATATCAATACAGATGTTACTATTACTTAGTACTGGAATAACACACATTCTGTAGGCAGAACTTTGGAATAAAAACATTTCTAGTCCTACATATTTGTTGGGTCTAAAATGGTTGCCTAAGAATGTATCTGTAGTTATGGAAAAGTCGGTATGTTGATGCATTCCCACTACATGTGCTTCAGATTTTCAAAAATGTGACGATAAAACCTTTGGATAATTGCTTTACTAAAAATTACATAAGCAATAGACAGTAGGCTACATTAGTGGCCCTTCATCAGCTAGGACCAAAATGTTAGTAACGTATTAAAGGTGAGTAATGATTCCAGTTCCAAGGTGAGCAAAACAGGTATGTATGTTTTCTGAGAAAGTGAGAAAGTATATTAAAAGTTAGTAGGCAGTTAGGCAAGGAACAGTATTGATAAGTCTGCTGTTGTCAGTTCAGCAGTATCTATCTCCCTTTTTTTTTTTTTCCCCCCCTGTGGAGAGGGAACTGGCATATTAGTGTGAAGCATCATACTGCTGGCTGGGAGTGGGAATGTTAGTAAGGTTGTTAACAGACCTGGTGTGCTGGCAACGAACCATCTCTGCTCACGCTGAGAAAGCAGTGAGAGCGAGCTCTTCTTTAGTCTAGCTGGCTTTACTGACATCCTGTTACTGTTGTACTGAAAATCTTTTTGGCAGTTCAAGCTATTTTTTCACACTGTAATAGCCTTATTTAATTTTAAATTGTTAATCTTTTTCCTCCCACTTCTTCAGCTGTGCATATGTGGCTGATGATATTGGGAATAAGGACCTCATCAGAGTTTTTTTCATTGTGTGATGTTAAGACAATATATATTGTGATTCCAAACAAATTTTCTATTTGACAAAGCCCTTTACTGGCTTTAGATGATTTTTTTTTTCCTGTATCATATTGTTCTCTTATAAATATATATTTAGGGAATTGTGCACACTTCCAAATACAAAGGGGTAGACTTTCACTGCCTTAGGAAAGAAATCACTTTTAATAAGAGTTGTATGATAAATAAATGCAAGTTAATGAAAATTGGAGTGTAAATATTTTTTACGTATTTCAGGTTTCTTATTTGAAAGTGTGCTTTTACCGTTTCACCTGTTAAATATGAAGTAGAAGATTAAACTGGTTCAAAGTGTTAATGAAGGATCTGCATGCTTGCTATGTCTGTTAATCAGGAAAAGCAAGCCTCTCCCAATTTATCTTGAGAACACTAGCAGCCTTACAGTGACAAATTTTTCTTAAGGAAAAAAAACTTACGCTGTGGCTGAATTACTGTTGCTGCTAGAATCTGAAAAAGGCTTAGCAAAAAAATACCTATAACCTTCAGTCGAGTGGATTTGGCCGCTATTGGGCATTCAGGTCAAGTGTGAATATGTGTAAAAGTGCTTTTCATATTTGTCTGTGCATTATTATGAAAAACATCAAAACTGCTGTAGTTTCCCATTTCTACTGTATTTCACTTGCAACCTATTTTTAATAAAGTTTGTATTGTATTTAACTTTGCATTAAATGTTTTTTGTACTGTTTGTTATGTGATTCTGCATTCAGAACAGCACTATCGTAAACCAGAGGGGCTCTTGTTAATATGTTTTGCCTTACACTGACTTGATTGTAAATATATTTCAAAAGGATGGGTATCTCATAACGAATAGATGACAACCTCAAATTAATTTTACGTGGAGAATCAACAAAGGAGGCTGATTCTCGATGATCAGAGAGGATTTCTTTGCCTAATGTTCAATATCTGTAGCACTGACTTGAAAGAAGTGATTTGTACAGCTTAACCAGCAACTTACGAAATGGTAAATACTGGTGGGGTCAATTACGCAGGCTAGTCATACCGTATTTGTATCCTCCTCAAGTGCAAAGTTGTCATTCTAACAGCAAAGAGGAACCTGGAATGCAGCTTCTTTTGGAAAAGTAAATAGTATAACCAGAGTCTCAATTCTGATTGCTGTGGTTAAGTAGTCATTTGATCTCTTTATTTTGAACAAAAAGACAGGATAACTTTGTCAAATCTCTGAAAAAAATCAGTTTGGCTGACCTGGAAGTTTGAAAGGGTGGACTCAAATTCAGTGTGTAGTTTTGAATGAAGGTTGAGCTAAAGGATTTGGAAATGGTGGTGCTTCTTTTTTATCATTGGATAAGTAAGATTAGATGACTTGACTCTTGATGGGAGACTCCAGTTGAAGCTCTGCCTTGGGAGTGTGGGGGAGGGAACCAGGCCCCAGTGAAGTGCTGTAGATGCCTTCTGCTGTAGCTGAACATCCACTGGAGCTGGGATTGAGAGCCACCTACGTCTCTTCCCAGGTAAGTACCTTAATCTCTTGAGTTGTGGGGCCTACACTCTGTAATTTTCAAAATCACTAATGAGGACGTTCTGGATTTTAGTATGAGAGGTGTGTGTATAAAGGCAGGGAAGAAGCTAAAGGAACCACAGAAAACCAGATGTGCTGTGTAGTACGTTGCAAGGAAGTGACTGCCAGGACCTCAAGGCACAGCTGAGGGGAATCTTTTATCCATGTTTTGAGTCTGTAGCTTTTGACTGTGAGAACAGCCTGAAGAAAAAGGACTTGGAATATAGAATGTGTAGTAGAGTTCAGAAGAAAAAGGAAACAATCCATTGTCCTTCTGTATGGAAGTCCCTCAGTCTAAGCAAGAGCAAAGAACTGGTACAAGCAAAAAGTTATTTATTTTATGAGACTATAGTTGTTGTATCTGCGAACTGTGTGACAGAAACATTTATTTCCAGACTAAAGTAGTCCAGGGGTTGCAGGGGAGGAACTGTGTGATATGCAACAGTGGCAATGCATTTTCAGTGGGAAAACAAGTTTTGAGCTATGCCTTGCGCAGTTCAGGTCAGGTTTGCTAAGTGAGCATGCTAGTGCTCACTGCTTTGCTTTAGGGGCATGAGTTCATCCTTAGTAGCGTAGCTCTAGGTATTTTAATTGATGATGACCCTTATGATAATAACTGTGAAATTACATTTGCATATGGAGCCAGGTCTGCTACTCCCAGCAAAGACTAATTATTTTAAACATCTCTCAAATTCTCCCTTCTGCACCTGTCATCCATATACACTGTTCACTATATTCATCAATAACCTGGATGAAGGGATAAAGTGCACCATCAGCAAGTTTGCTGATGACACAAAACTGGGAGGGGTGGCTGACACACCGGAAGGCTGCGCTGCCATTCAGCGTGACCTGGACAGGCTGGAGAGTTGGGCACAGAGAAACCTCATGAAGTTCAACAAAGGCAAGTGTAGGGTACTGCACCTGGGGAGGAATAACCCCATGCACCAGTACAGGTTAGGGGCTGACCTGCTGGAAAGCAGCTCTGTGGAAAGGGACCTGGGAGTCCTGGTGGACAACAGGATGACCACAAGCAAGCAATGTGCCCTTGTGGCCAAGAAGGCCAATGGCATCCTGGGATGCATAAGGAGGTGTGTGGCAAGCAGGTCAAGGGAGGTTATCCTTCCCCTCTACTCTGGCCCCAATGAGGCCACATCTGGAGTACTGAGTCCAGTTCTGGGCTCTACAGTTCAAGAAGGAAGGGAACTGCTGGAGAGGGTTCAAGCAAAGGGCTACAAAGATGATTAGGAGACTGGAACATCTTTCTTATGAGGAAAGGCTGAGGGACTTGGGTCTTTTTAGTCTGGAGAAGAGAAGGCTGAGGGGGGATCTCATCAATGCTTATAAATACTTAAAGGGAGGGCGCTGGGAGGATGGGACCAGTCTTTTTTCAGTGGTGCCCAGTGATAGGACAAGAGGTAATGGGCACAAACTTGACCATAGGAAGTTCCATCCGAACATGAGGAGGAACTTCTTTCCTTTGAGGGTGGCAGAGCACTGGAAGAGGCTGCCCAGAGAGGTGGTGGAGTCTGACTCTGGAGACATTCAAAACCCGCCTGGACACCATCCTGTGCAACCTGCACTAGGTGAACCTGCTCTGGCAGGGGGGTTGGACTAGATGATCTCCAGAGGTCCCTTCCAACCCTGGTGATTCTGTGATACACTGCTTTTCAACAGCTTTTATGTACTGTTTGTACTACAGTCTTGCTGGTAATTGAGGAAGTCAGAGAAATTAAGAAATTGACAAAGTCCATAGCATATGTCCTGTTCACTGAAATAATAAACTATACTTGATTATATAGATTGCTGTTTATAGGTCAAGCAATAAGTACACAAGCAGCAGAATAAACAAGACCATTCTTTACCTCCTAATTCAATTAGATAACATGAGAAATCACAACAACATTAACGATGATAAAAAATTAGCTTCACCAAGAATAGTCTTAAAACACGTTGTAACTCATGTATTTAAAAATCAGAATGGGAAAAAATTTGGCTCTTCCTCCTGTTTTGTCAAATGATACTGCAGTCTCAAATGGTGAGTTAGTGGCTGTTGTGTGGCCCAGAAGGCAAAGCCTCACAGATTAAAAATCTGGAGTCAGCTGACTTCTTTCCCATCTGTAATGGCAGGTAAACCCCATAAGCAGACCAAAGTGCAACACACCTGCTCAGAGAACCTCCATTTCTTCTTAGTAACAAGTTCAAAACTGACCTACGGTTACTGAAGCAAATACCTTGCTAAAAATGTGCAAATACTTACAGCTTCACTGAGTAGAGGTTCAAATGATAGACTCCATGCAATACAGCCATCTCAAGTTACTGTCCTGAGGGTGGCGGATGTGCTTGCTTTCATACTGGCAGCAGAAAATGTGAAGGTGTACAGCAGTGAATCTCTCCATGTTTGGCACAAGAGGGATAGCAACCTTCTCGGTATTTCTCCCAAGTGCTTTTCTACCCATTTTGTTTCTTGTCACTGCATTTGGGAATGCTGTAATGGACAACTTGTATCAGAGTGCTGAAGCTGGGACCTCATTAGTCTTGTTGGTTCCACTACTGGGGTAATGTGAAATGCATCAGAATTATTTAAGACAATGCTTACTTAGTGGTATCTTAAGATCTATAATCCACCATGGTATTTCACTGATGCTAAAATTAATAGAGGAAAATGTGGATTTAGGCAATTCCATTAAACTTCTGGCCCCCAAGGATCTGTAATAAGGCAGGGCTTTGCATTTGCAGGGGGAAGACAGGATCAAGTTGGGAGAAGTTTGGGGGGGGAAAAATGAGATTCTTCAAAGAATCGGTGTAGAAAGGCGTGCTAGAATACAGCCTTGCAGCATTTCCAGAAGACAACTGGATTTTCTATTTCTTTTGTGCCTAGATTGCACTGACAGACTCTTTTGATCCTTGCTCATCAAGGAACTTCTCCTTATCTTTGGAAACAGAAGGAAGATCCCAAAAGAGAATTGCTGCTGTTATGGCGAGTCACAGATCATATTGTGACTTTTTTTTTTTTTTTTTTGATACAGATGGGACTGAGTTTTCAGTACTATCCAACTTTCAGGTGTGCATCGAGAAATGACTAAATAAAAGTAATCCAGGAGTTTTAAGTTACTAGTTCAAAGTCAGAGGGATAGTAAATTAAGTCTTCTCTGTTACAGCCTGCAGAAACCACGTTCTTAATCTCATTCATAGTGGGTAAAACCCACAGTAGAGACCCAAGCTAAGGGAAGTTATATATGGCCCATATGGCATTCATAGAATAGTTTGGGTTGGAAAGGACCTTTAAAGGTTATCTAGTCAAACCCCCCGGCAATAAGCAGGGACATCTTCAACTAGATCCAATTGCTCAGAGCCCCATCCAACCTGACCTGGAATGTTTCCAGGGATGGGGCATCCACCTCTCTGGGCAACCTGTTGCAGTGTCTCCCCACCCTCATAAAAAATTTCTTCCTTATATCTAGTCTAAATCTACTCTCTTTTAGTTTAAAGCCATTACCCCTTGTCCTGTTGCAACAGGCCCTGCTAAAAAGTTCTCTTCTCCAGGCTGAACAACCCCAACTCTCTCAGCCTGTCCTCACAGGAGAGGTGTTCCAGCCCTCTAATCATTTTTGTGGCCCTCCTCTGGACCCACTGCAACAGGTCCATGTCTTTCCTGTGCTGAGGGCTTCAGAGCACAATGCAGTACTTCAGGTGGGGTCTCACTAGAGCGGAGTAGATCAACCATTACACTTCAGAGATGGTCCTTCCAAGATAAAGATGAGCTATGTTGGAAAATAACATTGTTCTGACTTGATTGCAGCTGCAGGATAATCATTACATATAAAAATCACAGCTCAGTGTCAAGAATTGAGTCATACCCCCCCAAGCTACTAAAATATTCTCCCCAAAATAGCTGCTGATGATAAAATCCTGTCTGCCTTACTTAGTGCCAACGTCTCTTGACATCCTCAGTATTGCAGTATTTTGGAACTCTCTTTGCTTGGCCTAAATCCATTTGTCAGTTTTCATTTTTCCACCAATGCAGAACTAGTTGCAAGGACGCACTGCTCAGGGGCTTCCAGTCAGTTTGGTTTTTTTTAAAAACTGAGGCTAGAGTTTATGGGAGGAAGTTGCAGTATCACAGAAGACAGTTGATAGAGCTGCACAGAGATGTTTGGTTCGGTTTGCGAGAGACGGACTGCATCTGGGTTCCTCTGTAGAGGATTGCTATCCCTTTTGTGCCAAACATGGAGAGATTCACTGCTGTATGCCTTTAGATTTTCTACTGCCCATATGAGAGCACATTCACCATGTTCAGCAGACAGTAACTTGAGACTGCTGTTTTGCAGAACTGGATTCCTCTGTAATTATGATGTTGGCTTCAGTTTCTCAAAAAAAACCCCCAACAAACAACAACAAAAAAACCTATAGTGCAAAATAATGTTATTTTCCACTTCCAAGAAACTGACATGTTTGTATCTGGCATACTTTCACATTTAGTAGCCAAATAGTATTCAGACTGCTTTCAAGATAGCGTTAATATTTCAGTGCAATACGGTAAAGCACTAAGTAGCATCACTAACGCATGTCACACTGGCCTCAGAAATGTTAGTATGAGACCCCCTGCCATAGTCTCAATGAATAGCTCCTGTCTTGGGCAGCCTCTTAGGACTCCCACACCAGCTGGACCCTGCAGGCTTTGTCCATCTCTTAAGACTAGCCCTAGACACTAGCTTTGTTCACAGAGTTACTTAATAGTTGCAGTTGGAAGGGACCTCTGCGTATCATCTAGCCCAGGGTCAAATCAAGGTCGGCTACAGCAGGCTGCCTAGGGCCGTGTCTAGTTGGGTTTTCAGTTACCTCTAAGGCTGGAGGCTCCCCAGCCACTCTGGGCAACCTGTGCCACTGTTTTGACTACCCTCACACCAAAAAAAAAAAAAAAAATTCTAGGTTTAGAGGGAGTTTCATGTGTCTCAGTTTGTGCCTATTGCCTCTTGCCCTGTCATCAGGCACCATGGAGGAGAGTCTGGTTCTGTCTTCTTTACGGTCTCCCATCAGGCATTTATACATACTGGTCCGATCCCCCTCTGCCTTCTTTCCTCCATGCTGAACAACCCCCAGCACACTCTGTGCAACAGATGTTCCTACCCCTTAATCTTCTTTGTGGCCTTTGCAGCCTTAGACCAACTGCTCCGCGGAGAAATCCTGCAGCTGGTACGGCAGCTCGAGGCACCGTCCTCCTCCTCGCCCTTTGCTGTGGCCGCTGAACCCGAACGCGGGCCCAGTGCCCCCGGCCCCAGGCACTGGTGCTCTGAGGAGACATCTTTCCGTAGCCTCGGGAGCTCCAGGCTTCCCTTCTCCCTGCACTCCCCACCCTAATCCTTGGCCTCAGCCTCTGAGGCCACTGACGCCGCGGGTGAATGCGTACCGCTGCCGGCCGCCAGCCCCTATTTATAGCACGGCCGTTAACGGCTCTGTTACCTGCGGTGAGGGGCGAGGCGGGGAGCGCTGCCTCCGCCCGGACCCTCGCCGTGGCCCCGCCCCGCTCCCCCCTTCTGCGAGAGGATTGGTGGGCGTCCCTGCCACTCACGGGCGCGCCCGTTGCCGCCGGCTTGGCGGCGGGGGGGCGGCCGCCAGGCCCGTGTACATCCCCGGGGGTGGGGGGCGGCGGTGCGGGGGCTGAGCCAGGCCCTGCTCTTCCTCGGCGCGGGAGCGGGGAGGACCATGCGGCCGCAGAGTGGGATCGACCCGGGCTCCGTGTGGGCTCAGCGCCTCCGGCAGCTGGAGCGGCGGTTGCGAGTGAGCCCCGCACCGCGGCGGCGGGAGGGGAGGGTAGGCG
>VFFE01006544.1:130898-188642 GCA_008921705.1 Burhinus oedicnemus
TCTGCGGTCTCGTGCTCTGTTGCTAGGGGGTCTTTCCTGGCCTTCTGGTAGGTCATTTACATACCTTTACAACTCTTATCCCTTATCCGGCAATCAAGGCCAGTACTTAGCGGGACATTGCGGTTACACAGTCTTCCGGCTATACTAGTTTACAGCGATTAGCATATTGTATACCGGTTTGATTAACAAATATACAATACAAGTCTATCACAATGATGACTTTGCAGCTTAGCCTGCCACAGCAATTTATGAAACAATTTAGGTTTGATGAACAAAGCTTATTGAGCTTATCACATCTTCCACACATAAAGCCAAGTCTGCCAGAATGGATCCGATTGCAGAACTGAGATTTCACTTTGGAGAACACTATTAAGTAGCTCAGTTTCACTTCTGTTTATAATAAAGCTGACTATAAAATTTTTATAGTCGGTTTTTGCTTCTCGTGCATGAGCACAAATTTGCAAGTTCTGGCATACAAAACATTCTGATGAATGCTAAAACTATTTTAACGGAGAAAACCTCAGAACCAAGGCAGCCTTTGCAATAATGATAATCTTGATAGTGGAAGTGATGAGAGGTTCACTGCAATGAAAGTAGAGTTGACAATTCTGCTTTTATTGTCCATGTTGAGAAAAATGGGGGAGTCAGGAGGAACCTATGCAGATGGTGGAGAACACATTAGATGTTAAAAGTAGGTTTTAACTAGCTTAAGCTTATTTCACAATAAGGCTTGAGTACTGCAATTGCTTACCTATATGCTTAACTTTTCACATGTGATTAGAGGTACTAATTCTGGTGAGCTACTTATATGTATTTTTGACAAGCATGTTTGTAAACATTGCATCTGAGTAACATGAGTCTTGAAAATCCTCGGAGTAAAAGAACACATGAACACTGTATAGCATCAGGCTCAATTTCTGGGAGCTTAAAGCCTGTAACAAAAAATTGAGAGTTCTTTTAAAATACTCTCTTCCTGCTATTTATTTTCCATATAAGAACTTTTTATATTAGTGCTAAGGTGTTTTATAGCTGTGCATACCTCAGGTTACATTTGTAAATAGAAGATGCGTGCTTTGTGAAGGTGAAAAAGCCACGTGAAGAAGTTGGTTTAGATAAGTAAAGTACTTTTCTTGGAAAATATAATCTATCTTTATTCTAACAGCTCCAGGACATTGTATTGCTGTTCTTGCAGATGTAATCTGTAGTTAAACTGCAATTAAATGTTTCCTTTTTACCTGTCGTTTTCAGATGATCAGAATTAAATCAAACCCATTATGCGAGTAGATTTAGCTCTTTCATATTGTTGTACTCTTCTCTGCTTTGTTAGTTTAAATACCAGGGAACTGCAGTCACAGAATTTATGGCCTGAATAAAGTAGGAACTAAGTCTGTGCCAGAGATGAGTGCATTTCAAAAATAAGGAAAGAGGCTATTAGTACTGGTTAAGGAATGATAGATGTCAACAGGTCGCAAGGGAAAGTAGGTGAAGAAGTTGCAGCACATTTTAAGTACCATTGTCAGTAAATGATGAAAAAGCGGTTTTTAATATAATACAGATTCTGTTATATTGCAGAATTTCACAAGTACTCTACAAAGATTTCTTTTTTGTGTTCTTGCCTGTAAATATTTAAGGTTGCACTATTTCTATTTTCCTTTTGATTTCAACACCTAAAAAAAAAATTTGGCCATAAAAATTGCTTTTGCATAATAGGTCATTTTAGATTATTAGAAAGCATTCTTCTCCATATCCTTTAAAAATTGCTTTGGTTGCTTTGATTGCCAAAGACCCAGCTTAGTGCTTTATTGGTACAGTTTTGCACTGTTGCAACCCTCCTGAATGTAACAGAATTGGTGTTGGCAGGAAGCTAGAGCAGTGAACACAAAGTTGGAGGCTGTGTATTACCAGCTCCTTCAGGACTTCAGCAGTTAACACATATGTATGTGTGTCCTCATTCTGCTTCATGTCCTTTCAGAGAGCTTTTTGCATTAAATGTAGTTACCAGAAGACCCTTAACCAGCCTTTTTCCCCTAAGTGAAGGCACAGTTTTAACTGTTTAGACCTACCTCAAACGTATGTAAGGGGTTTTAGGTACTGCAAAAGCATTTTAGTAATCTGATGCTGAGGTTTACTACCCTAAGGAAATAGAATATTGTAATGTTAGGCAGTTACCTCAAGGTGATCCATCATGTGACTCAGAAAAAGGTGAAAGCAAAGAAATTACGTATTTACAACATCACGTGTAATTAGATAGTTGACTTACAAATGTTTACAGGGATGAAGGGGACAGAATGCAACAGAAAACAGGAGTGCTTTAAAATGATTTTTAGGTGATTTTTTTTTTTTTTAAACAGTATCAAGGGTTCGCTGGAAGAAGCACTAATGAAGTATTGCAGCTCTACTCTGCTCATGGCCAGCAGCAGAAATTGCAGAGGAGTTCTGTTGTAACCCAGCTACATGGAGCAATAAAGGTAAAGACCATGCCCTAAACATTTACATGGTTATCAAATATAGTAAAACCCAGAAAATGGTCAGATATAAAATTGATCTATGGCTTTATTGTATTCACAGCAGTGCTTGCACTGAAATGTAGCAATGCCTGAGTTAGCTTAAAATTTGCAGTGGTTTTGCTGCAATAGGCTGCAAAGTCACCTGAGAAGCTGGTAAAAGTGGCTGCTCCTGAGCTTCAGGATCTTATGTATAGGCTGCTATCAATACCCAAGTTAGATATTTTTGTAATCAAAACCTTGCAATCCCTGATTTGACTGTCATAGAGACATCCTCTAAAAAATGATAATTGTGATTAACCAGATAGGCAGATCCTTTTGAAAAGGATTGGAGAGCTCCATTGATTTCACTAGGAGTTCTGCTCTGGTGGACCTCACAAGAGGGAGTAGTTTGTTGTATGCTCACTCAGGTTGTCTTAATTTGGCATCAAAGAGACTGGATCTGTTCTCACAGTACCATAATATTTTCCTTTGTTGAAGTACTTATTCCTTAAGTTACTCCGTAGAATAGTTTGGGTTGGAAGGGACCTTTAAAGGTGCTCAAGTCCAGCCCCCTGCAATGAGCAGGGACATCTTCAACTAGATCAGGTTGCTCAGAGCTCCATCCAGCCTGACCTTAAATGTTTCCAGGGATGGGGCATCTACCACCTCTCTGGGCAACCTATTCCAGTGTTTCACCACCCTCGTTGTAAAAAATTTCTTCCTTCTATCTAGTCTAAATCTACCCTCTTTTAGTTTAAAACCATTACTCCTTGTTCTGTTGCAACAGGCCCTGCTAAAAAGTAAAAACTCCCTATCTAGTGAGTTCCTTTTAGGGACACTAAGAAATGTCAGTTTTTCTCAGGGCGGCACTGAATGCCTGCATAAAATGACTGAAAAGTATCTCAGGAAAGAAACCTGATTCTTAAAAGGCAGAAGAATGTAGCTTAATTGTAGCATAGTTGGACTAGATGATCGTTGTAGGTCCCTTCCAACTGAACTATTCTGTTCTAATTACAGTGATTCTGCTTAGTAAATTTTGCAGTGGTGTGTTATGTTTTAGGTTAGCTAGAATGGCAGAACTGTTTGTGATGCAATACCAGTGGATTGAGATGGTTTACTATCAGAGATCAATGAATGTTAGGAGAGAGCAAAGCTCTCCAAATAAAAGTCTAGATTAATGGTAATCCTCTACCCGTAATAAAAAAAAAAATAATATTTCTTCCCAGTTATATTCTGTGGCCTTTAAGAGTGAGAAATGCAGTGATTTTTCTCACTTTATTTATTGTTTTATCATTGAAACTAGTTGATTAATTCAGGGTCCGTACCACAGTTTGAAAAATAAAATGTCACAGAATATGTGACACTTTGTACCTGGCTGACTAATCAAAACATCACTGTGCTTCTGTGAGATAAGGTATTGTTAAGTTCATCTTACAGATGGCTTTACATGTTCATTCCAAGACTTAGATGTCAAGAAGTCTACTAATCCTAAAATTAGGTCAATTTGTTTTTACTTTATTTGGACTTTTAAGTGAATATAAGCTGCTCTTATAAATGTTTAAAAGTCTCATCATCTATGTTATGCTGAGTTACATCCATAAGACATAATTTTCTGAACAATTATGGTTTCTGATCTTTTCAAAATGCATCTGTTATTATATGAGAAGGCATAGAACTGGCTTATTTAAGAAATTACTTAGAGTGAAGCTTAGAAAATACCTCCTGATCAAAGTGTGGAAAATGAATGCAGTAAGGGATATATGGATCACAGTTTTTCATTGCTAATTCTGGATATGTCTTATAAGTGGGCAGAACACACACATGGTCATTTTTGTTTGATGAAATAAGAAAGATACTTTGTTATAGCTGAAGCTGTGTTATGGTCGAAGTACGTACCATAAGATGGTAAGGATCCATAAAGTCTTGCTGAAATCTTTAGGAAACGGCATTGCTAAGTATCTTGCAGGATCCTTCTCTAAACATGCTGAAAGATGTACTCCTGAAGACTTCCTTTCACCGTAGAGGGATCTTTCTGACTATGATATCTCACCGTAATTATTTGTGTTGTGGTTATATTGATTCTTCCTTAACTGCTGTTTTGTGTCTTTGTAACATATTTTTTCTTCTTGCTGAGAAGAGGCTTAAGCAAGACCTGAAGAGCCTCCGTTTATTTGCTCTTGAGCTTTCAAAAGACTTTCAACGTCAAAGCAAGACTTACCTTTACCAAGTTTTGACAGCAGTCCAAGAGATACAGCTGCAAAATGAAGCAATGCAAAGTAAGGCTCATTGCAGTTACATTTCAAATGTGTAACATCAACAATGTCATTGATAAATGTTAGTACCATTGAAAGGTTGAGTTTGATTTTTGAGAAACGTGTCACTGAAATTGTAGCACTTGTTTTTTGTTTGATGTTAGATAAGGGAGTTCTGAAGCATTAGAAAGAGTGCAGATAACTCTGCAGAGGTGTGACTGATCATTTGGATTTAGCTTTTGTGTTGAATGCAGCTGCTACTAGACTGCTGAGTTAGCTCAGCTGTAACATTTTTCATCTGAAGTTCTCAGGCTTGTTAGCTTGATTATTTTAGAACAGCTGAATAAAGAATGTGTTGCTTTAGCTGAAATTTGTCTGCTTTTGACTATACCACAAAAGGACTCGGGTGATTTCAGAGATTTCTGAAAATACTGTCTGAAATTAGGACAGACTGGATTTTTAATATTTCTGTGCATTTACAGAGAAAATTTTACTTCCAAATCAAAACCAGTTCTAGTTGCTAGATTGTAGATGATACCATACGGACTACTGTTTCAGAATTCAGGTCTTTGTTCATGTGTACATACAAAGCAGACCCTGCAGTGCAGAGGCACTCTACCCTCATCACTGAGGACTAAGTGCATTGGTCCTACACCTGGATCTCTTGGCATGGATCTCTGCACCTGCTTCCAATATCCTTGATTCTGGTGGAGCTCCTGCCAGGCCTGAGAAGCACATGGCACATATGGAGCTTAAATTGTTTGAAGCTTAGCAGCCTGATGAACTAACAAATACACAAATTTATAAACAGAGTCCCTGGGTGATGCTCTGATATCCATGTGTTGCCATTTAAAAGGAACCTTTTTCTCCTGCTTTACTTTTTGGTTGAAATATTTAATTTTGGGACTGATTTGATTCTGATGGGACTACTCATGTCAATAGCAACAAACAGCGTTCTCAGTGATGGATGTTTGCAGAACCTGTCCCTGTATGTTATGTACTAAGTTATCATTAGAATTGATTTGGTTACTGTATTATCCATGTAGAGAAAATGCGTAATCAAATTGTCTTTAAAATGGAAAAAAACAAAGTGGAAAATTAACCCTAAATAAAGGTAAATTTTCTCCTTATTGAATCAGGGGGCTAAATGAACAGATAGAAGATTGGATTCAGCACTTGAGCTGTTGTGGTGTAAATAAATAGTAAAAATTCTTTATGAGGCCTTGCAAATTCCTCTTGACTGTTCTCAGTCTGCACTTCATGGTGCATTGTTCTATGAAATCATAACCAGGAGAAGCTTCCTTGCCTATAACAAAATAGTGTGTTGGTACTTAGGTGGATGACTTATGTTTTCAATTTGGCCACTGCTCAGTTCTCGGTCAAATGTTTTAGATGGAGATTCTATTGTTAAGGTTAAATACGACAGTCAGAATTGCCATCCTTAAATTACATATAATCTTTTGTAAACAGAAAGCCTGAAGTATGTATTCTGGAGACAATATATGTTATCAGTTTAATCCTAAAATAGAGATTGAAAATGAGGGAGAGAATTATAGAAGACACATTCAAGTAAGCTAATTTCAAGGCTGTAGTTGACATGCAGCAAACTATAAAACTTTCCTGTAAAAACTGAGTAGTCCCTTGCTTAGAAATATTTATTCACAGTCTGAAAACCAGGCTATTGCCATCTTTCCCACTGAAATTTAAATAGCAGTAATTCATAAAAGACAGAAGTACCTATTATTCTTTTGTTACAGGCCTGTTTCCCTGATAAACAAAGCTGCTATCATTTTAGCAAAAAATACTGGCCGCCTGACTGCAAGTGATACTACTGAGGCAGATGCAGTAATTCAGCAGATTTCTGGAAGGGTAGGAATTTCTAAAAATTTAAGATGACTTTTTAGATTGCTTCACCATGCAGGTATTATCAGAAAGAGGAAACAACAGTATCTGTGCATGCAAAACTTATTTTCAGGGAGGGGAAACCACTGTTCTCACTGCTTGGCAAAGTGGCGAGTACTAAGGAGCAAAATCTGTCCAAGTGAGTATCTGACAGAGGAGTCGCTGCAGGTTACTAATGTATTTTGTGAAAGCTGCTGCAGACTTAGCTATCCTTTGTGGTTTCCAGACACTTTCTCTCTGGAGTGGAGAAGAGGGAAAATTGGGTAAGGAGCTTAATTCCCAATTTGCCCATGTGCTAGCACTTAAGTGCTGTGCTCCTCTTGGAGAAAGCTGAGCCCTGCACTGTACTGATGACTTGTATTTGTGGAATGTGGATTACCATCATCTTTTACCCTCAACTCAACAGCAGAGTCTGACCAGCTCAGCTGCCTTTGGAAAGCCTTTCCCTCTTAGTGTAGAGTAGGGGAAGAGGAGAGGGACCTTGGATCCAGCAACAGAAATACTGCAGCAGCCCAAAGCGTAATGTTATAGCTCAGGATATAAAACACAGCTGAATTCAAAAGAAGTTTTGGAATTAAGTCTCTTACATCATAGCTGCTTATCCTAGAAGGCATGGTCAGATTGACCTCCTTTTTAAACTGGAATCTAGTGTGGAAAGAAGCTATGCATCCGTTATCTGTGGTAGGCTGCAGCTGTGCTAGGTTATGCTGCTTCTGTTTTTCGTGTCCCTGTCATGGACCTTTCTGTTCTGCTGGTGTAACTCTGTGACCACACACAAAACAGATTAGGAAGATGATCCAGGACAGAAATTACTCTGCAAGAAGATTGCTTTTAGACCTCCACCCGATGGTGGAAGCAGTTGTGTGAGCACCATGAAAAGTCTGGTGCGGCACTGAATGGGAGGGAATGAAAAGCTCCTCAATCAGGACTGTCAATTAAATAAACATTACAATCCTGAACATGTTTGCCAGCCATTACTCTTCTACAACTGCTAGTCTGATTATTGATGAAGATCCTAACTCCTAACTGCACCCAGTGAGATTTAAACAGAAAAATCAGCATTCCCAGTTCCCAGAAGTTTCTGTATAGGTTGATGAGATGGGCAAAGCATGAAGGAAAGGGATGTCTGTAATGGCTGCAGGCATGTAGTGACTAATTCTCTTGAATAATGAAGAGTGGTTATTACTATTTTAAAAAACAGATGCACCCAGTGGCTGCCCCTAGGTTATGGATGAAAATGCAACTTCTGAATAGCTTGCAGCTCATGCTAAGCAGAAAACTAGGAAAATGTTAAATAAGTGTTTATGTTTATATAGCTCCACTTTCAGAAAAATTCATGCATTAGGAAACTTGCTCTGTGGAGCTTGTATTCAGGAAGTTTTTCTGTGCTGCACATAAAGCTTTACGGAAGATGGCCATTAAAACTGATGGTTTACTTTTACAAATACCAAAATACCGTCTGCTAAATGCAACGACTTGACTCACTTTCTAGAGATTGCAGTCCTTCATCTGTCTGCTCAAAAGCCCTGGTATCAAATTAGGATGCCCCAAGGTTGATTTCTGTTTTCACAGTCATCTTCAGCATAGGAGGGAAAAAAAAATAATGGAGTAATTAGGGCCTAAGTTAACTGAAACTAGATCTATAATGTGCAGTAGGCTTCTCAGAGTCCTCATGAAGAGACCACTTAAATATTGAAAAAAACTAGTAATTATTTTTTTTTCTTTCATGACTGAAGAATGGAAGAGTACCCTTAGCACCTATTGCTTTGCTTTACTGCTTATTCCAGAGACTTCAAGAACTGAACCAAATTTATAAATGAAGATACTTATTATGGAGATTAAATAATCAATGGATTCCAACCTCATATTTTGAAAAATACTATATGATTAGTGGTCAGTGACTGTAAGAGTAATTTTTGACAATTTATTGTAACATATTTGCACGTGATTATCCAAACCAAGACATACTAGCATTACTCCACATACAGGATGCAAGTAAAAGATTTTTCTTAGTGAAACTCCCAGACTTTGATTCCCCAACTATTAAGAGTGTTTCTCCTGCATGCATGCACTTGTGGAGGAACAGTATGAGCTGAAGATGAACAGCCTGGGTATTACAAAAATAAGATCTCAGAAATCTCTAGTGTAGACAAATGTCCCTTGAAGTTACCTGATTTTTAGTCTATAGCAGAGAGCGTAAATCATACTGAGACTTTAAGTCTGTTCCTTTCTTTCTAAGGTAACGCATACTGAGGCTGGTGGCCATCCTGCTAACTCAGCTCTCAGACCATGGTTTTGACTGCTTGATACTCTACATCTTCAAACTGCTCACTAATTGCTGAGGAGATTGATATCCCCCTGGGGTTTCTAAAAGCTTCCTTTTAACACAAGTTTACAGACACATTATGTGCCATCTGGGCTATATGTTTGTTTTAGGCGTGCTCATTGTTAATGTAATTGGGCTGAAATAAAATAATTTGTGAAGTCAGAAGGCTTTTATAGTGACCCATATTGCTCTCCTCAGTTTTGTGGAGGAGACTCCCTGAGGTTCAAAAGATCAATCTTTTTTTAAGAAATCCTACCCACAAAGCGAGCGCACCTATCTTAAAGGGGAACCTTATAGCTGTTTATAGGATTAGTAGCACGAGGATAAATGATAGATTCATGCCAGCTAACATTACAAGAAGTTAACTAACAATCCACAAATATGGCATGAGCCTTGCAAGTGACAGCCCCATCCAGAAGCAGGTTGCTTCAGGTTTAGGTTTCAGGCTTCACTGACAGATAACATTTCTCTAGCAAAACTGACACATGTGAACTGCCTTTAAATATCTTGTCTTTTTGATTGTTTTTCAAGATTTCATATGTATAACTGTGGTAATTATCTGTAACTTTGCATAACCATTTCATAGCAAGAAGTATGATGGGATTTTTCAGAGGTGTCTAGTAAATCAGGAACTACCATCGTAATTTAAGTTTGGTAGAAGTTAAAAGGTTTTATGCTTATATTTCATAAGGCGTTACCGGAAAATTCATTTTGTGAAATCATAGAATTTAGTTCTTTGAACCAACTTTATTCTTCCAGTGTTTCAGATAAAAGCTTTTGATCTTGAGCAGTCTCTACAAGAGGTGACAGAAAGATACGAGAAAGAAAAGCAAAAGAGGAGAGCTCTACATAACAGCTTAGTTGTAAGTATCTTTAATGACCAATCACTTTCTTATTTTGTTGTAATTATGCCCATAATTTCCTCAACGATAATGAATATACTTTTCATGGCTATATTACTTCCTCCAGCTGTCTATATACGATTCATTTTTTGCTGAGGCACATTTGTCTTTGAATAAGCCCCAGCCCGTTATTTTTTACACAAGTGTCTTCTGAACGCACTCCTGGAGCATACTGCACTAAGGAGTATCATCCATTTTGAAAAGCGAACAAAACTTGAGTTTCTTTATACTCTACTCTAAATTTGCAGCTTCTGAAATTGTTTTAAAATTCTTAAAATTATTAACCTGAAATTACAAAGTGGTCTTCTCTTATTTTTCCAATTATATCTAGGTGTATCCCGCTCAGCCATTAGTGATGGTTTATTCAGGATTAATTTTTTCTTTTTTGTACTTTAACTTTACTCTTCCTGCCCGCTCTCCCAAATGACTAGTTTTAGGTTGCCTGATTCAGGACCTATTTTTAGAAACGCAAGCCTCCTTCAGACAATATTATTTTAAGTTTTTCTACCTGAGACAACGAAGCTCTTTGTTAAAAAGTACTTACCTTCCAAACTCTGCCTTGTGTTGCAATTTACTGAAAAGATGTTCCCCAAGGCAGAGGGCCGTTAAAGCCACTTGTCGCTAATCATCACAGGCAAGCTGTTTTCACTAATACAAAACAAGAACCGATCACCATTAAAAAGGAAGGAAGAACACCAGGTTAGATAAATTGAAGTCTGAAACAGCCTGCAGAGAAAAATCAGTTACTGACTTTTTAGTCATGTGTGAACACGCAGTGGAGATGAAAAGATACAAAATGTTTTGTATTCCACATCTTCCTCAGGCCTGGTGGAAGAGAAATGGAGCGTGTAATCTTGTCTGTTGAGTTAATACAGGTGTCTGAAGAAGCTCAAGTAAAGAGGAAGGAGACTGAAGAGGGAAAAATGGCTCAGATTGAAAGCCTTTTTTTTTTTTTTTTTTTAATATAGACTGGAGAGGGGTATACCATTCCAGAGCTCTGAAAAGCTCATATTTCCTCAAGTACTTTCTCCTAACTTCTCAAGGCAAATGACATCGATACTATTTTTCTCTCCACCTGCTCTCTTAAACACTTTTATGTCTGTTTCACAAATTCTAGTGTATTTGTCCTTTCCAGTAATTTGTGTTAAATACATCTTAATATTCTAACCCTAGGAACTGAGAGGAAATATTAGAGTCCACTGCAGGATCCGACCATTACTGCCTTTTGACACTGCTGCTGGACATTCGATACCACAAGATAGGTAATTTATTTTCACTGTGTTAGATCTTAGCTGATTCACAATTAATATATAGAGAAAACAATAGTTATATGTATGTGAAAACAACTGTGTTCTTGATTTTTCTGGTTTTACGTATGTGGGGAGACGATGATGGTACCATAAAAGCTAATTGCTGTTTCCTTTTCTTTTGCCTGCTAAATTGGCTTTAGCCAATCTCGTCCCCTTGTCTAAAAGTATGTCCACCCAAGTAGAAAGTCAAAGCTCTTCTGCCAAGCCAGGATTATCCCTGGTTTGGCAGAAGTAACACAGCTGCAATCAGTTTAGAGTATATTCACTATCCTATACAAATTCTGGGATACAGTAATGTATTAACTGTCAGAAGTCATGGGTAGAGAAATATACTCAGCATTACAGTTGTTTTGTAATGCTATAGAACAGATATGCTGTCAGCACAAACATTGGTAATTCTATTTCAGTATAATTTGGCTCTGCATCTCTATTTTATAATACACTTACTGTAACTGAAGTGTCAAAACATTCCAAGATCCAAAAGGAAAAGAGGGATTAGAGGCAAGTATGTGCTATAACAAGCTGAATTCTCCATAGATGACTAACATGAAAGAAGGTAGGGATTGAAACATATACAAAGAAAGAAAGAAGGAGAAAACTAGGTGGGTGGCTAGAAACAAGTAACATTATCATTTGCCCTATCAGTAAATAACTGATTTGGGGCTTTATTTTACTTTTGCTGGCTGGTAATTCTGAAAGAGTACATTCAGTGTTTTAAAGTGTATTAATTTTTGGCAAATCTTTAAAAAAAAAATTGTTTTAATTGAAACAACATCAAAAATAGCAGAAAAGAAATTTCAAGGAGCCTGAAGAGGAAACTTGCATTAACCTGTGCTTGATATACGTGGGAAGGAACCCACTCGCTGTTTTTGTTGCTGTATGGAATAGTGCAATCAGGTGCTGAATTGCAGTGTAAACCAGGATGGACTGGGCCAAACAAACACTTGTTAAGACTAACTTTTCTTAAGATACCAAAAGGTAATTTGAATAAAACTTAATTGTAAAACTGCAGACTGATTCTTGTAACACTTACGCACATGAATGAATTTATACACCTCAGCAATCCCAGTCAGTTTTTGGACTAGTAATGGATGCGAGATCAGGGACAAATACCTAAAAAGAGGCTGTTTTTCACTTTACTGTTCTAAAGTGAAAGCCTCTTGTTACAAGTTTACGTTACAATCTCAAAATAATAGAATGGTTTGCATGTGAATTAGTCTTAATTGGCTTTGTTCTAAATTTCTTCTTTTAAGCAGATTATTTTGCTTGATTGCACTTTAATTTGTTTTTTATTCACAATTAACTGTGGTGTTAGTATGTACATGGGGTACAATAATAATAGCAATTCTGAAAGGCACTCTTCAGACAATGTGTAGTTCACAGATGTTTTGAGCATTGACTTTCCTGAGCTAAATGGAATAGTTCTGGTTTGAAAGATGCATTTTTTCCCCTGTTGGCTTTTTTCTTTTTCTTACAGGCAAAGAAACTTTTCAGAAAAAGTGGCATATGCAGCTGATGATGTGAGTATTTGATGGTGAAATTCAAAAGCACAATCACAGATACTAGGAAGGAGAAACAAGAGGGATATGTGACCCATGAGTTTAAAAAAAAAGAAAAAGAGGTACTTTCCTGTCAATCAGTGCCCAGCTTTGATCACCCATAGGTGCAATAGAAGGTGATTTGTGCTATTTTCATCCTAATTTACTGTAGTAGTAATAGCTTGGAGCTTCTGCTGGTGCAGTCATCCATGAACCGGAGGCTGTGTGTTTGCAGCAGTCAAACTGCTGCAGACTTCCTGCAGTCAGTCCCTTTGAGCCATTTGTATTTACTGTAACTATTTCTAAAATTATGTCAGACTTTTTTTCATTTTATTATTGCAACACAACTAATGCATTAGGAGAGAAATATGAGATCTCATGAGCCACAACAGCCTATGTGGTACTGCAGTCAAGCATGTTAAGGCGTCCTGGCTTAGATCCATCAGAGTAAGGAGAATGAGCATTGAGGCTGCAAACCCAGATGACATTCCAGCATTAATTGAGGCCATTACCAAGATATAAAATTTAAAAATGTACAGTAGTGTGGCTAAGGTGAAAGTATTAACTTGGGTCTTAGCTTCCTTAGCTGCTATAGTTCTTAGCTGGCTGCTCACTGTTACTTACATGGTGATTAGCCAAATTCTCTTCTATAGTGTAGTGCTTAAAATATTGCTGAAGTGACCTATGGTATGTTATGCATTTAAATCTCCCAAATTATAGCTTCATTAGGTAGATCTCAGTTGCATAAAGTAGATACTTAGCGAGAGAGATATATATGCAATTAGGAAACTAATGGAGCACATGAAGAGTCAGCTAAGAGATGTCAGGAGATAAAAACCAGGGATCTTTAATGGTAGATGTAGCATTCTGGATGCCACGACCCATTTATGGGTCTGTAAAATGCCATGACCATTTCTGACCTGTTAAATTTTCTTGCATGAAGATGAAATTAGATAATACTTAGTTTTTGGATTATTTCATAGAGATATCTGATATATTACAATATCTTTATGTTTGCAGGCAAAGCAGTTTGCTTATGCCAATTTGAGGTTTAGTTTGTATGAAGCAATGACGTGTAATCGTCAATATGCTAACCTGGAAAAGGTTTAAAAAACCTCATGTTTAAAAGTCCTTATGAAATATTCCAGGAAAATAAATGTATGCATGGACTTGATTGTAAAATGAAATTTGCAAGATACTACCTTCCTGTTTGTGGAAAACACAGCATTGACTTCAAATGTTTTATTAGTTTGCCTTGACGTTTATTTGGTTAAAATGCTTTCTAGTTTTGATCAAACACCTTAAGTCTTTGTCTTAGTTTCTTAATATGAATTTTTTTTAATAAGAAAAAAAATATTTTTGTTTAAAGTATCGAAGTTTGTGAAGGAGGATAAAAGTACAACTGAATTTTTACAAAAAGCAGTCAACAAATCCAACAAAAGTAAAGGAAAACAATGTTTATTGCCTACTTATCTTGCTTTTAACAACTGAAAGTGTTATGCTTGTGGCTAGGATAAATATGCAATTTTCAGCTTAAATTATGGGGCTTGATTTGTTATTGAGCTTTTAGTTGCAACACAGTCAAAGCTCCTATTTCTGGAAACAAGTTAACCATTTTCCAGACAAGTATTTATGATTTAAAGGAAATTTTAGGTCAAGGTGAAGGAAGACTGTCTGTGATAGAGGTGCTGAGTTTATTAGTTTTGCTGTTTAGATCATGACTGACTTTCCAGATTTTTCCCTGAAAATACTTTATATGTGTAACATAACCAGGCGGTTTTCTGCCATGATCATTTTAGAGCTAATGTTTGTTCGAAAGCAGAGCTGCATTTGAGAACCACAGTCACAACGCCGTCCAGCATACATATTGGAAACTATGTTTGGACCTTCTGGAGAAGCTTCATCTTGACATTGTTCCTGGATTGTTGTGGAGCTCTAGTAAAATGCTGATCTGTCTCATCTATGCTACAACTTCGTCATGTTATAACTGGAATAGGGAAACCATCTGCCTTGTAGTGAAAGACCACAACAGAAATTGCAGTATAAAGTAGCTTTGCTTCTCTTCTGCTGAAGAGAGTGGTGTTAAGACTTTCCTCAAGCTGCCTGTAGGTGGACAGAACTGACACTGGGACAGAATGGCTGTGTATCTTTTTGTGAGACTGAGACTACATGAATTCCATTTACTGTCTTTTTTCTTTTGTTTATGTAGAGATCCTTATCATTCTTCAGAAGACACATGATCTTTTCTATAATCTTGCTTATCTTGTCTAGAGAATCATTATTCTGATTCAAAGTCTAAAAAAGGGTTAGGATTTTACTGGATGTACAGAAGAGTATTTTGTTTCAGTTTTTGAGCTACTTTAAGATTTTTGAAGTTCTCCTTTTGCTTTCCCATGTATGTCCAGCTCCTCAGCATAACAGTAAGAACTGTCTGAGCCTTTCTCCTGAAGCTTGTTGTGCAATAGTGGTGGAGAGTGAGTACACACTACACATCGAGTTGAACTATTCCACATAGCACAGCAGCGCCAGTATTGTCACTGCCTGAGGCAATGAGTTGATGAGGTACTCAATGCTCAGACTCTTCTTGGTGGTGACAGGACAAGTTGAGGAATAGGCGCAAATTGAAATAGAGGAAATTCAGCTTAAACGTGAGAAGAAGCATGAGGGTAGTCAAACACTGGAATGGGTTGCCCAGAGAGGGTGTGGAGTCTCCATCTTTGGAGATAATCAAAACTTGACCGGATACGATTCTGGGCAACCTGCTGTAGCTGATCTTACTCTGAGCAGGGGGTGGGCCTCAATGATCTCTGTATGTCCCTTCCCACCTCAACCATTCTGTGATTCTGGTCTAGGAGCCCACCTGTTGCTTTTCTGTAATTTCGTTCATCTCTGGCAGGGTGTGCTGTGGGTGCTAGTGAATATAGGTGTCACATTTGAGTAGCTATGTTTTCACCTGGATTCATATCACCAAATGTAGTCACCTAAATGAGGTGCCTAATCACTGCAGACTCCCTTTGTGGTCACTGAAGAAAAGTAGCCACCTCCAGAGGGAAAGTCATTCATCATTATAAATCTGAATTAAACTTTAAATATGTTTGTCTCCACGACTACATAGGCATCTGAGGCACCTACCATAGCCTAACACCTGAAGTGATGTTTGAATCCATTGGCACAGAGAAAAGAAACTGGATGCCTCTACATGATTAATTCCTTTCAAATAATTTTGAGAAGGTTTTCACTTACGAGTAGTTGAGAAACAGGGGGTAGAAAAGAGGCTGCTCTGAATATCAGGGAAGGTGCAAGATTCTGCTGTTTCTTCAAGATAGGACTGGGAAAACTGGGAATTAACATAGCCGAGACCCTCCTTTTCTTGGGAGATAATTTTGTGATAGATCAGATGGATGTAGCTACAGCAGTTGGAGACATTATAGTTTCCCAGTTGCTTATCACCATCTCCAGCTAGAGGTTTCTTTCTCTAGTGCTTACCCAGGGCAGGGAATCCTTTAAGCCGTCTGTGTCAGCCTCAGTGCTATGTCAGGCAGTTGCACTGAAGTTGACAGTGAAACGTGAGGAGCAGTCGCAGTGTCCCTTACATTGGCTCTCCTGTGGAGCAGTAGTCTTGGGAAAGGGGGCATAGCCTTCAGCAGATACACAGTAACAAGCAATCAGAAATTATAATTACCACAGCTGGATTCTGTGATCATGTATATATCCAGTATTCCATATAACTCATTTAAGATTATTTCTGTGCCTTACTGAATTTCACTTACTGAACTGCTCCCCAGTCTTGGGGAGTCAGGCTTGGGTGTCAGGACAGATTGTGAATATTTATGAAGTATCCTTTTGTCATTTCCATTATTCATATTGCCCTGAAAGAACTCAGACTGGGAGTATTCTATGACTCTGGGGTGGAAAAAGGTTCTTTGGTGTTCATGTGAGACAGCTGTATGGATTTCATAAGCACTATTGACAGGGCAACCTGATGAGATTCTGTAGGCCAGCAGCTGTGGTGGATATGTTAGGCCGTACTGATCTGAGAAAGGAAGGTCATTACCAATGCTCATATGAAACTTCTGCCTATTAATAATTCTTCATGTTGTGCAAATAGAGTTTTTTCTGTCCCATTTCTCACCTTAGGGAAAGCTGGCCTGCAAGTAAATTTGATATCTGAATCAGAAATGTGTTCCATAACTATATCCTTCCCATCCCCCCTCCTTTTTTTTTTTCCTTTCCTCCTTCCCCAGAGCCTGTTGGTTACTGATCCTGTTAGAATTTCTATGTCAGGCCATTTTGTGGTAGTGTTGTACGCACATCTGTACTGCTGCTAGATTTGCCAGTACTGGGATGGGTAACATAGCTCATTCTGTAGAGCAAGTGTTGTCAGCATTAGGTCGATAATGATATATTGGCCTTCTTCAAAGAGGAAGAAATACTTGTAAACTCAGAACAAGAAATTTGATTTTTATTAGCTATTTGCATGCTGGACATACTGTTATGCAATCATTATTTGCTCAGCTCTTTAAAACTTCATTCTGTGGCAATACTCATTTGAAGGCCATTAGTTCAGCACTCCAAGCTACTTGTTTGAAGCACAGTAGGAATTTCAGCACTCCCATCAAATGCAGTAATGTAACCGTACATCAGTAAGCTAGGAAACCTCCTTGAATTAGATGGAGTGCTTCGTGTGCTAGTGAGCTTTCACCCAAATTGTTGTAAACCCCCACATTTTTTTTTCTTTACTTTTCTGTGCAATTAAGCAACATATGCCACGAGGAGTGGAAGGGCACAGAATTTGGTATGTAAGGCATGCCAGACTGCTGTGATTACAGTGTGGTAATAGTTTAAAGAGCTGCTTATATATCGGTCAGACTTACAAAACTACAGTATAATCCATCTGGAAAATGGATTCCACTAAAAACTCACGGAATTCTAGCAATTGTGCTAGTGCAGCTCTTTCTCACAGTTGTGGACTAACATGTTATTCTATGACATGTGCATCTTCTGCCCAGTTCCAGGCACAAATATATATGAAATAAATCTGAAAAGGCACTGAAAACTGGCCCTATAATAAAAAAGGGCTCTTTTTGCCATTTTTGCTATCTGGGGTGGCAGTTAGGGAGGTTGGGTTTACTTGCTTGTGGCTTTCTAGGCACATAAGAACTTCAGGTAAGAGTTTGGATCTTTCTCGTGAACTTAAGTGCGCATAGTTTGTGTTGGTTATTCTTTAATAATCTGAATGTGTTTTGAGATTCTTTCTTGTGGTCTTGCTAGTTCATTGCAGTATACAGGCTCTAAAGCCTCGTGTCTTGGTGACTACTGGAGAAGGGCCTTGGACTTCATGATCTTTAATCACTGCTGTCACCTGGAATGTTAGAAATGATAACTATTTTCTTTTCTGTGTGTGTGCCTGTGATATTAACTGTAAGTATTTTGTTTTTCTCTTAGGAAACTGTCCGTGTAAAGTGTAGCCGTCCTGGCCATGCATCAATAAACAAGACTTTTCAGTTTGAGAGGTGAGTGGTCCTGTGTAGCAATCTGCATTGCTGGGAGATCTGGCTAATTTTTTAGTAGGCATTGGTTAGAAGGTAATTTTTTTTTTTTTTTTTTTTTTATTTATGTGGTATTTGTGTTCTTCCCAGGACAGAATAATGGACTTCAGGATATAGACAACACACTTAGTTTTCCCTCTCAGTGAAGACTACTGATATGCCTAAGTCTGAAACCTATGTAGAGACTTATTTGTCCTTTTTCACAGTCTGAGTAGCTCTCATGATCCTTGCAACGTGTTGCGAGATAGCAAAATGATATCCACATTTTAAAGGTAAGGACTTGAGGTGGATTGCATGACTTCAGCGTTAGACATACAGCATGACTGAGTCAGAAACTGGATTGAGGATTTGTAAGGACTTGATGTTCAGCCATGCTACTTTTAACTTGGAGATAAAATGGCCTGAACATAGACAGCAGGGTAGAGTAGTGGAATGTAAATCAGCACTCCCCAAGGGAAAGGCTGTAGTGTGACCACTTTCCTTATTAGATGCTGAAGAATCCACATAGATGAGACAGATTTTGAATGCGCCAGCTGCGATAAGGGTTTGAATTGGTGTTTGTGCCTTGTGAGACACCAGAGAGTCAGTCTGCAGGACATAAAGCTGCAGGGAGTCAGGCTGAAAGGTGCCTTATGTTCTTTCAGAATGGAGCTGGCCTGAACCTCTGAAAACAAGAACGAAGAGTTAAATTAATACAAATGAAATCTCTGTAAACAAAGAAATGCAAAATTTTGCCCCCTGCCTTTTTTCTAATGCAAACTTTGCATCTATACATTGCAGTGACTCATACAGTATGCTCTCTACCCTGAACCATGCTTCAAAATCCTCTAGAAACAGAACACATGAGGACGATTTCATGCTTCCTTGCTTGAAGGCAAAATTTGATTTAAAGTCACATATATCCAACATGAATTACCTGTCCTGGTTTAAACTTAAGGTCTGAGCCTGTTCAGCCCAAACTGCTGTAGGTTTGCTAAACATTGCCAGTCATTCACCCTTTCCTTGAGGCATCCTTCTTGGATGCTCCCTCCTTCTACTCACAAAGACTGGGGACTGCAGTTGTGTAGGCCACCATACAACTGAAAATTCCTGAGATAATGCAAATCTTGGGGATGCTTTACTGACCCCATAGGTTATAGGACTCCCTTGATAAAAGACATATGCAACCTCTCAAGGTACATGGCCCCCTTGCATGTCTGCTAAGCTACTCAAAGTAATTCCTTTCACCCTCCAGCTATACCTAATGCAGCCATACCAGTTGAAGTACATGCAGAATAATGCTGGAATTCAACTCAGTAGAGCAACACAGTTAATGGTATTGACACAGGACTCCAGAGGTGCTGTGACTCTGGACATGTGGTGTAGATCCTGATAATCAGGAAAAGGGTTAAAAAAATGTAAATCCCCCAAAGAATGCAGTTCTTGGGGAATGTTTTTTCAGTGTCCCAGCACAGCTCTTTTTTATAAACAGAAGAGCATATGGTTCTTATGAACTCAAAAATGTTTATTTTTTTTAGCAAAGTTTTATGGAACTAATAAATGTCAAAATATTTGATTTCAGCTCAGGAAGAAAATTCCAGCTTTCAGCATGTTATGCTTTTATAATTTTATTGGTGAATCAGTTAGCAAAATAAAAAAGAAGCTCAGAATTTTCAAGGTGAAATTAACATTAAGCGCTGCACAGAGACAAATCTGTCATCGTTCTGGTGAAAATACATGCACTTACAGAAAGAGATTCTCTGGATTTGCTGCATCTTTCATGGTCTCTAATTAAGTGGGTGTCCATGCTTCAGCCAGTGCTGTGATTACAGTGTAGCATAAACTAGTTGAAGCCAACTTTAAACTACTTCATTTGGGTACTGGTAGCATTTCATAGAATCATAGAATACCAGGTTGGAAGGGACCTCAAGGATCATATGGTCCAACATTTGAACCACAGCAGCTAAGTAGTGGCAGTAAAACCCCTTAGGAAGTTGAGTAAATATTTGGAGTAGTTACTGTAATGTGGAGCCCTGTGCCTTTCCTCTGAACGGCTACCAGAACCTGAATTGCTCTACTACTTAGTGCAAACAGTCTACTAAGACTGGTTGATTCTAGTCCCGGTTGTGGTCGGTAGCAATCTGTTTGCTTTATTGGATAGCAAAACCCATTGATGGCAAGTGAAGACAGTATGAATGTTCTCATCTCTAAAATACCTTTTTAAGTTTTGTGGGGTTTTTTTATGTAGTAGCTCTAAGAAGTTTTGATGTATTAAGAAAAAAATAGCATTTCAACACATATTGAGTTAGAGGCCTAGTTGGTTAAGATGGAGGACTTGGTACTAATGAATATTTCATCAATTGCAGATGATAAATGAAGCAGAGAAAAGTGTTTGGAAGTGCTTTTGCTCTCTTATATTGACCTTGCAGATTTGATGTGCAAAGTTTACTGAAGCATATGCGTGTATGCATGCAAAGCAAGGATGGAGTATTGCTATTCAGTCTGTGTCCTCCCAGTACGAACTGTGCCACATCTCTGCATATTTGTTGGTTTCTCAGTGTAGTATGACAGCACATCAGTGGAATGGCAAGACAAGCAGTATTTGTCCATCAGGTCAGACAAGTGCTCCTTTCCTGATTCAAGAGAGTACATTTTCATGCAACTTATAATTACACTGTGGAACACATTGCCACAGGATGTTACTCCAGGCCAAGAATCCAGCAAGATGCAAAAAGAAACTGAATGCTAATTCTAATAATATTTTTTTTGAAACAGAGATTCAACTCATATTTCAGTTTTGAGGCCAGTTTACAGTTTTTAAGGATTAGGATGAGACACAGAGATGGATTATTGTTTCTCTAGCCACCATAGTGTTTCTTGCTCCTTCCTCTGGCTATTGTCAGGAACATAACGCTGAACTAAGTGTGTTGGCTCTAATTCTGTATCTGTTTATCAGTGATCCCTCTGTACAGTCTTATTTATGGAGAACATGAATACAAAAATCTGCATTTGTGCAGGCTATAGACTGTAGTGGCCAGATCCTGATCAAATATACAGAGGCTTCAGTAAATGCTAAAGAGCACACTATGTCTTAATTCAGTTAAACTTGTAGTATCATGTGATATGGAATACTGCTAAGTGAAGTGTGTTAGTGTACTATATACACAGGGAAGTAACTATGCTTTGTAATGTTTGCTGCTACCAAAATTCGTGTTTCTAATTAGTCGTTTTGCTATAAGCTAGGAATAACACACATCACTCATTGGAAAACAGAGCTAAACAAACAAACAAAAAAAATCACAACAGGAAGACAGCAGAAAAGGAAGCTTTTTCCAAAGATAAGCATTCATACCTCAAATACTTAAGCATGGCTAATAACATTCATGTTTTAGATTCTGTTCATCTTGTATAAACAGTACTTGCTGCAGGCTGTAATCTTGGGGAGGATACATTTTTGGTGTGCTAGAGAAGAAATGAATGAGTTAGGATGTCCATGTTTTATGATCAGAATTTCCTCCCTTTGATTTCCTGTTTTCAGGTCTTGATTTTATATTATACAAACTTGATAGTTGAAAGGGTTGGAGGAAAAATTTGTTTGAAGAGCCCTGCGTTAACTTTTTTTTTTTCTTGAATTTGAAAAAATATATGATGTTTTAGACATCATATTTTGGTCCAATGATTATACTGTCATTGGTCTTTTCTAAGAGGAAGAATAACTCATACAATTTAATTGTCTTTCATTCTGTTTAAAAATTAGTCTGAAATCCACATCACAATGTGAAAGAAAGTCTTCCCTCGAGTGAGAAGTGTTCATTTCAGAGCAGACACTTCAGGAGGGGTGGGGATGGAAATACCTTAGGCTGATGCTGCCCACAAAGACAGTGCATCCTTAAATGTTACCCTCAGGGGCCTTCTGAGTTCTGCTCTGCAACTAACTCTTCTGAGACAAATCCGGAGGCAAGTTTGCAGCCTCTGTACCTCTTTTTTTTTCCAGACCTTATCCACATCTAAAGGGAAGCACAACTTGACCACTCCCTTCCTTAGTATGACACAAAGGAGACACAGGCAGCAGGGATATTTCAGTTTGATAGGTGGGAGAGAGTAACAGGGATCCAGTAGAGCCTGAAAAAAGACTGTCTGCCAGAGAGGCAGGCAGAAGGATTAGGATGAGCTCAGAGAGCCACAAGTATACACCTGCAGGCCATTCCCTCCAGCAGAGAACAGCCGCTCCCAAAAAGTGTGCGAGAACCTTGGAGTTCTAATTTTCAGTCTGCTGACATAGAAATGTTGGCAGGTCACAAGTTTTATGTCACTGGCCTACATTTTCCCTAGTTTGTATTTTTGTATTGTGACAACGTAGTTTTATTTTTTCTTCAGTTAATCATTGCACTTTGCTCCTCAGAGTTTACAATGCTTCAGAGTCTCAAGACACAGTATTTGCAGATGTGGCCCCTTTGCTAACATCTCTCCTGGACGGGTAAGTTAAAAGGTGGGAGTAAGAAAGGTAAAGGGTAATAATCTACTGAAATCCATCAGTTAAAAAAATTACTTAATAGTGGTGGTCCTGTCAAATTTTGTGGCTTTGCAGTTGCATTTTCCCGTTTTCTTTCTACTCAACACCAAGTGAACATTGTTTCCCCATATAAACAGTAAAAACACTGTTTACAAAATTCAGTTGAGCAGAAAAATCTGGGGGGAAAAAAAATTATTGTTTTTCCTCTGTTCTCTTTTTGGCGAATTTACACATTGGTTCTAATGGAGGATATCATCTTTCTTTGTGTTTTGGTAGGTTATGTTTTATAGCTGTTTTTCAGTTGTAGACACAGTATGATACATCTTTTCCAGCAGTGTATTCATATATGAAAAGCCTGCCAGACTCTGATCATCTGTTCTGTTTTTGTGTACAGCACAGACTATACGAGGTGATATAATCTGGTTGAACCAGAACTGAGCATCCTCAGTCATAGTTTCTAATGTTCCTTCAGGCACTGGGGTTAAAACAGAATTCTGGTTTGAATACAAAACTTACTAGTGGTAACAACCACTAACAAATATGTATAATTACTTCTAGCCACTGAAGTTCATGAAATGTTATCCTTCATTTATTCTAGAGCCAACTTAAGCAACTCTTGTGAAGAAGCCTTGAAGTGCATATTGTTATAATCCTCGAGGCTTGAACTGAGATTCACACAAAACTTCCTTTCTGCTCATTTCTCACCCCTGCTCCAATTCCACTCAATTATAGATGGTGGTTGTAGAGCTGTCATGGACCTTTTCCTCCCTGTAGAGCGAAAGCCAATCCCTTTCTATCCACAGTAGCAATCTTTGTTCCTGGCAGTCTGCACACTGAAGTTTCTAAGTCTCCTTTTCTTAAAAGCAGCCTAGAAGAGGCATATCAGGATATTGTGGATACTGGGAAATCCCAGCCATCCCTTTACACATGCCACAGAGGGGCGCACAAGGGCTACCTGGGCTAAGGGAAGTCCTGTAGGGCCCATATGGCATTCATAGAATAGTTTGGGTTGGAAGGGACCTTTAAAGGTTATCTAGTCCAGCCACTCTGCAACAAGCAGGGACATCTTCAACTAGATCAGGTTGCTCAGAGCCCCATCCAACCAGACCTTGAGTATTTCCAGGGGTGGGGCATCTACCATCTCTCTGGGCAACCTGTTCCAGTGTTTCACCACTTTCATCGTAAAAAATTTGATGCTGAAAGGCTGCAATAAGGTCTCACCAGAGCCTTCTCTTCTCCAGGCTGAACAACCCCAGCTCTCTCAGCCTGTCCTCATAGGAGCAGTGTTCCAGCCCTCTGATCATTTTTGTGGCCCTCCTCTGGACCCGCTCCAACAGGTCCATGTCTTTCCTGTGCTGAGGGCTTCAGAGCTGGATGCAGTACTCCAGGTGGGGTCTCACCAGAGCAGAGTAGAGGGACAGAATCACCTCCCTCGAACTGCTGGCCATGCTTCTTTTGATGCAGCCCAGGATATGGTTGGCCTTCTGGGTTGCAAGCGCACAATGCCAGCTCATGTCCATTTTTTTTCATCCACCAGTACCCCCAGGTCCTTCTCAGCAGGGCTGTTCTCAATCGCTTCATCCCCCAGCCTGTATTTGATACTGGGGGTTGCTTCAAACCAGATGCAGGACCCTGCCCTTGGCCTTGTTGAACCTCATGAGGTTCACACCGGCCCAGTTCTCAAGCTTGTCCAGGTCCCTCTGGATGGCATCTTGTCCTTCAGGCATGTCAACCGCACCACTCAGCTTGGTGTCATATGCAAACTTGCTGAGGGTGCTCTCGATACCACTATGTCATTGATGAAGATACTGAACAGTACTGGTTCCAATACAGACCCCTGAGGGACACCACTTGTCACCGATCTCCATCTGGACATTGAGCCGTTGACCACTACCCTCTGGATGCGACCATCCAACCAATTTCTCATCCGCCAAGCAGTCCACCCATCAAATCCGTATTGCTCCAATTTAGAGAGAAGGATGTTGTGGGGGACCATGTCAAAGGCCTTACAGAAGTCCAGATAGATGACATCCATAGCTCTTCCCTTATGCACTGATGTAGTCACTCCATCATAGAAGGCCATGAGGTTGTTCAGACAGGACTTGCCCTTGGTGAAGCCATGCTGGCTGTCTCAAATCATCTCCCTGTCCTCCATGTGCCTTAGCATAGCTTCTAGGAGGAGCTGTTCCATGATCTTCCCCAGGCACAGAGGTGAGGCTGACAGGTCAGTAGTTGCCACAGTCCTCCTTTCTACCCTTTTTAAAAATGGGTGCAATGTTTCCCTTTTTCCAGTCACTGGGGACTTCACCTGACTGCCAGGACTTTTCAGATATCATGGAGAGTGGCTTGGCAACTACATCAGCCAATTCCCTCAGGACTCTGGGATGCATCTCGGTCAGGTCCCACAGAATTCTGTATGTTTAGCTTCTTCAGGTAGTCATAAACCTGATCTTCTCTTACAGTGCAAGGAACTTTGCTCCCCCAGTCCCTGTCCTGCGGTCCATTCACTCAAGAGGTGGGAGAGAGGTTGCCAGTGAAGACTGAGGCAAAAAAGTTGTTGAGTGCCTCAGCCTTCTCCTCATCCGTTGTTACCAGTTTGCCAGTCTTGCTCATCAGGGGGCATATGCTTTCTGTGACCTTCCTTTTCTGGCTGACATACCTGTAGAAGCCTTTCTTATTATTGTTTGTGTCCCTTGACAAGTTCAGCTCCAGCCACGCTTTGGCCTTCCTGATGGCCGTTATTCTAGTTTACCACAGTTTCCATAGTTGAGCAACCTAGGGACCACTAGGTTGGAGGAGTTTGAAGAAGTCCTTATAACCAGTTTTCTCTCTCTGCTTTTCCTTTTGCAATGAACGTAAGTTTGCTTTGGCTCAGTATGTTGCCTATGTATCTTCAGACATATCTGATCTGTACCTTGATCTGCCGTATTTCCCACTTTCTGATTTCCACATTGAGAGAATCCTGTCTAAAAACTAAGGTTTTTATATTCAGTTAGGAAATGTTCTGTTATTGAAAACAAAAGACTTGTCCTGTTCTTCCAGAAGTGCCATTTAAACAGAAGCAGATTTTCAGGGAAGGCGAGGCTGTGCATATGAGCCATGTTTCTCAGCAGCCTTTCCATTATAAATGGGAAACAGATATACTTAGTCTGAACCTTGAACCTTTTTGCTGCTCCTGATTGTTTTAGTCTGGGCTCCAAAAAGTGGTCTGTAACAACTTTTAGCTTAAGTAGAAAGGAGTGTTCCACTCCTTTTCTTCATTTTTTCTTTATTTTTCTTTCTTAATGAATTGTTTCATTTTTCAATATAAATACACAGGAAGAAAAGATTGTCCCATATGCAAAACAGACAAAGTACAGCAGGCTTCAGAGTTTACAGTTACCCATACAGGGCCAGCAAGAGAGTAAGATAACATTTCTTTTCTTTCCAGCATTGAAGAATCAAACTTATTTATTTATTTTAAAGAAGAATACCTTTCTCCTCCTTTGATTGTCTTTAACAGTGTTCTCTCCTAGTGATAACTTTGCTATACTGAACACCCACACTCTTTTCAGGAGAAAATATGAAATTATTGATATTCTAGCTGGACAACAAGAACTTTTTGAAACAAGAATATAATGTATGAAGCAGAGTGGAGAAGGAGGAATGTTAGGGCACATAAGTGAATCATAGTTTGAAATTTTCAGATTGCTCTATTGAAAACCCTTATGTTGGAACCAGAATACCAACAAAGTAAACCAGGTAAATATAAACCAGTCTGCTTGTCTTCTGTTGAATCACCCAACAATTCATTCTCTTCTGTGCCTACTTAGGTATAATACTGCTTTGGGTAGTTTGAGCTCATTTGGGCTTACTGAAATAGTGTTTTGGCTTTGGCAGAGAAGTTGTCACTGATTGATACCTGATTTGCATCTCTATCTTCAGTGCTACAAGCACCTATCTACTTAGCTTCTAATCATATCATCTGTATCTTGTCAGAACTATTTTGTCCATGATGCTTACTTTCTAACAAGTAGCAATTAAGGAAAATTTGAACGGCTGGACTATATGAAAGTTAGAGGGAATTCTAGAAAGACTTCCATTCTGTTTTTCCTAAGGAAAGCTACTACTTGCAACTTCTGCCTCCCTTTTTGGTTCCAAAGATCTCCCTGATTTTGAAGCAGGGCTAGAAGTCTCAATAAGCTATGGGCTGGCAAGGCGGTGTGCATTAGGGGTGGAATTGTGAAAATTGCTCATTGTTAGCCCAGCTGAAAGCTACCAAAATTAGTGGCAGCTTTTCCACTGACATAAATGCAGTGTTGTGTCAGCAGTGAATACTTAGAGAAATCCCTTGTTTCAGATTTACAGCCCTGATTTCTAGCACATTTCATTTTGCTGTAGTGCTCTTTATTTTCAGTTACAGTTATCTCATCTCCTTTGCTTCATCAAATCTATGACTAGACTTCTGTTTTATACTCTGCATCCTGAAACGTGGAGGGAACTTACTGTAGGTTCACTGACTGCAACTTTGACTTCACATCCCCAGAAGGGGTACCCTGGTATTTGCTGTGTTGCTTATCAGCCCACATTTCTTTCTAACAAGAGAAAGCTTTCTAAATAATCCTCCAAAAATAATTGCTTCTAGGCACGTTTACTATGCAAAAAATTGCTGCAAATATATTTCTCTGCAATGGCCATGTAAGTATTTCATGATTTGAAACCATAAATTTAAAACAATTAGATGAGGGGTGTTCATTGAAATTTGCTGGCATGTGCTTGAAACAACATTTTTGATATGAGGAAAAGCATCAGATAACCAAAACCAGCTGTTCAGGTCTGCCCACGGAGGAGGTATAGCTTAGGCAGTGAAATTCTACTCCCTGGCAGACCAGGAGTAAGCCCAGTCTTGCCACTCTGTGGTAGAGCAGAAATTTCAGCATGCTGCAAAGCACTCGCTGTGTGTGGAGATTCTGCTAATGTTGTGTCTCTGAACAAACAAGATACTCCAGAGAAGGAGCAGTCCTGTCAGCATAACTGCATGTTTTACAAGAGTTTTTGCTGGCACAGTTCTGTGGTCAACACCAAGGTGCTGCAGAGCAGACGCAGCTGAGGAGGGACTAACCTTCAGCTGCACAGTACAGTATTGGTCCTCAATACAAAGTAGTACTGTGGCCGGGTACATTTCTATCTGCCCACTTGTTTTGCTTAATGTGTTGACTTTGATCCGACTGTGTTAGAAACACACTTTCTGGATAGGATTCATACATCTAAATTCAGATCCCTGCGGCACAGACATCCACAACAGAGTTCACAGCTGTGGACTTTTTTTTATTCTTTCCAGCACAGAGAAACGGGCATTTGCAGAGTTCATTAGATGTATTTTACATGTCTGCTTCAGAAGATGATGAATTGTGTTTCATAGGTGCCTGTACCTCTGCAGTGACATTGTACATTTTTACCTTCTACAAGTCCATACAAGAGCAGTCTTTATGTGTATGCTTATACTGAACTAATGCATTTGGTTTAAAATTTGTGCCTCTTATTATTAGGGCTGTCTTATCTTTTCCAGTGACTGAGGGCTATGACTTATGAGCCTGCCTGAAGAAGACTATGAGCACTGAAGAGTTTACTGTTCCCAGCTGTTAAGATATTAGTGCTGTGGTTTGCAGCATAGCACTGTAAGACAAATTGAACACAGTGATGGTTTACTTTAAAATGCTGTACTGTAAATTGCAGTGGTTCAGGGGCTGATTAACTAGCAGCTCAGTAGTGCATGAACTGGAAGTTAGGCAGACAGGAGTCTGTCTCATCAGTCATTCCAAGCTAAGCATCCCTTAAAATCTACTTAAAAGCATCTCTTCAATTCTGCTTAAAAAATAAAATCTGTTTAGGTGATGTTATGAGCAGTACTTTAATTTGTCAGATTTTGAGATCTCCAGAAAGAAACCTGCATGGGCAGTGTGTTTATTTTTTGTTTCAGTTTGTGTTCCCAAATTGTTTGGGGTTTGACTTGCCACCTAACAAACACATTTGGTAATGGTAAAATAAATGAAGGCTCTTTTAATTTTCAGGTACAATGTGTGTATCATGGCTTATGGGCAAACTGGAAGTGGGAAGACATACACAATGTTGGGACCAGAGTTAGAGGAGAACTTTGCGTTCTCCTTAGAAGATGAACTGGAACTTGGAATTATTCCTCGAGCTACCCAAGAAGTGTTCAGGTAACAATTAAGAAAAGGCTTGTGTCAGTGGCCGTCACCTTAAACTTTACAGAAAGGATGAACTAAAGTTTGTAATGTATTTATCATTACAGATTTCAGCTTCACAATGATTAATATTTATAGCTTCTCTAATTGCCATTCAATAGTTGAGTTTTGATATAGATTTCTAGTCTCCCTCCTGCTTAGTCTGATTTTCTAACAAAATAAGATTATGCAATCTTGCTGTGTGTTATCTGTCTGTCTTTCGGACTCCTGTTTAACTTTTGCATATGTTTCAACCACAGGTGTTGGAGTCTAAAAGATAATTAAGTTCTTATAAATTTTGTGAAAATTTTCAATTGGAATAGATGAAGAGGATCCAGATTAGAACCCAGTCCCCCAGAAGAATGATCATAGAATTTTCAACCACCATCTGTTCTTGCTTTGAGAATTCTTAGATTTTTTTTAGTTGAACCTAATGCATGATTTGAACTGATGCGCTATGTTATAATAGAAGGGCATTAGAGTTTTTTTCAGTTAAGCCTATTTATTTTGGAGAGTGGTGTAAGATAAATTAAAGATCCCAATTTTGTACCAGAATAACTGTGTCTAACTGTAAATACTCTCCTGAATAGACAAGCCCTTAATTTGTGAATTTTCTGAGGCTGTGGACAGATAACCTTTCACAGATCTAGCTGGGCAGTTTGCCATCTCCGCCTGTTCATTGCTTGCACTCTGCCAGAGTTTATCATACCTTCAGCTCTGAATGCAATAACGTCCAGAAAGAAATGGTTTAAAAAAACCTTGAGGAGGGAGGGAGGGAGGCTAGTGGAGAAAAACAATTTAAGCTGGCATAGCTGTCTGGAAAATGAAGTTTTATTTACTGCTTCACCTATAATTTGACTGTATATTCTGATTCCTCAGCTTAACATTAGCATGTGGATGAGGCAAAGTCATGGCTGCTGATACTTAAAAAGCACTTTTATCAGGTTGTAATTAGACTACAATTAAAGAACAGATCTTTATTTACACATTGTTCACTTAGGATTTGACTTCAACATTTTTTGCTTTTTTCTTCTCTTTTTTTTCTATTTTTATTATCCAGACTTATTTCAGAAAAGTCACCAGGAAGTTACTGGGTTGAGGTTTCTGTTGTAGAAGTGTATAATAATGAAATTTTTGACCTTCTGGCTAAAGACAGTTGTGGAAAAGTATTTGGCGTCAAACGTGATGTTGTCACAACCAGAGAAGGAAAGAGCGATGTTCCATTGCTTACGCATGAGTAAGTAAACGATTTGATCTTTATCTTCCGACCATGATCTGGTGTCAATGCAATGTATAGCTGTCACAGAATTGCATTATAGGCACCAGTTATCACTTCTAAACAATGACTCCTTACCCTATGCAAACGAACAGCTCTCACTGTTTCCATTAGCTCAGTCTATTAGACTGCAGTTGGCTGCAAATGTCAAAATAGTTTCAGAAATAACAGGACAATTAGTTTGGGTTCTACTCCTGTGTTAAGTGCCTTCCACTCAGAATGCCTGAAGATAGCCGTGTATTTTGTTGTTGCTGGATCTTGGGCATCTTGTCAGCTGTAGAAAAAGAAGGGGTAACCCAGTCACAAAGCACTTTCCCTTCAGTCTTACCAAATTATAAAATTTACAGTTTATGGTAGAAACGTATGTACTTCTTGTAGATTTTTAAGCACCTGTAGAGTGTTAGCTTTCCCTACACACATTGGATTTAAGAAAAAGTACTTTAGAAAGATTTTAAGTGACCCTTTAATTTAAATACCCATCTTACACTGCTTAGTATTCTGTTTTCATAACTGGAGGCATTAAAGTGGGAATTGATATGCTGGCATTTGAACCCATAGTTCTTGAAAACCTGGGTTCTTCAAACTAAAAGCTAAGAAGTAGCTAAGCTTCTACCCATTCAGTTTTAAGTTGTATACCTTCCTAGCATCGGTGTATGGTAAGTTTGATTCTTATTTACATGTCTTGGCCGTGTAGGGAGAGCTAAGGTATTTAAGGTTACACCTGTACTTATTTTAATGCTTTCTTGTACTTGCTAAGCATTACAAAGGCTTGCTCACACATGGGAACGATTCTTGGTGTTACGTATGTGTAGTATATGAAGCAAATGTATAATACTTTCTTGTTATATATAAAACACTAACCTTGGCTAATTAACACTAACCTTGGCTAATCATGGGTCAGGGCAATCCCATGCACAAATACAGGCTGGGTGGAGAATGGATTGAGAGCAACCCTGAGGAGACGGACTTGGGGGTGTTGGTGGATGAGAAGCTCAACATGAGCCAGCAATGTGCACTTGCAGCCCAGAAGGCAAACCGTAGCCTGGGCTGCGTCAAAAGCAGTGTGGCCAGCAGGTCGCCTTCTACTTGTCTCTCGTGAGACCCCACCTGCAATACTGTGTCCAGCTCTGGAGACCCCAACATAAGAAGGACATGGACCTGTTGGAGTGGGTCCAGAGGGATCACAGAGTTAGAGCACCTCTGCTACAAGAACAGGCTGAGAGAGTTGGGGTGGTTCAGCCTGGAGAAGAGAACACTCTGGGGAGACCTTACAGCAGCCTTCCATATCTGAAGGGGGCCTACAAGAAATCTGGAGAGGGACTTTTTACAAGGGCATGCAGTGATAGGACAAGGGGTAATGGCTTCAAACTGGAAGAGGGGATATTTAGATTAGATATCAGGAAGAAATTTTTTACTCTGAGGGTGGTGAGGCACTGGAACAGGTTGCCCAGGGAAGCTATGGAGGCCCCATCCCTGGAAGTGTTCAAGGCCAGGCTGGATGAGGCTTTGAGCAACCAGGTATAGTGGGAAGTGTCCTTGCCCATGGCAAGGGGGTTGGAGCTAGATGATCTTTAAGGTGCCTTCCAGCCTAAACTATTCTATGATTCTATGAATTAGATGGTAAAAATCACACGTTCATAACAATTCATCCATGAACAAGGGTGAATCTATTTCAGGTGCTTCATTTTAGTAATGGCTGTGTTGTTTATGCTAGTATTAAATCAACATTAGCAAAAAAAATTACGACAAGCAGTACTAGTGGCACCAGAGGGGTGATGGCTACCCAGCGGAATTAAGCTACCAGACATCTCCCTGTGAGCACCCAGTATGTGAACAGATTCCAGAATGGAACATTTCTACTTGTGCACTACAGAGAGGTCTAGAAACTTAGAAAAAATGTTCTGTTCCTTGGACAAATAATGTTTGTGAAAAGAAACATTTTGCCCTATTGAAATGTTTAGCACAGTATTATAGTGTTTTATGTTTCTGGGGGGAACATGATGTTTTTCTTCACTTCTCTATAATAATGTTTTTCATGGTCTAGTCTGTACATTTCCAGGAGGAATTAGAAGTCAGATATGAAAAGCATCCCCCTCCCTCTAAAATAAAACACACCCTCAGTGGAAATAATTGAAAGCAGTATTTTTGTCTTGTGGAACTTAATCACATAAGCAGACTAGTAGTTGTTTGTTTATGTGGGTTTATGCTACTGCCAGAAATCCTTGATAAAAATACAAGAATGTACTGGAGGGTTGCACAGACATACTTTTATGCTACCTAGTTATATGCATTTATTGACTTGTATTTTCTAGCCATGGAACTGCTTATAGAAAAGTGAGACCCCAGAGAAATTGTAAAGTGGCTTTCTTCACCATGGGGGGCTCTATAACTCTCCTTTCTCTCTATGAAATAACAATCACTGCAATATTCTAGGAGAGATTAACATTTGTATCTGGGGTATGCCTGCTCTTCAGTCTTGAGGTTAAATATGATTTCCAGAGAAATTCTGCATCCTTGATTGCTCTCTGCATGCTCCATAAGAGCGTGGAATGAATTAAAAATGACTGGAGCTTGAAGTGATGAATTCTTTTGTCCTCTCTATCTGTATTATGCTGACCGGTGGGTTTCTCTCAGTCTCTCTTCTTGGATTTCCCCAACTGTGACTCTATTCCAACTTTTAGCATCTGGTTAAGGCTCTGCCGTCAAAGGAATGAAAAACTCCTTCAGAAGAGCTTGGCAGCAGAGCCTAACCTGTGCATGCTGAATCTTTCTTGAAGGAGCTAATCTTTTTCCTTTGACTGGAGAAGAAAGGAGCTGCATGACTTAGAAAATGAAGGTCAGTGCATATAGTGTGGGTACAACAGGAGTTGAATTTTTTCCCGCTTCATCATAACCTACATGGAATTTTTAATTATAGTATTTCAGTAATCAAGATGCTGGCCTGAAAAATGCCTGCTCTCCTTCCCAAGGGAGCTTTGAATAGTTAGTGGGTGACCCATCTCTTTCCCTAGGCTTTGGGGATGGGAGAGGTGAGATGTAGCTGGACTTGTGCCATAGGGACAAGAACTAGAAGCTGCAATATGGTTTCATTTGTCCTTCTAGTTAATAAAATGGCCGCCCTGTTTACTCCTGTAAATTGTAATTTATGGTAAAGGAACCTGGCGCCTTGAACTAAACGCCTCTTAAAAAAACACTTATCTCAATCAATTGATAAATACCCAATTCTAATGCAAATATAAATAAGAATATGGACTTGTGTCTCAATTACAATGCAAGCAGCAAAAAAAAGTCTAACTCATAAACAGGTTATATTAATAATTACACAGAAAGGCTAATAAGAAAAAGCAAATCCAAACAAAGTAAGGGAACCATTGAATGAGGCCACCCAGCTGCCCAAAATCTAAAGTAAACAGCTGGTGCTTTGAATGAAAACACATCCTCATTTGTGATAATATTTCATCTAGAATATATCGGCCTGCTGGGTCTCACTGGCTTCTCCATATGTCCATTAAAGTATAGTAGTCTCTTTCCTGCTAACATGTATGTTTTACCGACTCACAAAAACCTCAGTCTCTTTCTTCTTTTATGGCTTGGTTGACTTTGGAGAACATTCAGCATCAAATTTTAAACCTAAGCATAACAGGGCTTCTCTTTGTAGAATCTGGTCCTGGATCATGCAGTACATACAGCATGATAAAGTCGTAGAGGTTATACTAAAAAATTATTACTGTCAGTCCTGCTGAGAAGCTACTGTGCCAAGCTTACAGCACGGGGCTGGGGATGCTTTTTACCTCCAAAGTCAACTGTATTTTCCCAGTAGGTGACCAGCACTGACAGCATACCCTGAGGCCTATCTCCTTCTGCAAAGAGTAGCTGGAGGACAGCAGCTTGTAGCGCTGACCCCTTGCCAGTACGCAGCAGCAGCTTGCAGAAGCCGATTGCCTGTTGCTACATCCTAGTGAAGGCTGCTTACCTCTCGGGCCATCCAGTCCTGGCTGACTAGCTACTGGAAGATGCAGTTTAAAACTTAGGAAGGCAGGATCTGCCTCCTTGGACCTGAGGCAATAGTCAGATCACCTCAGTGTGAGGCTCTACCTCCTCCGACAGCAGGAACTAGAGCCACTGCTTCCCTGCTGGTGCCAGGTCAAACAGCCAGGGAGTCATGACCAGTGGATGCACAGAGGCAGGAATACTAAATGGGAGGCCAGCACGTGCAGCTCAGGATTGACAGGCGCAGTCTCTAGGGATCATTATACTCCTGCAGCCCTGGTTACACAGGGAACTGCTTTTAGGTGGCTGCTTCCCATAGGTGTCTGTAAGCATGGTGTGGCTAAGTGTTTTTCTGTTTTTCACATGCCCTTGCTTTATTTTCAGAGGAAATTGTTTTAGTTGGCTATAGCTCTTTTGTCTAAACTCTTCAAGTATGGCTCTTAGCATAAAATGAGTTTGTGCCCAGTGCAACTTTCACTGAAACTGGCCAAACCTAAGTCATGAAGGCCTTGCCTCTTATCACATGCTTGCGTTTGCTGACTGCAGCAATATGGAACCAAGCCTGTAGCCTGTCAGGAGAGTTATTAATGATTCTGGTATTAAAGGTGCATTCTGTACCCAGGCTGTGATATGCAGTCATAATAATTTATATCCCCATCTAGAAACCAATGTTTAGGTGATGTAACTTGAGTGATTACTGAAGAAGGCAATGCAGTGAAAGGGTAGGCAATCTTACCTCATTTGTTTTAAACACTGCAAACCTGGGAGAAATCATAGTCTTTATTTCACTTTCTATGTTAGGTTTTTGCCCTTCGATTGGTCACATTTGCAGTATTGCCTTTAACTGGAAAAGAAAACAGACAGTACGAGATAAAATAGTCTATAGAAATTTATGCCTGTGTATTTTGACACTGCGCTAGAGTCCCTGCTCATTGAACAGTGGAATTGAACTTTTTTCCAAGGATTCTGGATTTAATTCCAAATGCGAAATATGATTTCCAAAGGCCCACAGAATTTTTTTTTTTTCCCCTAATCCTGTACCTCCCAAAGAACAGGAGCTACCTTAACATAAACTGGACAACTCCACTTCTGTAAGACCAGATATTCTAGGAATGTCTAAATCTGTGTCTTTTCTTCCAAAGTGTGGTGTAGAAATTTCAGTCACTTCTAGAGCAAAGCTATGGTACCTATAAGCCAGCAAGGCTGGCAGGGCACTTCTTCAGCACTTTCAGTACTACATCACAGCTTTTGTCTTGAATTTCCATCTTCGACTATATCTCACCTGAAAAAGTCTTTATACAGTCTGTGCAGCTCAAAACTGAGATCAGTATAAGCAGTTAGAAAAGCGGGGAAGTGGAAATGCTCAAATTCATGTCTAAGTTGTCAGCTTTCTCATGTGATTTTTACTGTGAGTCAGTTAAATCTTCTGCTTGTTTATTTACTTTCTAGGACCGTTGAAAATGCCTCTGAATTTTTGCATCTAGTCAACAAAGGCCTACAGCTGAGAGTCAGGCACCCAACACTGGTGCATGCTCATTCCTCTCGTTCTCATCTGGTAGTTACATTGACCATAACCACAATTGTCTCTGAAGATAACTTTGGTAAGTAGGATGTTACTAAAATACATCTAGAGACACTTGTTTTTTGAAAACAGTCTGTGGACTGAGAGATTTTCATATTGGTTTTTCCTCCTTTTCCTAATGTTTAATACATTCCCTCAGTTCCTTTTCCATTGTTTAATTTCTCTGCACCTTCTTAAATAAAAGACCAGTTTGATGTTTGAATGCTACTGAAACTTTCACTTTTATAACACCTTCACTTTTCTTTACGTCTTCACTTGCAGAGTTCCTGAAGTTTTATAGCATGAAACAACTATTGAAATAAATGTCATCAATAAGTCGTAAGATACGATAGATAACAATAAGATAGATACTCAAATACAGTAGTTAAATCACTTCATATGACATATCATAATAACTCATGCTAAGTTTGTGGTAAAGCTAACCATGCGTTTTAGGGGATCAGCATATGCTTTTGGGTGAGAAAGAATTATTTTTTTACCTGCTGCCTTGCAAAAATGTTCATTAAATTCAGAGTTTCCTGAACTGTTAATAATAGGCCGCTGTAGAAACAGACAACCTGGTTGTCTTATTTACTATGGCAAAACCTGTATTTCTACTTTTCATTACCACACCAAAACTTACCAGTTTATTGCTTTAGGAATAACTTTGGCTTTTGGGGGTTAACTTTGTTTTCTTTTGCTTATGTTGTAATTAGGCTCTCTGTTTCCAGTGCTGTGGTCCATCTCCTTCATACTCTGCAACAACAGTATGGTTTTAGAAAGTGGAAAATATTTAACATTTTTTCCCTTAGATTGCTATCAGAAATTAAACCGACAATATTAGCAAAATAGAACAAACAGTGCCCTCACTTACCTACGGGCCTTGCCAAAAGACACAGTTACTTCACAGGTTGCAGCTCCAGTGTTCCAGATGTTAGCTCTAGCCAGTTCCAGATTCTCATCCATCAGACAGATGTTACTTTTCAAAATACAGTGTTTGGACCATGAGCATACCAGCCATCTTGTCCAGTCTAGTCTTTCCTTTGCCATTTTGAATTGCAATCACCCTCCCACGCCACGTTGTCTGGCAGCAAAGCTCCATAAAAATGTCTAATTTACGTTGAATGCAGACTCGGGCTTTCAGCTCATAGCATATGGATGAAGATGAGCAATACTGAGGGGTAGAGCAGCACTGCAAATGGGACCTTCCTATAGCAGTGTGACAGCACATTCTGGCTTGTTTGAAAGGAGAAATTCCTGATTTAAAAGCTAGGTGCTATTGTCAGATATCTCAACACCGGAGATCTAAGTCACTAAATAAAAAGTTGTAAAGTCTGTCATGAGTTCTGCACCTAAAGACAGGGCTGACAAGCCAGCACTTTTTCAGGTTTGATTAAGGTCTTTTAGCATTTTGTTTCAGTAATATCTGTTGTTTGATGAGAACAGTTTCTTAACTTCCTTGTCTCAAACTGAAGAGGAGTGAGAACACTTACTTTTACACTGTATGGCCTGAAGCCATTTATTCTGCGTAAACCAACACAGCTCCGTCTACACTGTGAACAGCTAGTTTGGGTTTTAGCAACAGCCTAGCTGAAGAGGTACAGAGTTCTGTGACTCAATTCAGTGTTCCTTACTCAAGTTTTGCAGCTGGGAACTTTGTACTCTTTAAGTCCCCAAGAGAGTCTGTTGTCTCTATTACATGTAGCAGAGTATGTGCCTTTTATTCTTTTATGTCTTTCAAAAAGAGAGAGAGAGAGATATGGATGAAAGCCAAAACACTGGGGGGAAAAAAAAGGCAAAACTGCTTTTGGGAAAGCCCTTTTGCATATACTCCTGCTAAGCTAATGTCAAAGCAGCTTTCCCAAAGAATCTGTCTTGCTCGTCCTTCCCAGCAGAGAATGAAAGCCAGATGGTGCTGCTGAGGACGAGGAAGGATACGAAGCAGTCTAGTGCAGCTACAGAACTACTAGGAGGAGCAGATAACCAATCTGAACAAGTGGGAGTAATGCTACTGAGGCTCATCATGTAGAGATGCAGCAGTGGCATGTGAGGGCTGAAGGAAGTTTAGAAGGAACAGCTGCAAAGGACAAAACAGAAGAGGCAGGATGACCTTTTTTCTTGCCAGAGCACCAGCAGGTGATGTTTCAAATACATAGAAACAGACTTCAGAGCTTAACTGCTCCCAAACATCCAAAATCTCACTTTGGTTGCAGTCAATCTAAAACCTCTTTAAAGTCCTTACTGAACTCCTGTTTCTTGTTTTCCACACAGAAGTGTGAACAACAGGGATATTAGATACAACACAACCTACACCAAGTCTTGTTACAAACTGGTATGATTGGTTTGATGAACAGAACCTTAAATAAGATAGACAAAGTCATTCGGCCTGCCCATGCCATTGATTCTGACTTGGATATTGCTTCTGTTAAAACAGCCTTAAACAGCAGATATCCTGCCTCCCCTGTTGGTGCCCCATTTTTTCCCCATTTCAGTTTCCAGTGTCAGTGAGAAGCTCCCCTTGTTTGTTTTTTCCATTAACCAGGCACTTCATGGGAAGATGAACAAACCAGTCACAGGCTAAATAAAGAGGTTTCCTGCACCTTTCCACAGGAGAGACAGTAAATCCACCTCTTCTTCCAGAGCCTCTTCACCAGCACAACTTGAAGCCACTGAGAAACTGAAGCAAGTCAAAACTAGATTGCAGCTGGTGGATCTGGCTGGTAGCGAATGTGTTGGTAAGCAAACATGTCTGTTTATGGGCATGGATCCTCCCAGATTTAGGTTACAATAGTTGCCGTTACCTCTTTAAGCAGGGGTATGTGCTACCCTGCTTTCACACCGGGGGTAGTTTAAACCCACAGATTGTGACATAAACAAAATTTGTGGGCCTGATTGTTCCAGTTTTACACTGGTACAGTTTAACTGAAAATCTGACTGCATAAGCCTAAAATAAGCCCAGGGCGGTTACCCATATCATAGGTATATTATTTGTTCAGACTGGTTTTATTAGGCCTGTTTTTCTACTCTGAAAATTAGCATGTCTTTGTACAGAAATATTTACAGTGAATAAATTATTTAAATATTACAAATATCTGTAATAATTGGTATCACCATGCATGAGTTTTTCTGCCTTATTGTGGAAAAAGTCTTGGAGGAAGTTAGTGTTGAAAAGATAATATTGTTTTCATTGTTTCCCCAAAGCATTTTCCTCCACCCCCCTCCTCTATGCACACAATAATTTCAAAAACTTGATTATTTCCTAAAGGACAAGCTTTCTTACCAAGAAAAGCCATGCAGCCAAATGTACCATTCCAGAAATAATGTTTTGAAAACTGAACCAGTATTATGAAAGAGTCCTTTACTTTACTGCCAAGAATTCTTGCTGTTGCTCACTGTTAAACTTTTGTTCTACAGAGAAACCTAATATAATACATTATTTTTTTCATTTGCTCTAAATGCTGGAAACTGTTTGGTAAATGTGTAATTGAGCAACAGTGTGTGTGTTCTCTCCATTCAACCAGGACACCGATGTACTTGGTTTGGGGCTCAGCGGGCCAGATCCTCCCGTGAAGCCCAGAACTGTGCTCACTTACATCAGTGTTAGATACGGCCCAGCACATACAGCACACTAACCTCTTGCCATCAGCTACGCTGGTGGAGATTTGAAGATGTTTGACTTACTCGGATGAAACTGAGGGCAGCTGTTAACTTGTAATTGTTTTAAAATGTGGACAAATCTAAGTAAGCAGCAGTAGCAGGCATCTCACACACTTTAAATGTACATCAGCACCCTGCCTTGTTAGCTCCACAGCCATCTTGGATCATTTACAGCATTTAATAAGTGGACCCTTTTTAGCAAACTAGGTTTCAGTTCGAAAACTCAGCTAAATGCTTTGTGGAAGTTCATCTGACCAAATGTAGATAATCAGCAGTTTAAACATGTACCCTCTTCACCTATTTGCAGTTTTCTGCTTTAGGGTGATAGCCATTGTCTCAGGAGTCCACCTTCACTGACTATAAAAGAAGCGTGGGGATGCCTGTAGATGCAGACCTGACTGAAGTTAGTCTGAGATACATCCTAGCGCAGATTATTGACACCCTGCGGTGGGGTCTTCCAACCTGTTCTGCTCTGTGCCTCTCTGCAAAAAGACTCTTACCATTCCAGCCCCATCCTCTCCCACAGTCACATTTCTGCAGCCCTCACTGTCCAGACTTCTGAGTATTTTTCTGTTATTGTGCCTTTTCACACTTGCCTCTTGAACACCTCTCTTGTTCTCCCAGTTGGGAAAATGCTGGCCTAAAGGGAAAACAAGATCCTTAGTCTCTCTCTGTACAGCCTCTTCGTCTCTCCAGAGGTGGGACAGAAGGCAGTTGCAGAAACTGCTAGCCCCTTCTGACCATCCCACTACCATTAGCTCTGCCTAGCATGGGTCATGTGCTCTGGATAATGAGAAGTGATGGCAGATGCATCTGTAGCTCATCCACTATCCTGAAGAAAGGTTGAATTTGAATAATGTGATGCTAAATGCTAACAGCAAGTTTCTCTTCCCCAAATGGCAGAAGGACAGGAGGAATTAATTACTCTTAACTGCGCACTCATCCAGACTGATCATAGAGTTGGGCTTGAAGCACCTCTTGAAATTGGTGCAACTTTATTTGTACACCAAACCTGCCCGGTGTTGCCCGAGGGCAGCATAGCTATGTACCACCATGCTGGCTGGATGGCAGAAGGGCATAGTTTTCCTGTACTGATTTCCTTACAGCAGATCATACCACAAAGAACAGCACCTTACAGACTTTGGTGAACATAAACCCCTCACACTTCTGGCTGCTGTACGGTTTTGTTTCTGCAGCTTATGCCATCAGTGTCACTCCTGTTCTTCCTAAGGGATACAGACAGGGCAGATAACTATTACACAAAATGGTGGAACACAACAGGCTTTTCTCTGGAGACACTGTGGACTGGTGTTTTCAAAAGCAGCATTGTCTTTTCTGATCTTATGGTGTTCCCACCTTCTCAGTTCCATAATACACTCAGAACCAAGATGTATCGTACAGCTGAAGAGATAAACTTTGACATAAGATAGTTCAGACCATCTGCAGGCACTGAACCTTCTTTGACCTTCCCTTAAAGAACAGAGGCACTGAACAATGTATTGGCAGTCAAGTAAACAATCACTGCATCTTGCTTTTGGCATGGGTGGACTGGAAGTCATGGTTCAGAATTTGTGTTCAAAAATGCTGCATCAGAAGTAGATGATATAGCAACAGAATTTTTCACAATTACAGTTGAACCAGCTTTACTTAGTCTTACCATTGCCTTTTTCTGCACTGTACTAGGTATGTCTGGAGTGACGGGTGCAGCACTGAGAGAGACATCATTTATTAACCGCAGCTTGTGTGCCCTAGCAGATGTTCTTGGAGCAATAGCAGAACAGCGATCTCATGTACCATATCGAAACAGCAAACTTACACATTTGCTTCAGGACTCCTTAGGTGAGGGATTATTCTGGCTTTTGTTTAACAATATAGATTTTTTTTTTTTCCCCAATCTTTCCCCTCCTTTGTTGTGTAAAACTAGAGGATGATCTTATACTCCTCCCTTGTACGTGTGCCTCTATTCAAAAACCTCTGGCTTTGGAGCAGTGTGAGTACACAGTTCTGAACTCCTCCTGAATTTGGCTAAATGTTGCTTTTTCCAAGGTTCAGTTTAGGAATACACATGGAATAATCACAACATCTCTAATAGGATTGTGTAAAGGGTAATAATTGCATTTCACTGGTGTTTCATGTCAGGTACGGTTTACAAGTTCACCTTCAATCTTTATTAGTACAGGGTGTAGTCACACATTTGTACATTCCTTAACATTGTGCCCTGTAGCAGTAACACAAACGAGGGAGACTCCAAAACATATGCCTGTACTGTGCTACAACTTATTTTTGTGTTTAGGTCACCTCCTCTTCCCTAGCTCCTCATCTATGTAGAAATAGTTTTAAAGCAAGTGTAATTCCTGCAGTAATGTCAGATTTGTGTCCATCCGTCTAGTATATTAGTCTGTCTTCAGACAGAAAGCATCAGCCCTCTAGTCTCCAGTTCAAGGCATTGGCAGTGACTGAGGTAACAGTTCTTCAGAGTTTCTGAAAGACTATTAATTTTTGCTTGAACTTTGAATTTCACCTAGCTCTGGAGTCCCCACTGTGAAAAGGGAAAGCCAAAGAAGGAAGTGAGTTTAGGAGCTATGTTGTATGGGCACTAAGCCTGACTTTAACCATGCCTGGTATGTGACTTGGGTGACAGTGTTTAGGTGAAGTGTTGAAAGTGGCGATCTCCTTGTTTGTTTAATCATTCTCTGTGAACTTCTAATAAGTCTGTTTTGCTTTATTGTCACACAAATAAGCCATTTTGCCATTACCCTGAATTTACAAATATTTGACAAAACTTAATGAAGTGCCCAGACCCATAACATACATGCAGACTAACTGATGAAGCCATAAGGGGAAAAAATGTATGTTGCAAATTGTGAAACATTTATTCTACTGGGGCAAATATCATATGGTTAGAGACAGACTTCCCTAGAAGTCTAGAGTTGTCTGTTTTTTACAGCCCTCTTCATGTACAATCTTCTGCTCCATAAAAGCAATGGTAGCCTATGCTCGTTGTTGTGTAGATAAATACATTATCAGTGTACAACTTACTGAAAATAATGAGGTAAATAAGTATGTTTTGCCTTCTTCCTGCTTTTAGGAGGTGATGCTAAACTGCTGGTGATGCTGTGCATCTCTCCTGACCAGAAGTACTTAACAGAATCAATGCAGTCTCTGGGATTTGGAACTCGTGCTCGGCAAGTTCAGAGAGGACAAGTCAAGAAAAAAAATTTCCCAGTGCCGAGTAAAGCAAAATAAAACCTAAGATTCCTGTGGATTAAAGTATTATTAATGAGTTCCTCAGACCGAAATGTATATTGTTGTCCTAAAGCCATTCTTTTAGATATCAACTGCCAGATAAAATAAACAATCCTCAACGTGGCATTAGTAAGCCATAAACCTGCTGATAATGTTCTTGCTCCAAAGATAATAGCAAGTATTAACAACAGCTACCAACCATGGTGGAATGACATAGAAATAAATCAGGCTTTTTTAGGAAAGCTACTTCAAGACACAGTTTTGGTGATGTGTTTCCTTTGGGCAAGTAGAACCAAGTCAACAGAGCCCTGATTTATGATGGCTCACTTCTGAAAGGCCAAGGGTGCATTCTGTATTCTCAGTAGAAGGCAGGAGTCTAAGTATCATTGCAGTGCTTCAAAGCAGCAAGTGAAATACTTCCAGTTTGGATTAATATGAGATATGTCATCATGGCTTGCTTTTCTGTCCAGCATGGATGGGGTCATTCCTAATGCACTATCAACAGGCAGGAGTGTAAAGGAACCCATCAGCTGTACTGAATGGAGTTCTGTTCTCTGGTTTTAGGTAGGAAATAATGGCAGTAGTGAGATGGAGAAAAAGGAGTAAGGCTGTATCTATTATCCCTCTGGAATGTACCACAGGAAGCAAATGAGGGATTATAAAACTTTTTGAAAACACACTCAGGTTAAATGGTTGGAGCAAATCTCAACTCTGCTGAGTTCACTAAGACTACAGCTTTGCTTGTGTTGGGTTTGTGGTTTTTTTTCTTCTCCATGGGTACTAAAAGGCCCTGAACTTCAGATCCTAATGGCTAATGTGAGCTAACTTGTACAACTGTTTAGAAGTTGTTTAGCCTGTTGTTTCACTTACATTTCTGAAGCAAGTTAACGACATCACAACCTTGAAGATGTGCCTACGCATTATAAAAGGTTAACTAATACGCTTCCATCCATCACATGAATGGAACACCAAAAACTCAGCTGGTGATATGATGCTTGTCATCTTCAAGAGGCTTTCACCCTCTTACACCAATGTTGAGACAACATCATGCAGGGCTTGTGAATGAAGTTACACTGGGAGAAGTTTCAAGGAAATTTAAGCAATGTTAGTGATGAGAAGCAGTTCTGAGATGAGTAGTTGAGTTCGAATAACATCTTATGTGTTTTATGCACTGCGTTACTGCTCAGCAGAGGCCTCAGGATCCACTCTGAATTTTTATCTCCAGCAATCACTGAGCCTCTAGACTGGGAGAGAGGTCATTGGTAGGTCACTGCAAGAAGGCTTAAATTGCAGTGGCCTGCCCAAAAGGCTGGAGTTTATAGTACTCCAAGTCACTTAACCTTCACAAGCATAAATATTTATCCAGAGATTATATAGCGTACTATTATTGGAATTTCATCCTTGAATATGTAACAGCTGCTGTGTTGCATGGAGTGCTCCGGTGCTCAGAACATTAGCATCTCAGCCACAGAGCTGTAATACTATTTGTTTTCCTAAATAATGTCACGAAGGTAAAAATGCCTTAACTTTACCCCATTCCAGCAGTGACAGATGGGTAGGAAAAGCATCTGGACACAGGACCTTATGACGCTGAATGGTCACTAAAGCAATCTCGGGGGAGAAAGTGTCAGAGTGAGGAATGTTAGCCTGGTAAATGAAATGCAGGAGCAGACAGCTTCAAGCTCGCCTTAGTCTCCTGACAGCTAGGCTACTAAAGCAGCCCGGATTAGAGCTCTAAAAGAGGTTAAGTGACAAGGGAGGGCTAGCTAATTCCACCAGCATCTTTAAGTAAGTTCCTCAAATATTTTTAAGGATTTGGCATTTCCTAAGTGTTACATAGAAATGTAACTTGTCATGAGCTGTGCTTTCTTTTCTAGAGCTGTTCTTCAAAACTTGGCATTTATTTACAATCTGTGTGGTAGGGGAAAAGCAGCAATACTTACTGTTAAAGCTGAGAAATAAACCCCTTAAATATATCAGCAAATACCAAAAGTTTAAGTTTCTACATTAACATTAACTCTGCCAAATTGTGCATGTGCAGCATTCACTATTCCTGTTTTCCTTGTCAGCATAGTGTATCACTTGCTGTTTGACCTACACAATGAAGCGTACAGGATACGCAGGGCAGCAAAGTTAACGTTTTGCTCCAAGAACTTTCAGTTTTGGAATTTCCTGCGTTATAGAGATGTGATTGCCCAATCCCAGTGCCAGATGTGATGCGCTGAAGGAAAGAAGGGTAAAAGTTGTCAGGGTGAAATGGCTTTACTCCGGCATCTAAGCTGAATTGTCTTCTGCCTGAAGATTCACTCGGACCTGCTAAAGGAGAGGCAGGGATCTTCAGACATGTAACTAATGTCCCGAGGAGCAAGGAAAACAGTATGTGCAAGGCCCTATACTTCTCTGCTATATTTTTTTTAGTTGTCAGGGCTTTCACGCTTTGAAATGACAGCTATGTTAGAAAAGCAGGTGTGACAGATACTCATGGAGCTGACTTTAAGGTTTCCTTTGTCAACCAAAACCTACCCTGATAAACCAGGCCTCGTCATCTTGACATTGTAAAGCTGAAACGCATGTACCAACACTGGGAGAAAGAAAGAAAGTGCTAACTGAAAGGATTCTAAAAAACTGAGACGGGAGGTCATAAGCACCAAGAAAAGGTGGTTGTTTTAAAAGTGCCCATGTAGCGTATTTGCTAATACAGCTTTGTTCTCTGGATGGGCAGGGGTGCAGGCAAGTGAGAGTAAAAACTATTGCAGTGAAGCAAGAGCACTCCCAACCCTGCTCTACCTCTGCCAGCTCAGCTGGGTGATTGGGTCAGTTTTGGAGGGAGTGCTGCTCAGTATACGGGGGTCCTCTCTCCTGACCACAATCAGCATGCCGTGGTGGCAGTCAACATGCTAACCTTTCACTGCTGGGCTCTCCTGCTCCTCCCCCAGGCCCCCACTTTCCCCTGTGACAGTTCAGCCAGTGTTCAGCTACGTTGCACCTTCCACCCTCCCCTGGTCAGCTGGACGAAATAGGCGTTCCTCCACAGAGCAATGCAAGACACCACAAACCCCAGCTATCCATTGGACTGCCCTTCAGATGCCCCTCTCAAATTAATTCTGCCTTTTTCCTTGTCCTGCAGATGAGCTGAGCAAACCATTTTAGCAACAGTAGCTAGGAGCCTCCACCTCCTCCTCAAAAAGCCTACCCATTATTGAAACCACAGCAAGCCCAAGAGAATTTGGTCTTGTGAATACTTCGGTATTCAGTGTCCTGGTTTAGTGTGAAGTTGGCCAAGGAGCCAATGGCCTGAAGCCTAACTAGCACAAGCAGCTGCCTGGGAGGCCCAGGATCTGGCATTCATGCCAATGTACCCCAAGCACCTTATGTAAAGGTGGAAGATGCTTCCACACTGTAAGCACCCCTCATGCCCTGGCACCCTACTCACACATCCTCTAACCCACAGGGCAAGCACCCTCCCAGAATGCAGAAAATTTGGATGCTGTTCAAAGACAAAGGAGTTGAGCTTGTATCTCTCCCCACACAAGTGAATGCTCTGGCTTGTAGGACATCCAGCAGGTCTGGAGATGGGACAGGGAAAATGGGACTCTACCAGAGCAACCCCCAAGTCCTAATAGCAGCAAGCGCCTTAGGGCAAAAATACACAAATATGTATACACACAGACCTACACAAAGTTAGCAGGAGACATCTAGACATACCTGGAATCAGCCAATAGCCTTCAAAGTACAAGTCCAAAATTTGGCCTCAAACTACAGCTTGGTACCCACGTTTCTCTGTGGATATATCATTACAGATGGAATTTATCAGCTCCGGTTGTTGGTTCCTCTTGCAGCCAAGGCAGAGGGATTAACAGGATAGATCCACGTTCAGCAAGTATCTCTGCCTGCGTAGTCTAGCGAAGGAGTCCAGGCAAAGGGTTTAGAGCCCCAGCTCTCCGTTTGCCACGGCCAGGGAAATAGATTGCTTAAGGACCTGATTTTGAAGGACCTACAACTGCTGTGGAGGTTTTTCATGTATTTTTTTCAACCTTGATCCCTACGCAGCTCTAATGTTAAGCTCTGCAGTGCTGGTCCAACACGCCTTCTTTCAGCCTTTGCAAACCTGTCCCCAGTTCACTTGCGGCACCCGGCTTTCCATACAGGGGAAGGCAGCACGCATAAGGGGCGGAGCAGAGCATATGGCACCGGAGCTGCGCCCCACCAGTTCCCCATGAGGATGTTTTTTTCAGCGCCTGCAGGGCATGTCTTTGTGCAGGGCAGCTTACGTGCTCCCAGAGCTGCCCCGGGCCAAGCACGTGGCTGGCACGCTGTAAATTCACACTGCAGTCCATAGCACTCTGCACCCTCTGCAGACAAGCCGTTCATCTTCCTCACCACCTAGGAGTACTCTTATCAGAAGGGCCCAAGGAAGTGATGTGATCCACAACTGCTTGACAGTGCTGCATCTCATCATGGGGTTAAAAAAAAAAGCAGTAATTAAACAGCCAGCGCCTTTGGCCTGCTCTTAAACAAAACCTTGACCTATGCTGACATTTGAAAATTATATATTTAATTTCCACATGTGGCTTCATGCCTTGGCAGCAGCCACACCACAAAGAGAGGCTGCTCTTGGTTTTAGCCAGGCTAGGAAAACCATAATTAGCATTGGAAGGTTCACAAAAATGTTTAATTTGTTATTAAATTGCCAATTCCATTTTACGAAGCACTTTCCCAAACGTCTGCAGAATGAAAGCACAGGCAGAACGAAGCAGTTATTGCGAAAGGCTTTCTGCTCCTGCTGTGGACAAGCAGTTGCAAGCTGATGGGTTTGCAAGCCCCTTCCACCCAGAGGAAGAAGCAGCAGCGTCCGCTCACGGAGGAGCGGATGGGCCCGGAGTGCTGGAACGCCAAAGGTACCGCAGCCTTTCACAAAACCAGCTTGGCGTTTGAGCAATGACATTAACCGTAGCCCCCAGCCAGACAAAAATGCAAGCCACATACCGTACAAAGGAGGGCACAGGGTGATCTAATTGAAGGGCATGAGTGAGGGGAAACATTGCCTACAATTCTTTTTTCTTACCTCCATTTTTATCAAACCAGGTTTTATCTTGCAATGCATTTGCCCCTTTTAATTTCATTTATATCAAGGGAGACAAAAAAATCCGAGATAGAATTTGAGCCTTCTTGAAGTCATGCGAGTATCTCTGGGAAGGCTGGGGGAGTGCACAGCTGCATTCGGTTTCATTTATTTGAATTCATCTTTAATAAATGGCAAGGTGCCCGTGGTCTTGACTAAGGTTGGCAACGCGTCCGAACAATAACTGTCCAAAAGTTGCGTTGAACTATTCTTCGATGACATCTAGAAGCGAGCATTTCACAGCATGGCCCCGGGGGCAGGGAGAGCGAATGCAGCACGTGGATGGGGCACTGCAGTGCGGCAAAGGTTTCAGCTTGTGCCTGGCCATGGGCTGGTGCCGGGCACCGAGGCCCGTGGCTGCGAAGGCACCGTTTGTTTTGGGGGTCACCTGCAGCCTCCCCGACGGCACTGGCATGCTGCAGGAACCGCGTGGGGCTGCACAGAGAGTGCTGAAGCCACCGGCTAATGCATCTTTGTGCTCTACTGCACATCCCTCTCTGAGCTCTTGGGCTGTCAGAGATGATCTTAATCTCCCCCTTACTTCATGACAACATTCCCCCCGGCCTATGTGTTTACCTAAGATCTCAGATTAAAAAAAAAGGAGATGATGCCTTTTCCCCATACCCAAAAGTCTGAGATTGGGGTTCCTCTTCCAAATGCTTTGTCTGACGGAACGCGGTATTTCAATGACATGATGCGATGCTCCAAATTTATCTCGTTTGTTCCATATATGACATGTCTCTAATGGCTTGGAGATTAGCCTCAGAAAACCTGCTGAAATGCTTAAACGGTCAAGTGACCAGACACATTCAGATGTCAGTACTAGCAGTTCAAACACGAGGGCCTAAATTCAGCAACAAAAGAAGAGAATTGCAGTGCTCCAGCTATCAGGACCAAGTATTTAGCATCAGCGTTGATAGAAACAACGTGGGGAAAAAAATCCATAGTTATCAAACACCAGGAACATGAGATTTGCACATCTGATCCACAGACTTGCAGGCTTAAAGTTGCACCCCCATGTTCTTCCATCTCCCTTCATGCTTGCAAGTATCTCTGCCAACACTTGTCCCCTCTTGCCCTTTTTTTTTGTTAAATGAAATTACTGTCCTGGCTGGGATGAGTCACTGCCCAGCCGTTCGCTCAAAGGCAAGCACCAGGAGTGGTTTTCCCTCTCATTTTCCTCTGGACTTTACTAAGTAATCAGTTCCTTCCCTCTTCTAAACAAAAATAACAAAACACCAACAAAAAAACCCCACCCCACTAATATAAAAAGCTTTGGAAACCACACCAGAAGCTCTGAAGATCCAAGAGACAGAAGATGATACTTCCTCACTTCAGATGTTTGGTTTTTTAGCAGCATAAGCCTCCTCCGCCTCTTTCTGAGCGCACACACACACAGAGACGCTGCCCACTACATGCTCTGAGCTGGCATTTGGAATAACACAAGCTCCAGGCTAAACTCACAACCACCTTCAGAAATGCAAGCACTCTGCAGAGCAGCTGACGCACTAGCAAGCAGTCCTTCTTTATGCTTTAGCCACAGGCCTCGGATACTCCCAACCCCACTTGCTTTGGCCAGGCAGCGCCGATGTTCCCGATAAAATGTGCATTATACCTGCTCTGATGAGTTTCATCTGTGTTAGAGATCCAGGCATCCGCACTCCTTTTGTCCTGACCCATTTCCCGAGCCCTCCCCAGGGTAGGTGGCTGAGCACAGGTGGATGCATGCACTCATCCACACGCCACTTAGAAAGGAGCTGGAGGAGCAGCCCATGCTGCTCCGGCTGGGTCTGCTGCCAAGGCTGAATCCACAGGGAAGGTCTAGCGGGTGCTTAACGTGCCGATGCTCTTAGCACTTCACTGTGCAACTTGAGCTTAGGCAGCCAGATCTGACAAGTTATTTCATGGTGTCCAACTGGTGGGAAGCACTTCCCAACAGAGATGGGACAAAGTTTGCAAGAGGCAATTCAATATTGCAGCATCCAAACAGGGACACCTCGCAGAGATGGCACAGGGCTCATCAGACAGACTACAAACTGGGTGCTGGGAAGGTACCAGGCAGTGCAAAAGTCACTGCCCAGGCTACCTCCAGGGGCCATAAAGGTCATCGTGTCTCTGGACATTCCCCACTGGTGTTCTTATGGAGAGACATGTGTCCCATCTGCTGCCCTCCCAGCATCCATCCAGAAGAAAGACTTTATAATGCCGCTTCGTGGAAAGCTGTTGTAGATTCACTGTCAACGTGTACCAGCTGGAAGTTACAGCAGTAACTTTTGCTACTGTTCACTACCTAATGCCATGAGAGCAGAGAAACACCTCTTGGTAGCAAGCCCCTTAGACCAGCCAAGACACTACAGTGGTGTACGTGTTGCACTCTTTACCTTTCCTCTTACCTTGGCTTATGTAGACTGGAGACGTGGTGGTGAATGGAGGTAAATCTAGTCGGCAGCCAGTCACAAGTCGTATTCCCCAGGGCTCGGTATTTGAGCTGGTGCTGCTTAACATCTTTTTATCAATGACCTGGACGAGGGGATCGAGAGCACCCTCGGTAACTTTGCAGATGCCACCAAGTTGGGCAGGAGCGTAAACCTGCTTGAGGGTAGGAAGGGTCTGCAGGGGGATCTGGACAGGCTGGATTGATGGGCCAAGGCCAATGGTATGAAGTTCAACAAGGCCAAGTGCCAGGTCCTGCACTTGGGTCACAACAACCCCATGCAGCACTACAGGCTTGGGGAAGAGTGGCTGGAAAGCTGCCCGACGGAAAAGGACCTGGGGGTGTTGGTCGACAACTGGCTGAACATGAGCCAGCAGTGTGCCCAGGTGGCCAAGAAGGCCAACAGCATCCTGGCCTGTATCAGGACAGTATGGCAAGGAGGACTAGAGAAGTGATCGTTCCTTTGTACTCAGCACTGGCGAGGCCCCACCTTGAATACTGTGTTCAGTTTTGGGCCCCTCACTACAAGAAAGACATTGAGGTGCTGGAGCGAGTCCAGAGAAGGGTAATGAAGCTGGTAAGGGGTCTAGAGAACAAGTCTTATGAGGAGCGGATGAGGGAACTGGGGTTGTTTAGCCTGGAGAAAAGGAGGCTCAGGGGAGACCTTATCACTCTCTACAACTACCTGAAAGGAGGTTGTAGTGAGGTAGGGCTCGGTCTCTTCTCCCAAGTAACAAGTGATAGGATGAGAGCAAATGTCCTCAAGTTGCACCAGGGGATGTTTAGATTGGATATTACAAAAAATTTCTTCACCGAAAGGGTTATCAAACATTGGAACAGGCTGCCCAGGGAAGTGGTGGGAATTGCCATCCCTGGAGGTATTTAAAAGATAGGTAGTGGTGACACTTAGGGACATGGTTTAGTGGTGGTTTTGGCAGTGTCAGGTTTATGGTTGGACTCGATGATCTTAAAGGTCTCTTCCAACCTAGGTGATTCTATGATTCTATGAGTCTGAAACTGCCCAGACCAGCTACCAGACCAGCAGCTGTGATGTGGGGAACATGCAACAGGCAATGCAAAGGGAGGAAAAACAGGTCCATGGCCTGACTTCTGCTTCCTTACCAGAATCTGGTTTACCCACAAACTTTGGCATAGCATTTGCAACAGCAAGAGGCAGGATGAGACTGTGACGCCTGAACACAAGAAGCCGTACCTGCACGTTCACCGGTGTCATCTCCATGTGAACAAGGAAAGAAGACTTACAATGGACACACCAATACAGTCACTGTGTGACTGCAGGCAACTCACAACAGCCACTTCCAGGACATGGGATGCAAGCAACAGGCCTACAATTTTTCAGCACAAGCAGGTGTGTGTTAACCCCATCCACCTCAGTCCCATAAATCCTGGCACATCAAAACATCACAACATTTGCAATCCCAGCTGCAAGTCACAAGCTCAGCTCTAAGGTATACAGAGAAAAGGTACAAGAATTGATGAATAATGAAAATGTAAAAACGTGCAGTTGCATGAGGACACAGGGCAGAGGAAGAGAAGCGAGCTACCTGCAAGGTCACTATGCAGGTCCTGGGAGGGCTCCTGCTGGTAAGGATACAGCAGCTCCTGAAATCCTAGTAGAAAACCTTCTCTGGTCAAGTTATGTAGCAGGGAAATGCAATGCCTGGGGAAGCTGGGCACACAGCTACTACCTGCTGCTTCTCATGTCACCAGGACTGCATCCAGGCCAGCTGTGGAGCTTGTATGAGCTTAGAAGCAGCTACAGGTGTTACCTCTGGCCAAATTTAGGCCAACAGAGCAGCCACCTTCTCCACATTCATTCTTCTAGGAGGCATGGACCTCCTCTTGGTGGAGATGAGCACTCACACTCGCTCACAGGTTTGCTTCTGCTCTCTCTTGAAGTGAGCCATGCACTCCATGGGATGGTGAGGTGATCCCTCTGCAGAACAGACCAAGCCAAGCCTGTGAAAGGGAAGGTGCCACTGAGGACACCTGCCCATTCACTGGCAAGCCTGGTGCTGCACAAGGCAGCACCAAACTGCCTTCAGCCAGGATGCCTTTTTGAAGACCCCAACCAAGCACTCAGGATACCAACACAGCTTATGGTGACCCCTGAAATGCTGGCTTCCCGGGCAGGACGAGGTGCTCATGCAGGTCCACAGAGACCTGTTATCTGGGCGTAAACAGCTGGTTCCAGTACACAATTAAATTACACACACCACTGACATAGTCAGTGACTACAGTCCAGCACCCACACATAAGAGCTGCTCCGTGACAGTTGAGAGGGTCCTGCACCACTGGTGCTTTTGACTCCTACAGCAAACACTGTTTTGGCAAGACTGAGAGGCAAACAAACCCTACCCCACCACCCTAGCAGGGCTCTCCTTACTTCTCTCCTAGGCAGCTCACCCACAGGACCACGACACTGGAGCCTGCTGGTAACTCTTCTTCCAGAAAGTCTGCAGAGACCTTCTCTTTTCCCTGACTCTTCTCAGAAGAGAGCCGATTTCCAGTGCTTTGATTGCCCTCCTCTAATAGCACCCTCCACCTGGACCTGCTACCAGCTGCAGTAAGGTAAACACCTGAGCTGCTGGGAAGACATTCTGGCTGCTGCTTGTGGGCAGAGGAGAGCAGCTTAGGGACACCAGAAACCACCTCATGCTCCTGCACGCCTAGGATGTCACTACTGAAACAGCTGTCCCTGCTGTCATCATGCCACACAGGGCTCTGTGTTTTATCCATGCACCCTCCACATGGGGAGAAATTGTACTTGGAACTTGGTGGGCACCTGCCTGGAGTTAGAGAGGCAGCTCTGAGCCTACAGGACAGCATCCAGCAGGGTCAGAGTGGTGGCAGCAGCAGTCTGGGGCAGCAGCTCTGGGCAGTCTTTAAAGCTTGTTAGCCTTAAAGGTCCTGGGTTGTCTGAAAGCTCAGCCGATGCTCTGGCAATGTCCTTGGGAAGGGCAGCCTTCAAGAGCTCCTACCCTCCTCTGTTTATTCTGAAAACAGGATAAAATCAGCATCATGGCTGTAGAGCTCTCCTTTAGCATGCCAGCCCTATATTTTTCAGCAGTAATTCTGCTTTGGATCTCAAAGTGGTTTGTGTTGAAGCAGATTGGAAAGCAATGGTTTGTACCCTCTCTATTATTTGCAGCGCAAATTTTAATCAAAATTGTACCCAGCTGCTCCCACAGCACTCTACTGCTCATCCCCTGCTGCAGGACGTGGCTAGCTGAATGCCAGCGCTGGCAGTCGGGCAGGGCTGGAACTGGCCAGGGGCACGGCCCCGTGTCCACAGCCCCAGCCTCAAGGCATTTCCGAAATGTAAGTTTGGATCTAGACGTTCAAAAACACACCCTTACTTGGGGCTGTCTTTATTGCCCTTCTAGCACGGGCCCTTTGAACAGTCCTATTGCCAAATTTTCCCTTCAGCCAGGTATGCTGGAAGGATTCCTTGTCTTCCTTGTTACAAGCTGTGAGCCTTATGCAAAAGTGTGACTCGGGGAGCTAGGGCTTTAAAAAAAAATGTAGCGTACTGGGAGAAATGCAGTCAAAGCTGGCAATACTAATACTGTCCACCTGGCCTCAGGTGCCTCATCTGCATTAATGCACCCACTTCAGTGACCAGCATGTCCTTCTTGACCATCCCAAGAAGGGGAGCTCCCAGAAAAGTATCTCACAACCCATTAGCACTTTAATGGAGGGATTATAGGAGCCCTCTGTTAATGTCTGATTAGAAAGACCATGGGGACAAAGTTTGCATTAGCCACGGAAAGATCATATGGGCAGAAGACCCTCCCTGACCCCAGCAGCAGCTACGTGTGCCAGAGGAGAGGACAGGGGCATTGCTGGTGTCGCTGGTCCTGCAAACGCAGAGCGCTCAGGATCCACTTCAGCAGACCCCACAGACAAAAGCCAGGCTGGCTTCCCATGCTTCCTCCATACACACAGCAAGGCATTTAACTCTAAATACAGGAGCACAGCCCACAAGCCAGACAAGAAAGATTTCCGTACCACCGCCAGGAACAACAACAAACTGCACCACAGACCTTATTTCCAGCAGTGGGTAAGCACGGATGCCGCAGAAGAGGGCTAAAAGCCTCCTCGCTCTAATCCCCCAAGTCACGCGTCAAGGAGAGAAAAGTATCTGGCTTCCTACAGCGCATGTTTTTGCTCAGGGATCTCCATCCCAATAGCCAGAGCTCTTTTGAGTGCGCTTGGGTCTGAGATGGTGCGGGGGAGAGGGTACCCCCAAAGCCTGCCAGCCAGCAGCGAGCAGGGAGGGGCTGCCTCCATGCAGCCCTTCAGTCCGAAAGCCCTTAGTTGGAGACCAAGCCACACTCAAAGCTTCACTTTCTAAAAGGCTGGGGAACGTGGCTGTGGGAATCAGTCACTGTTGCCACAATCATCAGAAAACTCAGGCTTTTTGTCAGCTGGTTGTAGCAAAGAGGCCGAGTACTTTCTATGGTAATGCAAACTAATTTTTCCTACACCAAATGCTCTACTGTCGCTAAAGTATTCAGCGGTATTTTCCACGTGGTGGGCTGAGACTTCAGGCTTCTAGCATATGCCATACCCAATTATCTCATTGCATATTGAGAACAGCAGTGATTGGAGAAAGAAAAATAAAGATTGGTATAAATGTATTTATGAGATTTAAAATAAAAATGTGAGGCTGATATTTCCAGGAATAAAAACAAAGCAGAATTTTAAAATACCACAGCTATGTTCTTCAATAGCTCATATTCAGCTGCCCCTGCAGTCTACTAGAAAGGATAAATACGATTTTTGCTCATTATATCTCTGCGGTAGAACAACAGACTTCCAACGCAAGGGTTGCTATCTGGATCTTACTGCAACAACTACAATCTCGTCCTTCCAGAGCCAAGTGCGAGGTCCAGAAGGATGGATGCAGCTGGTACCTGGTGTGAAAATACAGCATGGCCATGGGCTGGAGCATGCCCCCAGAAAATGAGCTGCAGGGACACAGTATGTGCCAGCAAAGGAGGGGTGGGAACTGTTTTGAGGTGGGTTTACTTTATAAAACGTTGTTTGGATGTGAGAAGTGAAATCATCCATGGGGAAAAAAAGTCCTTCCTGTTCGTTTCTCCATCATCCCATCACCTCCTCCAGCCTGCCCTGCTGACCGATGGCACCTTGCGTGTACCAGATTCGCCCTTTCCTCTGCTCCCCTCCACGGCGAAGCCCAGCACCGGTGCGGTGGTCAGGGATGTTGCAGAGCGTGCCGAGCCTGGAAGGTGCTGGGCAAGAGGCACCCCGTACCCCTGCACCAGGGGCTAGGTCTCGCCTACCCACGGCCCCAGCTGCCGTGCCAGCTGCCCCGGCTGCGGCCGGGCTGAAGGGACACAGCAAAAGGGCCCAACTGTGAACAAAAAGCAGCCCATCGCTAGCATTTAGCTGCGCAAGGGGGTCACGGAGGTGGAGCTGGGCCGTGAGAAGCGGCAACGGGCAAGTGATTGCAACAGTGTGCAAATGTCATTAAAAAGTCAGTACAGAATTAAAAATTCAGTGTGATTTGCTGGGTGGGGTGAGGGGACATGCTGTGTGCTGTGATGCCGCTCGGACACCTGCAGAGGTTCCTCAGAAAGGAGGCAGCTTGGCAATGGGAGGAAAACAGCTTCGCTGAGTGGTACCCAAGGCTCGCCTACACCCGTCCTGTCTCCAGCGATGCCCCATGCACAGCGCCGAGGGAAACGAGGGGCGCAGAGCCGGCATGGCGCAGGCACACAGCCGTGCTGCCCCAACTACAGCCTCTCACGTTACAGCTGTCTGCGCCCCTGGGACTCCCCATCCCAGGGGTACATTGCATCGAATGGGCTTGTCTTCCATAAACCCACTTGTTGGAGGGGTTGGGTTTTTTTGAACTCACATCAACGTTTCACCCCTTGAGCATCCCGTGCCAAGGAAACAGCAGCTTTATCCCCAGGGTAGTTCGGGCGTAGGACTCTCTGCGCAGGAACCAGACATGCTGCCCCGGTGACCTGGGAGCACTCAATACGCTTTCTACCAGGCCCTGGTGAGGGCACGATGGCCACCGGCCGCCTCGGGGTCCGCTCACCGCTCATGCGTTGGCAGAAGCTGCCCGAGGTGTCTCCTCTGCCCCGGGGGACGCGGCCCCCCGGCACCACTTGGGGCCCCCCGGCAGCTCTGTACGACCCGGCTCGGCCCAGCCGCCACCGGCAGCGGAAGGGGGGCAGCTCGGGGCGGATGGCTGCCAGCGCCCCCGGCCCGCCCCTGGCCCCGGCGCCGGCCCCGGCCCACCCGTGGCCCCGGCGGGAGGAGCCCGGGCCATGGGGCAGCGGCCGCCGCGCTCCTCGGGCGCCGCCCCGCGCCCCGGCCCGGCACTGCTGCCACCCGGCCCGGGCCCCGCGGCGGCGGGCGGGGAGCCGGGTGCCGCCCCGGGCTTTTCTCTCTGGCGGCCGCCCCACACGGGAAGGGGTGCCGCCCCCCCGCCCCCTGCGGGAAGGGGGTGAGCGGACCCAGGCGCGGCCTGAAGGCTCGGGGACCCGTTGTTAATGTAAGGGAGAGGAACGGTGCCTGCCGGGACGGCGGGAGCCGCAGCAGGAGGGGCGGTTAGGCCAGGGGGCAGGGCTGGGGCCGGGCTCCCCCCTCGGCCATTCCCGGGCCTCTCTGGGAGCACCTTGCTGTGCCTCGGCTCAACCCCCTGCAGCAGGGAGGGCGGCCGCCGGGGTGAGATTTGACGAGCAGGTGTCGCTGAGAAGCGCTGAGGCTGTCCCGGCAGCACCCTGTCAGCCGCCGGTGCCTCAGACCTCGCTGCCAAGAAACTCGGCCGGGAACTGCTCTCGCTTCACCTGGGGAGTTTAAAAACGCCCCTTCCCCATCGGCTTCAGCACACACCTATCGGACCTTCCCTCCACGCAGCTCCCGCACTCGGCATGCCTCAACACGGATCAGGTGCAGTGTCAGCATTTCCCCCATCCCACGCTGCGTCGCTTTGATGAACCCACGCAGGATTCGCTGGTACCACAAGCAGCCCCATCTTCGGAGACAGACGCACCCTACATACCTGGTCAGCAGCAGTGCACCCTAGCAGGCAGGGTGCTATTACTTGCCAAGCAAAGAAACAGAGAGAAGTGACAAAGCCCTTCAGTTAGATGACAATGTTTGACTGTTATTTAATTTTACCTCCATAGAAAGCTCCATCTGTAACCAACCCACCTCCTTCCAGCATCCCAAATCAAAGCTGGATGAGTCCCTAAAGTCCTCGAAAATTTATACATGGGAAAATGAGCGGGTACTGGACAGAAATACAAAGTACAAGATGGGAAGTCATAAGAATAGGGGCAACACTTCAATGTCAAAGTATATTTTTAAAAAATTACTTTTTTTTTCTTTTCTTTTTTTTTTTTTTTCCTGAATGCTAGCTGTAGTGGGCCATAACATATTCGGAGAAAAGGAAAAAAAAAAAAAATTACAT
>VFFE01006546.1:2227-16903 GCA_008921705.1 Burhinus oedicnemus
AAAAAAAAAAAAAAAAAAAAAAGAGATAATGTTGTAGCTTCAGATGGGCTCTGTTGCTTTCTGCCACTGAATCAGAGGCTTTGGCCATCCCTTGCTTGTCCGAGAACAGCCCAAGTCCTGTAGCTCCCTGGAGTTTTCCCCTAAAACAGCAAGATGCTCCCCCATCACTCAATGCATCCATCCTGCATCATCTACCTGCTCACATTTCCAGCCACTACTACATCTTTTTTGCTAATGCTGTACTAGATTAAATCCACCAGAGTGAAATGTGCAGTTTGTGTGTAGCAGGCAGGGAATTACTGGCTGCCCACTCTCACTGACCCTGCCACCCACACTGCGGCAGTTCAGAGATAAACCTTGGAACTTGCCACTACTTGTATCTGAGGCAGGGCGAGCAAGAACAAAACACAGAAAAGCTGATTTTTAGAAAAAAAAAAAAGAGACGAAGTAAGCGGTGAGGTGGATATGATCCAAACTATCATAACTATCCATCAACTACTGACTCACTGAGCCCATGGAGAACCTCACCCCCCAGCTGGATAAGCAGATGGATAACAAAATCCCATTGCTTACTGGGATTTTTGGAGCTGCTTCCGAAGCACGCAGTGACAACTCCTTTCAGGCAGAGAACTGCAAATCAAATGGACTATTACTTTTTGCTTGCCAGTATAGCAACTGCTCCGATCCTCTCCTCTTAGACCTTTTCCTTTGTCTTTTCCGTTACTCCTATCCCCACACCGAGCTCCAGGGAAACCAGCTGAGCCCTGGCTCTTCTACTGGGGAGAGCTGGGTCGAGGTGAAACCCGCAACCCACTGCTTTAACCACCTCAGGTGCTTGGTGCTTTGGAAGAGTGCTTGGTCATTTTGGAAGACCCGTACCTCTCCTCCCAGGAGGAACCCGGCAGGCTGCAGCCCTCCTTGGCCTTTTTCCTCTCCTTCCACTTCGCTGCTGTCTTCTTCTCGGTCAGCAGGCTGCGGTCCCCACCGGGCAGGCTGCTCAGGAGAGCGCTCGAAGGGAGAAGGTGCCGGTGCGGTAGCCTCAACGCGCAGGACAGAGCCATGGCGGGAAGGAGAAGGGCTACGCACCTGGAGACGGGCAGAGAAAAACACCGTGCTCGGGGCCAGCTCCGCTCCAGAAAAGTAAACCGTTTAGTTTAAACATCCCCGCGGCCGGTCTGACCCAGGGGGTCGCAGCCGGGCGGTGCTGGCGGCGCAGCCAGCGCCCCGGCCCGGGGGAACGGCCGGCTGGAAGCGGCGTTCCCCTCCTCGGCCCCGGGCGAGCGGCCTGGCTGCCGGCCCTGCTTGCCCGGGGTCGGCCCCGCTGCTTCCACAGCCTAGCCCCTGCCGGCCCATCGCCTCCCCGGGGCCCCGGCTCTCACGCGGCGGGGAGCGGCCTCCTCGCCCCCCCACCCCCGCCCCGCGCCGTGTTTACGGCTGAGAAGCCTCCCCGGGGAGCCGCGGAGCTCCCCGCCAGGGACCCAGGGCCGGCTCCCACCACCCCACGCGTGTCTCTGCCCGCTGGCCAGTCCCGTCGCGCTCCTGTAGCCCCCGTGCCTTACCTCCCGGCTGCCGGCCCGGCACCCTGCGCCCTCCGGGTCCGCCAGCGGCAAGGAGGCGGTGGTGGTGCCCGGCCCGCTCTCCTCGCCGCCCCGGGGCCGCAGCGCGGGCAGAGCGGGCGGTGAGCGGGCGGAGCCCGGCAGCCGCGCCGGGCCGGGCAGCACCCAGCGGAGCGGGGCGAGGGGCTCCCGCTGGCCCCGCCGCCGAGGGGCGGGGGAACATCGGCCGGCGCCACCGCAGCGCGCCCCGAGCGGCCCCTGCCCGTGCCGGCACCCGGAACAGGCAGAGCAGCAGCGGGCGGGGGCAGGCCCCGATCCGTCCCGCCCCAGCAGTTCCGTGTGCCGGAGAACCCTGCCGAACAGCGGCCCCGCCGCTCCCGGCACCGCGGGAGCGGGAATCCACCCCGGCACCACCCCCCCCGGACCCCGCAGCTCGCCCGGGCTCCTGCTGCCCCACAGGGCTGCGCGGCAGAGCCCCTCGGCTCGGGTTCCCCGGCACTAATTGCAATTAGCGCACTCACGGTCGCTCGCAGACCCCGCTGCCTCGGGGAAGGGTCTCCACACCGACCAGAAACTATCCGCAGGCAGATTTTAAGGATTCTGATTTCAGGTGACCTCGGCACCTCAGAGACGTCCCTTGTCTGGGAATTAACTCCACACAGCTATCGCTCCAGCCTCCAAAAAGGTACAGGAGAATAGTCACTTTAGTCACCTTTTTATTATTCTTTTTTTTATAACCAGCACATCACATTCTAACATGAGTTTCATCTATTTCAATTGAAAAGGGGAGCATCAGAAGGACTTTTGAGGCACACATTTTTATTTTGGCTTCACAGCATGGCACATCCATAGCTAACTTAACTATAAAATAACAGCAAATTCTGACTTAAGCACTTGTCAACTCGAATTTCATCTAGGCAAAAAAAAAGCTTTGTGGTTATTAACTCTTCTGAAATATTGGGGGAATGAATGTTTGCATTTCAGCTAGGAAAACTGCAAGCTCCTAGTTACTTAAGTGTGGAACCTGAAAAACACTGGAAAAACAAACATTGGAAAAGCATTTGAAGAAAACTGCTGGCTCTAGACCCAGCTATTAAATCAGAAGTACCTGCAATACCACTGTTAGACCAGAATTACCTCTTGCCTCTCTCTTCTCTCCCAGGTGTGCAAACAGGAGCTCCCTCTCTCTCCCCCAAAGCCCCAGCCTTCTGTGGGGTCTCTGGGCAGTGTTTGCTGCCAGGGTTTGTTTCATTTCCCATTAGCCAGGTGGGCTAGAATTGCTCTTGATTTACATGACACCCACAATTATGTGGGGACCACCAGGGTGTCTCTGGCTTCTAGAATAAAGCACTCCCTTCCTCAGATTCCATCTGAACCCTGCAGAAATTTGGCTAGGCCTGTAGGCAACGGCTGGGTGCACCAAGGACAGCAGGTTCATTTCTTCCCTGATCTAAAGACCAGCCTTCTTCACCTCAGGACTGGAAATGGTCCCAAGAAGCAGAATGCAAGAGGCAGACAGGAACAGCAGCCAACAGTCCATTCCAGTACCTCATCCTTCTCCACCTCCACCATTAATTTTGTTCCTAATTCCCCTCAGCTGTAGTGGATTTGCCATCTTGCACTCTCAGTTCTCTAGGTTACCAGCTGTTCTACAGAAAATGTGGTGAGGCCACCACCACTGTTCCCCAGGCAACCACTTGCAGGTCAGTGACCAACTCCTTCTGGCAGCCACAAGAGCCAAATGCACAGCCTTGCCTTGGCTGCAGGGTCTTTTGTTTTCAGGAAGGGAAATAAAATTTTGTCTCATTTTAACGTGGTTTGTTTTTAAAGGCAACTCCAGCACCACTTGCTTCCTAGATGTGCGCACCCTCCAACACACATACCCCGGGTGAGATCCTCCCAGCGACACTTCCCCGCCGGCACGGCACGGCCAGTTCTTTGAGGAGCCACCGGGCCGGGCCTCGAATCGGCCCCTCTGCTTCGGGGCTGCACTTGTTCAAGCACGACAACTCTCGGTACGCACCGCGGGTACTTTACTGCGACACAAGGCAGAGAAGGGCAACACGGGGGCTCGCCAGTGACGACCCGCTGCTGTTACAGAACGCGTATTGAAAATGAACACCGGGAGGCTGGACGTGCCGACACGGGCCGCGGCTCCCGCACCGGGACCCGGCCCCAGCCCGGCGGCGGCGCTCAGAGCCCCTGTCCGGCGGGGCTGAGCATCTCCTGCAGCACCAGGTGCAGCAGGTGGTTCTGCTCGGCGCTGAGCAGCGGCCAGAGCTCGGCCTGCAGCGCCTTCAGCGCCTCCGCGTCCTTCTCCTGGCACGCCAGCACGGCCGACTGCAGCAGCAGGAACAGCTCGGCCGGCAGGTAGCTGGCCGCCGCCGGCAGCCCGCCGGCCGCCCCGCCGCCGCCCCCGGGCCCCGCCGCCGCGCCGCCCTCCGCCGCCTCCCAGCAGTACTGCTCCAGCGTCCGGGCGTGCTCGGGCAGCAGCTTGGCCGGCGGCGGCTGCAGCAGCAGCAGCAGCAGCACCCGCGACACCTCGCAGCGCGCCAGCACGTCCACGAAGGCGCCGCCGGCCGCGCCCGCCCCGCCGCCGCCGCCCAGCCCGGCCCCGGCCAGCGCCTGCGCCCGCGTCAGCGCCGCCAGCGCCCCGGCGTAGTCGCGGCCCAGCAGCAGGCAGGAGGCGCGCTCGGCCAGGCAGCGCAGCGCCTCCAGCGGCAGCCGCGCCGCCGCCAGCAGCTCGGCCGCCCGCTGCAGGGCCGCGGCGGCGTGGGCGGGACGGCCCGTGTCGCGCAGCGCCGCCGCCAGCTCCAGGCACAGCCCGGCCGCCAGCGCCGGCTGCCCCCGCTCCAGGTGCAGGCGGGCGGCGAAGGCGCCGCAGCTCTGCGCCGCCGCCACGTGCTCGCCGAAGCCGCCGCGCAGCCCCAGCCGCTGCCGCAGGTCCCGCTCCTGCCGCAGGAAGAGCCGCGCCGCCTCGGCCAGGGCCGCCGCCTCCGCCGGCCCGTGGAAGAGGCTCTGCGCGCAGCGCGCCACGGCCAGCTGGCACCAGGCCGCGTAGGGCAGGCTCTCCTGGGCGCGCAGCTCCCGCGCCAGCGCCGCGAACTGCTCCGCCGCCTCCGCCACGTTCGGCTTCCGCAGGAACCGCCGCCGCAGCTTGGCCGACACCAGCCGGTACCGCGACAGGAAGTCCCCGTCCCCGCCGAGGCCCGGCCCGGAGCCACCGGGGCCGGAGCCGCCCGCCGCCGACAGCATCGCGCGCCGCCCGCGACTGACGCGCTCCGCCTCGCCTGCCGCCGGCCAATCGGCGCCCGCTCCGGGGTCACGCGGACGGTGGGGCGGGGCGGGGAGCTGACAGTGAAGACGCGGAACTGATCGTAGGCGCGGCCGTGGAATGGGCGCGGGTACCGCGTTGTCGGGGCTGCGGCGGTGGCGGCTCCTCCGTGTCGGGGCCGGCGCTCCCCCTTGGCCGTTCCCTCGGCGGGCCCCGGCCGCCCCGAGCTCCCAAGAGGTGGTGCCTGGGGCTGCAGGGCCGGCGCCCAGCTCTGTGACCCGGGACGTGCCGCGCTGCGGGGAGCCGGACTCGGAGGTGCCCCTGGCTCCTGGAAGGAGCTGGCCCAGCCCATCTCCCTCGGGGTGGGGGGCGGCAGCAGCAGGAGCTGCCTTCACCGTCGAGGAACGAAGACATGGTGTGGGGCATCTGCCTCTCAGGACTCAGCGTCGGCCCCTCCGCCCTGTAGCTTCTGCTGCCCTGGGGCCGCCTCCGCTTCCCTGCCAGCCTCCTGCTTCCTCCTGCCTGCCAGGCCGCCCCCCGCATCTGGGGTCCCGTGTCCTCTCACCTGCACCATCGTCCCTCTTGTTTCCCCCAAAAGGGAAACCTGCGCTGGTACTGTGTGTCCCGCACGGCCCTCCACTGCGGCGCGGGCACAGGGTGCTGGGCACGGGGTGCTGGCTGTCCGTGGGGTCGTGAGGATTTCTAGCCTCTGTGCTACTGTACAGGCAGGGAGGTGTCGAGGGATTCCGCTTTACAGTGAGGGAAACCTGACTTCCCACAAGCTGTATAGGGCACTTGTACTCTGGTGTCGCAATGCTGAGGCTTCTGAACCACATACCGTTTCTGCTTTGACTCGTTAGTTGGAAAATGAGAAGGGTTTTGTGACCTTTATTTGCAGCTTTCCACAGGAAGACCTTGGCTTTCAGTGTTTCCCCCCACCCCCATTAAAGAGAAAAAGATCCCTTTCCTGCTTGTAATGTCTTTAGAAGCAGAGATGAAAGGGCACGGTGAGTTTTGTCCTCTGATTTTTAAGGTCCTCCTTCAACAGATCTACAGTGGGGTTTTGGGTTCCTCAGACCTTAACTGGAAAGATCAGAGGATTCAGTCTTTAACATAACATTTTATTTTCCCAAGTGTTATTCAAGTGTTCGAGCTAAGCAGTTACTAGAACAGTTCAGAATCTGAATGAAAATCCTCCCTCGTCCTCGTTGCCCAGGCTGTGCTGGCCTGATGTGTGAGTGGCTCAGTCTGTGTCTCCAAGTCTGCAGTCTTCTAAAATAAGCAAACGGATGAACGTATGAAATGGAAAAAATACAAACAGGGAAATGTTCTCTTCTGCAGGAAGAGAATGGGCACCAAGGAATAAGAAAGGCAGAAAATCTTGCTAGGCATTTCTGTGGTGCATTCTCCTTGGCCATTGGACCCCTTGCTGGAAGTTCTTGGCATGGTCCAAGGGCCAAACAAGTGCTGTGCAATGGCCAGGCAAAGCTGCTGGTCCTGGGAGAACATGCCAGTGAATCGAGCAAAGGAGAATTGCTAAAGGAAGCCCAGAGCTGTCTGAATACACAGAAAAGCGAGGCTGACCTGGAGTTAGAAAGACTGTGGTAACAGGAGAGGAAAAATTATCATTGTCCTGGTTTGGGGTTACAGGTTTGCAATATTCCCTGGCATACCTGTCCTCCAAGGCCTGCAGTGCACTCTTCTGGGCTCCATCATGGAGCAAAATATTTACCCATTCCCCAGGTAATGCTCTGATGGCTGTCTCCCTCTTATTTTCCTAATGCTTTGGCACTCCTCATCTCCCTTTCCCTTTTCCTGCTTTCTCTGGTGTGGAGATGATGTGGTGCTTAGAAAACATTCACAGCAGATTCCCATTCTCATTATTCCCATCGCTACTCTTTCTCCCATTGAAGGAGCCTGTCTCAGTCCTGGGCTCTGTACTTGCCCTTCCCCAGGCCAGGTGGAGACCTAGGCCAAGGCTGTTTCTCCTTTGATGCTTCCAGCCTTCATTCTTCCTGGGAAATAGGTTCTTCAGTTGTGTCAGCAGAGCTGGTGCGGGAAAAAGTAAGGTCTCAGTTACTCTTTCCTCTTCATTTATCCCCCCAAGGAGGCTCTAGCCCTGGTGATGTCAGTGGAAGAAACAGGAAGTAGTTCCAGTTTCTTTCTCCATCTTCCCAGCAAGTCATCTCTGGTAAACACCAGCAGTCAGAGCATATCCTTGATGAGAACGTCCCATGCCTGAGACCTTGGGCCCACCGGAAAGCCTATATCTCCACCACAGACCTGCTGTGGCTCAGGCCGCCCTGGTTCTTTAGGAGAGCTCTCTTCAGCACAGCCCTCCGGAAGCTGCTGGACAAGAGGAAGAAGATGACTGGGTCAAGGCAGCTATTGAGGGCTGAGATGCAGAGCACAAGCTCATTAGCAAGGTGGAGACCCTGCTTCCAGGGCAGACTAGAAATGGCCCCCACTTGCGCGAGGATATAAGGAATGCGGACAATGTGATAGGGGGTGAAGCATACAATGAAGATGATCAGGACTATGAAGGTCTTGGCAATAGCTCTCATGCTGGTCCTCTTGTTCAGCTGCTGAGCTTTCACTGAAGAGACTCTGTGGAGCTTGGCAAATATCTTGCTGTAGAAGTAGAGGAAGAGCAGCAGCAGGATGAAGAAAGTGGCTACTGCGACCATGTTAAAAGCTGCTGCTGTGATGCTTTTGCTTCTGAAGTGGAAGCATTTGTGGTCACAGGGCCCTTGTCCTCTTATCTCAAAAAAGAAAGGCAGCATGAACACTGTGTGCACAAACCAAACCACCCCAGAGGCTGTGGTGCTACACGACACAGTGTGAATCCTAAATTTTTGCAGGGGCCAGATGATCTTCAGGTAGCGGTCGAGGCTGATCAGGCTGAGGAATGTGATGCTGACATACATGTTGAGGTAGAAGAAGGCCCCAATGATGTTGCAGAAGATCAGAGGCTCACTCTTGCTTTGAAAGGCGATGCGGAAGGGCAGGCAGAGGGAGAGCAGCAGGTCAGAGAGCGCCAGGTTCCTCATGTACACGGTGATGGAGGTCCTGCGCTGTGTGCCACATGAGAACACCCAGAGCGCCAGGGTGTTGCTGAGCAGCCCAATGATGAAGATGAGGGAGTACATCACAGGGAGTGTCACAGAGAGGAACTCATCTCGGATCTGGTAGCAGGAATTGCTGAGTCTGTGCTCTGTGAGCTGGCTGGCAGGAAAGGGGGTGCTTGGGGAGGCCATCGTTAGGGCCACAGATCTGGAAAGAAAAATACAGAAGGTGATGGACCAGACATCTGCATGAGCTGGCTCTATACAGGCACTGTCACTTGTAGGTATTGAAGACTCTTGCAGTAACTCTGTGGTTCCCTGGTGCCCCAGGTCACTGCAAACACAACTTTGCAGTCCCCCAAACTATTATGTGAAGGCCACCAGCTTGCGTAGCACATGGGAAAACAGACTAGGGACTTAGGAGTCTGCCAGGCTCACACGCTGGCTTTTTGGCACTGCCTTTTGTCCTGTGGGGTTCAGCCCTGCCAGGAAACCTCCACAGAAACTCTGCCCATTCAACACTGGTGAGAAAATAGGCCACCACACTCCTGCCACAAGCTGGTCTAGGTGGCTGGCAGCACTCTGCTGTCCCAGGTGTGGTAACGGGCTTTTCTCCTGGCTTCTCTTGTGCTGTTCTGTGCCACTCTCTCATAAGCAAGGACATGAGACTGGAGTGGTGGAAGTTGGCTGCTGTGTGCTAGGTAAGCACACCCTACGGAACAGCAAAATCTGGGGTTCCTCAGCAGGGGAAAAACACATTTTTGATTGTACATGAGCAACCAAATGGGTAGAGCAAACATGAATTCAGACCACACACAGCATGATACATACGGGTATCTTGGCATCGTTGAGGAACACTGCTGAGGTCTGTCAGAGCTCCCTACTGTCCCTTCTGAGGCTGGGAAACCAAACCCACACCCAGCTGTTCCTTCAACACCATTTTGCTGCTCCCACGTCAGATACCTGGGCTCACCTCAGGAGCAAGGCGCCTTCCACCGGACTCTTCCTTCCCACCCAGCTCTTTCTCATGCCCATCCCTTCTCGCCCGGTGATCCCGGCGTTTGCAAGGTGCAGGAGAGTGGGACAGGGCTGCAGCTCTCGGCCAGCGGTGATGGTGCAGGGGGTGCACTCACGCTGCTGGTCCCAGTGGCTAGGCTGGGGCTCTGACTCCGGGCGCTGTGTGCGTGCGTGTGCCTGTGTGGCTTTGGTCTCAGCCCTCTTCTCATGACTTTACCCACAGCCGCTTTTCCATCTGTGGTGCAAGGCTGCAGGGCTCCTCCGCCAGCGAGGGGAGGCAGGGAGTGAGCCCACATCAGGGATGGAAACACTGCAGCCGTGGTGTCCTGACTCTGCCTGGCCCTGCTGGGACTGACCTCAGCACTTCACAGGCCCACGAGCTCCTGTTTCCCCTGGGCAGGGATGAGAAGCTTGGCTCTTTCCAGCCCCTCACCCTTCATTCCCCTTCCTGCTTTCCATGACGTCGAGTGACCCATAGCTGCAAAAACCTCCAACTTCCTTCCCACCTGCCACAACTTGTCTTACTGACTTCTCTGCTCCCTTTATACATCCCCAGCACAGACTGCAGGGCAGAGCCAACCTCCGGTGCTTTAGGACAGAGGCAGCAGAGCTAGCTGGATTTGCTGGTTGCGACACACGGTGCTTTAAAAACACCATGTGTTGAATGCCTCAAATTCACAGTTCTGGTTTGCTGTACGGGGATGATGCCACCGGGCACCTGATTGCTTCAAGCTGGATCCTTGCGGCATCCGTGTGTGCCCGTGTATGCACCCACCATGGTGCCTCGTACCTGGGGGGGTGTGCAAGGGCAGGCACAGACCCTGTGTGTGTGCACAGCCCAACTACTGATACAAGCATATAGAGAGCTGCGTGTGTGTCGTGCAGGGGTGCGTGCATGTATGTACAGCTCTGTGTGGGTATGTGCATGTACGTACAATTGCACGGCAGCGTGACCTTCGTGTGCGAGTGAGAGTCGGTACAGCGATACACATGCTTTGTGTGTGTGTCTGCACGCTTGTGACTACTATGGAGCTGTGACAGTTTGCCTGAGTGTGCACAGCTGTGCCATGGTCCCTGTGGCTGCGTGCGACTCCAGCCGTGCTTGAGCCCATTGTGTGGCAGATGTCCCTGGGCTCCTTCTGCTGAGCCCACACCTCTCCCCACCCAGCCCCAGCCCAGCTTTTTCCACCAGCCATAGCCCCAACCTGAGTTAGCTGGCCTCAGTACCCCCCAACACTCACCCCCATGACAAAAACATCCCAATGACTCATAGCAAGAAGAAAAGCCACCCCAGAGTCACCTACCTCTCTCAGCACCTCTCCTCTGCTCCTTCCCTTGCTGTGACAGTGGTTCCTGCTCTCGCCAGGGCCCCTATAAGCCCTTGGCTGGTGACGACATCTCTCACCGTGACAAACATCCTCCACGGTTTCCCTGCTCCTCCCATGTGGGCTTGATGGGTTTTCCCCCTTCTGGCCCTGGAGAGGGGGTGCATTTTGCAGGGGTTTGTCCTCATGTAGGCTCTTCAATGCACCCCATGCACCCACTTCCCCGAGCAAGCACTGGCCATGGCAGCAGCTCATGCGAATGAGCGGATTTGGAGACCAGTGGTCCAGCTCAGGGTGCTGCTGTCTCCAAATCAGCTCATTTGCACCAGCATGGGTCAATTGCCAAGCTGAACCTGATATGCCTCGTGAAAGCATCATCATCTGCCCCCGGGGACCACGGAGGATGCCAGGCACTTTACAGGAGAGCTCGGCCACAGGGAGATAGGGCATGGTGGTGTGCCACCACCCACAGCTACCCCATGGCATCGGGGCTGTGAGTGTGGGTCTACACTGGCAGAAGGAGGGGAATTATCCCAGCTTTTGCCCATGCTGAGGGGGAAGCGATTCAGCTGGAAGTCCCTGAAGCATCCACTTTCTGGCAGAGCCTTGGCCTGATCCTGCGCTGGCTTCAACCCTGCCCAAATGATCTTCCTAGCATTGCCTGCACCAAGCACTTGGCTGGGGTGGCGTGGAGACAGACCAGAGCTGCCAGGAGAGCTCCTCTGGGCGTGGGAATTGCACAGAGAGGGGACAGGCAGCTTGTCCCCCAGCCCTCATCCCAGACACCGAAAGCACAACAGCCACTTGTGTGGAGCAGATCGTTCTGCAAACTGTTTCCACGTTACCAGATTTAGCTCACAGAGTGGCGTGAGCTGCACCCACACAGATGCAAATAGCCCCTGGAGGCACGGGGGGAACGGGCAGGTGATGGCAGTGGAAAGGAGAAATCCTTTCGTATGCTGCTCTCCGCCAGCTGCTGCAGCAGGGTCTGGCCAGGGCTGAGAGAGCAAACGGAGCTGTACACAGCTTTGGTCCCGACCAAAGATGGGGCAGCACCCTCCATGCTGTCAGCGCTGCTGTACGCCTGGGGAAGGGGAGGCACCAACAGCCGAGGTGTCTGGGCAGAGCTGGGCAGAGCTCAGGCTTGAGCCCAGCATCCTCCGAGCCCCATGGCAAGCGCTGCAGCCCCTCCTCCCACACATACCACTGTCTCCAGCCACCCAGGCAGCTCCTTGTGCTCCCTGGAGGGACCCGAACTCAGGATCTCTTCATCTGCAACTCACGTTCCAGCGCAAGCCCCAAAGGGCAGTAAATGAAGCAGGTCCCAAGGAGCGAGTCAGTCCCGCGGCTGCGCGTGTCCGAATGTCAGCAGTGAGAAACCTCTGTCAGCAGCACGCACAGCACAGAGCTCTTGGCACCAGAAATCCCTGCTGCGACCAGAGCTTGGGGGCTGCCGGGCAGCTCATGGGGACTACGGAACCCCTTGGGGAAAGGAGATGTCTACATCCTACCCTCCTGCTTCCCACCTTCAGCCGCCCTGCGAGAGGCTTCAGGTCCAGCTGCATCCAGACCCCTCAAAAGTAGGTCAAGTCACCGTTCACGTGGGCTGGAGAGAAACCCCTGCCTGTACCTGCCTGTGCTCTTACCCCTTGGCAGGGACTCACGCAGGAAGCCTGTGGGCAGGTGCTGCGATGTCAGGGCTTGTGTCAGCACCAGCCACCCTCCGGCAGCAATGCGGCTTCCCAGGCCAGTGGAAACCTGCTGCTCATCTGCCTCCCCTCAGCGGGACTCCCCCAACCCACAGGCTGCCTTCCCAGTACCGGCAGCCTCAGGCTTGACCCTGAAGCCTAACACAGACCTGGGGATGGGCTGGGTCACCTGCCATCCTCTGTTCCACCACAAGGCACATATCGATTTAGTGGCTCTGGGAAACAGGAATGAAATCCAGATCCACAGGGTGCTTTACCAGCAGGGGCACATGGCTCAATTTGAAACACCTTGGCTGTGCTCCTCAGATACCCCATGCCCAGACGGCATCCCTGCCCTGGGTGAGCTCAAGGTGCTGCTTCCCTCCAGAGAGAAACCATGGCTTCCCTGCAGGGCCAGCATAGGAGATGAGTAAGAGAGGAGGGTTTGTTCCAGCTGTTGAAATCTTAAAGCCTGAAGAACGGAAGTTGCAGGCTGTCAAACCCCTGATTTCTCTGGCTTGTCCCAGCATCTTGTGCTGTGTCAGCTTCACCTCCAGCCCTTGCTGAGTAATTAGGAGAGATAAATGTAAGCAGACCTGCCAGCTGGCAGGCAGAGAAGTAACTGTAAACTAAGAAAGGCCAGGAGATTTGAAAGTGCATTTCTACAGCATCAGCTGGCTGGTGTCCGCCACTTTCAAACATATCCACATGGATAAGCACACTGCCATACTCGCATCTCCTGTGTTCCTGCTCAGCTCTTCTGTAGTGACCCGGCTCCTGAAAAGGCCCAGGGAGCTGGGAGGAGTGAGCTCCTGGTTCCTGTCACGCTGGGTGGGAGCCATGAGGGCATAAGGGAGAGAAGTAAGACCAGGCTTGCAGGGAGGGACGTCTTCTATTAGACTGGCTGGTACCACTGGGATGGCACCAGCCTGGCTGCGCAGCCAGTCCAGAGCAGAGGTTGGCAGAACACAGGGTTCTGCTGGGACTGAAAGCAGGAATAGTCTTTAGTCCTGAGGATGGGTGGTTACTGCCCGTGGTTGGCTTCAAGCGCAGGAAGCACACAGAGACCTGCAGCTCACAGGTTGTCTTGCAGCACAGCAGGATGCTGACAGCTTATGGTCTGCGTGGCTCTTGTGAGCTGGAGTTTTGTGAGCGTTGTTATGTCGCAGCATCATTGCTCGGTTGGGGAAGTTTTTACTCATTCTGAAGAGGCGCAGAGGGATGAGCTACATTATCAATCACACTTCAGTTTCACTTGCCAGCTTTGCAGTACCTTTTGTGAGCTAAGAGCATAGATCAGAGTGAGTTTTTCTCATAATTCTGTTTGGGGATTTTTATTATACGAATTGAACTCTGAGCATCAATGAGAAGTACTGAACTTGAACTTCAGTTTCAGGCATTGACACCCACGCTGTCCTTTGGGACTAAGCCTTTAGCAGTGCGCTGATGGGACGTGTGTAGGAAAGTGCCCATGTCACAGCAACCACATGCCTGCTCTGCGCTTGCTCGAGACAAGCTGAAAGCTGAGTGCCGCCTGCCACCAAGCCTGGCTAGTATGATATTCAGGAGCGGGGAGAGCAGGATGGAAGGCTGGCTGCAGAGGACCCCACAGGGCTCCCCAGCCATGTAACCTCAGCTCATGGTGTGGGTGCAATTTGGTATATGTGCTCATACCTATAGGAGCGTAAGAACAGCTCCTCGCAGCCAGACCGAGGGCCCGTCCAGCCCAGGACCTTGCCTCCAGCAGTGCTGTAAGCACACGCTCAGGGAAAAGCAACAAGCGGGCAAGCGGGCATAGTACTTCCCCCAACCACCTACTGTATCTGGCACCAAATATGCGCAGTGCTGGGGATTTCCCGAGTCAGATGTGGTTTATCTATTTAGGAACCCCAAGAGCTCTCTCGTCCAGGTGTCTATCTGTCACCCTTTGAACTCACCTAAAATTCCTGCCCCCCCTCCCCATCCTTTGGCCCAGAGTCTCTCCCACCTGCTGCCATGCGGCTGAACTCTCCTAGTTTGGACCTGGCTGCTGCTGGCTTCACCCGGCAGCTCCTGCCCCCCTACTCCGCGGCTCTCCCGCAGCGCCGCCCGGCTGGAGCCGGGCCGGGGGACGCGGGGCCGCCCAGCCCCGCCCACGCCTGGGGCGGGGCCCGCCACGCAGAACCACGCCCCCCGTGGGCGGGGCGCCGGTCAGACTAAGGCGTCGGTCTTCAATAGCCACGCCCCTCTCCCCGCCTCGTCACTGCCCCGCCGTCCGCGTGACCCCGGAGCGGGCGCCGATTGGCCGGCGGCAGGCGAGGCGGAGCGGAGCGGGGCGGGGCGCGTCAGTCGCGGGCGGCGCGCGATGCTGTCGGCGGCGGGCGGCTCCGGCTCCGGCCCCGGCGGGGCGGGCGGCTCCGGGCCGGGCCTCGGCGGGGACGGGGACTTCCTGTCGCGGTACCGGCTGGTGTCGGCCAAGCTGCGGCGGCGGTTCCTGCGGAAGCCGAACGTGGCGGAGGCGGCGGAGCAGTTCGCGGCGCTGGCGCGGGAGCTGCGCGCCCAGGAGAGCCTGCCCTACGCGGCCTGGTGCCAGCTGGCCGTGGCGCGCTGCGCGCAGAGCCTTTTCCACGGGCCGGCGGAGGCGGCGGCCCTGGCCGAGGCGGCGCGGCTCTTCCTGCGGCAGGAGCGGGACCTGCGGCAGCGGCTGGGGCTGCGCGGCGGCTTCGGCGAGCACGTGGCGGCGGCGCAGAGCTGCGGCGCCTTCGCCGCCCG